>OY987321.1:25285227-25848849 GCA_963920655.1 Geranium rotundifolium
GGGGAGGTGTATGTGAATGTATGAAATGACGAAATTGCCCCTACACAGCCTGAGGTTATATTGTTGGTTGGGAGAGCAGGTGAATATGGTTTCGGGACCGGACCGCGCCTTCTTGTTCCCTATGAAACCAAACTCGAAACCATTACGAGAGGAAACCAAACTCAAAACCACCACGTGAGGAAATGTTCTAATTATGGCCACGGTTTCTTGATTCTACTTGATTAGAATCGGGTGGTTTTCATATTTAACTTAAACTTGATTTATAATTTGATTCAGATGAATTTGAGCGTGATTTATAGTTCAAATTTAACGAAAATTGAATAATAAAGTTTACAAACAAAATAATAATGAAAAATAAATAACACACGTGGGTGAACGAGAAATGAATTACCACGTGAACTAGTATGATTCTCACTGATTAACTAGCAGTTTTGAATTTTAAAAACTAGGACGAGGCCGGAATCAACTAGTTCTCTTAAACTTAAAATCAAAACCAAACTTTTAATTGTAATTTTAGTTTTTTAATTATGATTCGGCTCGATTCTCGATTCAGGACCGGTTTTTAAGTCCAAAATGCTACTAGTGTTGTAAAAGTCGGTTCAGGTGGCCGCCTAGGCCCCAACTAGGCGCCCAAATCATGCCCGCCGATTTGATTTGGGCATGTTCAGTCGTTTTCAGACACTGGTCCAGTTCAGACCTGTTCAAGGCCAGTTTAGGGCCGATTCAAAGCCGGTTCGAGACAAAATAAAATTTTGTTTTTTTTAACTTTATTTTAGAAAAAAACACTAAATATCTAAAAAGTTTCTCAAATTCATGTATACATTTAAGTTTTTAAGTTTTGATAATAAAAATATGAGTTTTGTTGTAAAAACCTTAAAATATGACTTTAAAATTAAACATTAAAATATGATTTTGAAATATTTTTATTACTTTTATATAGCATAATATATATTTATATTAAATGAGCATCTAATTTATTTAATATAAATAAAAATCCGCCTAGTCCTTGTCTACTGCTCACCTAGGCTCCGTCTAGGCTTTCAAAGGTCATGTCTGATTTCTACACACTGCTCCTAAATGGATGTGTAATTAGAAATGGCAATAAGGGGTAAATTCGGAATTCTCGTGGCAGAGTTGTTGGGTTTTGGGGTCAGTGACGTGGCGGATTATGGACCGTTTTAAGGTGATTGTCATCAAAATGATTTTCGGGGTTAGTGACGTGGCGGATTGTGGACCGTTGGGAGGTTGTTAATCAAGGGATCAGGAAGCATCATTTCAGGAATTAGTAACATCAGATCACTGGAGGCGCGTGTTCGCCATGCGCATCGGCTTCTTTAAATTGGGCTCTTCCTAAAAGCCCATTATGGTGTCCAGCCCAATAAAAACAATTTATTTTGTTCTTGGAGACAAAATGTAACGCGATCATATTTTCTAATTTTATTGATTCACTTTTCCTCCATTTTTATCTCTATTTTCTCTCTCCTCCTCGATCCTGCTCTCGTTTTTCTCAGAATTTAACCTTCATTTTCTCTCTCCTCTTCGACTCTCTGTCTCTCATTTCCTCAAAACTCATCCCCTCCTGCTTGTTAAATGGCGGTAAGTTTTTGATCTTCTCTTAATATCCATTTCAATGTTCTTGAATTCACATTTTTCTTGTCACAATTAATTTGATGAATGTACATTATTTCTTTTTATTCTTGCATTTATCAATGATCTTGATGGGAAATGGATCAGATGAATCTACATTGTAATGTAAAAAAATAAAAAATGTTTGTTTTGGTTCAATGAAATTGGAAGTGTTGATTTTGGCAGGAGAAAGGAGTGCCATTGCCAAAATTTGGGGATTGGGACGAGAACGATCCGGCGTCGGCGGAGGGATTCACGGTGATATTCGCCAAGGCAAAAGACGAGAAGAACTCTCAAGGAAATGGCGCCTCCAAAAATGGAGCTCAAGACAAGAACAAGAACAACCAAAAACAATATTCTTCATCCATGGTATAAATATACATACATCATTCCTATATAGATATGATATTCGGTATGCGCTCGCTCTAATGATCTCGAGCTGAATTCGAGCTTAAGGTTTGACTTGTTTGACGAACGAGTTTGCCAGATTCAGGCTCGCCCTGTTAAGATTCGATAGGACTCGCGAACCGGCTGGGTTATTATATAATTAATTACAATTTCATTATTGAATATAATTAAAATTGGATAGATCGAGGTGAAAAATCAAGTTTGAAATTTTTTTTTTATTCGGGTCGAGCTTAACTATATATGCTCATTTGAGCTTGAGCTGGATTTTATTTTCGAGCCGAGCCTTGGCAAATTGGCTGGATTCTCCTTATTTACACTATATGACAAAACCCATTGTCGAGGGGTTTTGGGGCGTAAAGTGACCCGATGAACCAGTGAAGTCTCGGGGAGGCAGAGGCAAAACGCTCGGCTTAGGGTTTGACATTGTTAGAAACTCAACTCACCTAAAATCTCAAATTCGAAAGTAAAAATTTTAAATGTTATTTAAGTTAATGAACATATTCACATTTATGCTATGTTAGGACTTTGATATTCTGGTTCGGGCGACACTATTAAGTTAGTGCTTTCCTTTTCTTATCAAGACATCATACTCGCTACTTATGTTGGTTAGCCGAATCAACTTGTGAGCGTAATCAACTCATTATTAACGAATTTATACGTCGTTTTGATCGTTTGTCGCAGAGCAAGAAGTGGTTTTGCTGCTTTTGATGGATGAAAGACTTGTCGGGTTGGAACCGGAAGGCGAGGGACATGGACATAACCAAATCTCCGGTCGTCTTCTTTAGTTTCTTATTCTACTCCTCTCTGTCTCTCATGTGTGGCACTGGTAATGCCTATTTCTGTTGTTGATGCATAATCTAGAAGAGAACACATACATAGGTTTCATACACATGTATGTACAATATCTCTTGTATTGTTATGTATATGCTTGTGAAAAATACCAGATTCATATACAACATTTACTCAATTCATAATCCACTCGTTCTATTATAAGAGAAATCCGCTTCAGAGCGTATTTTTGTGAAAATGACGAAATTGCCTAAAATTATGACTTTTTGCAATTTCAATGGATATTACACTAATCACTTTTTATGATAATCCCAGCAAAATATTACTTCCTCCAAAAATTCTGCAAAGCAAGAACCTGTAAAGAAGAGCTCTTTTACTGCTTATATTTCATCAAATTGTTGGTGCCCATATTGTCCCTATTTTACCACAAAAACATAGGAACAAACTCAAGCCATGACTCAAACAAAACAACTCCTATGCAAAATGTAAGTACAATGCTGTTCTGATTTCTACAATGCTGCAACAAAATTACCTACAAACTACAATTTCTGTGTAGTTTTTTTTTCACACATTCACACCATCTTCCTCCATTTTTTGGATCTCCATGGATGGTTACAGCTTACAGATTCTACAAAAGTGTTGTTCAAGTTAAAATCTCCGACCCGTCAAGCCATTTCCTCACCTCTATCCGATCCATGATTGCTTCCGCGATTGCTCGTTTTATTTTTGAAAGATTTCTGGCTAAATACCCGAGCAAATGCACTCTTCGATCTTTCCACCGCCTGAGGCCTGTGGACAGAGTCACTCCTGCCATTCTTCTTTGCAAGATCTTCGGACAAGGATTTAACAAGACTGTCAAAACGTCGTCTGAACGTTGGATACCTCGAGATAGATTTGGTTATGCCTAGAAGCCTAAATGGAAAGCAAGAATTTAGAAGTTAAAAGACGATGTAGCGCAAAATCTAGAGTTGAGAGCATTTCACGAGCAGTAAATTAAAGAACAATAGCATCAGTATGGGAATTGAAACCATAGATTATATAGTTAGTTACCTTCGAGCTAGAGCGTCTAGTTCAGCTCGTTTGAGCTCAGATTCCGGAGGCGGGCCTATACTTGAGTTCTTCAACCTGACAGGGTTGCTGCTCAAAAGAACTAACTTGGAGAGATAGTCCTCTTCTTCGTCAGAGAGGTTCTCGGCTTTGAGCTGGTCTTTGATGATCAGTAAGGGGTTAAAAAACCAGTCAAAGAAAGCGTCCTTGGGCCTGTTCGTGGATGTTATCTCTATGCCGCCGCCTGACATACAAACAAACAAGATTAAGTGTCTAAACTGTGCAAAAATTTGAATAGCTCATAGTAAGTTTTTGGGATAAACACATTACGAAAGCATGATAATAGTACACTGCCAGTTTTTGCAATTATTCCTGAATATAATAAGGGGAAATGGCAAAAATGTGTTGAATACTATCACACTTTTGCAAGATGGTGCTATGCACTTTGTTAATGACGAAAATGTGCCGTGAACTTTGATTTTTTGTGCAAAATGACAAAAATGCCCTTAAATAAATTTTTTTAATTGTGTAATCAAATTTATAATTTAATTTTTTAGTTAACATATTTTCAAGTTAAAAATTTTAATTCTTAATTTCATGGGCAATTTTGTCATTTTTATACAAATACATACATTTTGCACAAAAAATTAAAGTTCACATAATTTATTTGCACCCTTTTGCCATTTTCCCTAATAAGAAACAGAATTAGGAAAATTTGTTTGCTTACACAATAAGCCGGTGGAGTTAGCTTTGCCGGAGAGCAAGAGTGTCTGAAGAAAGCAATAAGCCGGCAAACCAATGCTTACTACCATGCTACCTTTACTAGACCTAGCATCTTCGATGTCTTCGAGCGTGATTATCCCCTTGGTAACCATAATATCCCCGTGTCGTTGACATTCCTTAAACAAACCGTTAAGCATCTATTCAAGGCACAGTAAAACCTTCATTTAGAGCACAAAATCGCACTGCATAAGAAAAGATCAAACAGATCAACAAGTGAATACCTCAATTGGCTTCAGTTCCATTATAGGATTTTTGAAAGAACCCGAACGGGAGGGAGGTTCTTTGAGGGAACCGGACCTTCCAAAGGAAGTTGCACGAGAGGTTGTCCGAGACAAATCAGACCTCAGTCGATATTTAGGCCTGTTAATATGTAACATAAGATAATTCATGGTTTTTTTTATCAAACCTTGCATGAAAAGCATAAAATTCGTTCAGAAACAGATACAAAAAATTAAAAACCTAGGAAAGCACGATCCTTCAGGCATGTCAAGAATATCGTTACTGTACTCGTCATATATTGAAAGAGACGCAACGATATAGCATAGTCCAAACCAGAAAGAAGACTCCTGAAATCCAAATCCCATGTGGATCAGTATATGGTTCGTGCAAATTGTGTATTAAAAAAAGCATTACAAAAAAGTGGGTAGGACCTAATTGAAGGGTAAAAAAATGAGTAACCTGATAAGCCACGGCTCCAGCATAAGCTCCTAGGAAGATACTGGAGACCATGGAGCCTAAGACAGCCCCGACAACAGCCAAAGGCCAGAGCAAAATAGCAAGACCTGCAAACGGTACACATATTGTCTCCAAAAAGGGACCTTCGCGGCCTATAAGGTCATGGAATAGACGGTGCCATCCCTTAAAGAGCATGTAAGGAGCTTTGTAGAGGGCAACAAGAGATATAACAGGAAAGTCAACCAAGAAGCCTAGCACACCAGCTATAATTGCCCCGGGAAGATAAAGCAATCTACAACAAGCAAATGTAAAGGAGTCATCAACAGGTTAAGCAAATCAATACTATATATATACACTGCAAGACAAGAACCTAATCTCATAATATTTCTTTTCGGGAGGCCCTTGGTTTCGTAGTTCTTCCATGAATGAGAAGTAGGAATGGAAGCAAACATCGGCAAAATCCCTTATAACCGTAAAGCTTCCTTCAACAGTACTACGGGTGCCATCCTACAAATGCAATATTTGTGCCGTTTTCTTAGGAATACAAGTAAATGAGAAAAGAAGATGTGTCTGAGTTAAAAAAAAAATGGACTTCTAAGACATACATACAAACAATGGGCAATTTGATTAGACTTTCCTTCTCCAACAGCGCCAAAAGTAGCAAATATTGGTGCGAGAAAGCCATATGCTGCACCCCCTACAATGCTTCCAACAATTCCAACCACCGGCCACAAGATAAATAGAGCGGAAAAACATATGCACAGTACAAGCTTCAAAACTGGCCCTAATTGCTTAGCTCTGCTCGATTGGAAAACAAAAAGATTAGATAGACAGACAGACTAAAATGAAGTATGGGAGAAAAAAATTGTGGAAATAGGATGATCGAGGTAAGCACCTGATAATGGAATAATATGTACAGACAAGGTGCATCGGCCAAAGACCCAATATGATAGTGGTGCACGCTATTGTCATGATAAGGCATATGACCGGGCAGAAAACAATACCTAAAATATACGAGTAAAATAGAGCTATCAGAATCATATGACACCACATAAAATTAATAGCTCAAATGTATCAAAGAACACCAAGCGCAGAGAGTTACTATTGCTTTTGCATTCTATTCGAGAAGGAACGATTTCAAAATGAGAATGCATATACATAAACACAGAAATTGGTATGCTCAGCATGCAATGCCATAGAAATTAGTAACTGAAACTGCCTGTAAACACAAGATTTATATATTTGGAAGTTGATCATCAAAATTACTATGCAATCACATTCTATAAGAAGCCATAACAAGTTGGAAATAAACTTATGCTAGCATACTAAATCAGATATCTAATGAGAGCTTCCACAGAAGAATCGCCTAAGTCTTGAACCAATCCAAGACCCAGATTTCATTTTCTAATTTGGGGATAGATTTGACCAATCAAGGATCCATAATGCCTCCAATTTCACATTTCTATCTCCATATCCACCACTGATGTTCACAAAAGATTAAAACAAGTTTAACAGAACTACAGAAACAACTACTGCTCTTACACATGCAGAAAACATAACAAAACAATCTCATTTTTACAAGCAAATCTAAATGAACAGAAGCACAGTATATATTACCATAAGCAAGAAGAACAAACTCAGAAGTGAAAAAAACCATAAATTGGAGAAAAAGGACTGACCTTTAAGGATACCCAGAAGCAGCAAACCAATGAAGAAGGGTAGGAAACAGATGAAGTTCCAGATAGTAGCCAATAAGCCCCTTGGAGGCTCCATATCTTTCCCAAAATGTAATAACCCTACTCACCCACCACCAAGATCTGTCCTCCCCCAAACTTCACCACCACAAACCCATCAAATTCCTGACTTTTGGAAGAAGGGAATTGATTCAAGAGAACTGAAAGAACCCAAAATGAGTCAAGAACAAGTTATGAAGGAAAAACTCAAAAACAAAGGCTAGCACAAGACCTCTAATAATTGACCCTCCTTATTCTTTGCCCTGTGGGTTCTGCCACCAAAGTAGAAAAAACAGCAGGGTCAGTCTTCTTTTTCTTCCATTTCTCTCAAGTTTTAAGCAAGAGTTTCTGTAAAGACTTGATTTTGAAAATCAAAATAAATATTTCTTTTTTTGGCTTTGGACAGTAATAAACATTACATGGCACGAGATAGAGGACATGTGGCTAAGCCTGCAGTTGCAGTTGCAGTTGCCGGTTCGATACCGTTTTTTCCTAAAATCACTCAAAAATTTAAGAGAAATCGATTCGATTAATTTGCAAAAAAACTGCCAAGAAAAGCTTTGCAATTAATTGCACTTTCCCTTTTCTTACTTGTTGAATCTTGAACGTGAATATTATTGGGGTTTAAAGAGGAAAAAGCTAATCTTGTGGGCTTCTTGTGAATTTAACAAATAATAGATCCATCAAGAGATTTTCTTGAATCAAGAACAGAAACTTTTTTTGATGACAAAAAAGTTTCTTAAAAAGACAAGTGTGGAGAGGTAATTTAAAATGGCCACCATAATCAATCATCATCAAGAATAAATAAAATCCCTGATAAAGTAGTCACTGAGTTTTTTTTATTTTATATAAACTTTTCTTAAATAAACAAGTGTAACTGTATAAGAAGATTCATAATCAAATTCCTTATACAAAACTATTACTTTTTGGGTTGCTTAGTGCTTGGTGCAATCATACAAGGATAAGATAATGTAAAGATAGGAAAAAACAATCATCTTTTTTGAACTTCACATGCTTTTTCAGCTACTGTTAACAAATATTGATGGTTACAAATTTGCTGAAGTGTCCCCTACGTGACTTAGTATTTACTTGATGTATTTATTGGTTAAGTTCTCATTGAATAGTTTGAGTTATTAGGGCACACAAAACTTTAATATGGTTGGTGTAAACATATGATTTTATCATTTATTTACATCTTTTATTGCTCAATGTGCATGTACGTGAAAATATCGAAATGCGAAAAGAACGTAAATTTAATGACAAGTTACCTAATCAGGCTCTGATCGTTCATTCGAGAATAGCTTGTTTCTGCCTATTCTTGAATCTGTACTCTCTTTTGAGGCTTAAATATAAATACAGTCATGACCTTTTTTTGAAAAAAAAAATATTTCAAATATTATTATTTCAGAATAAGTTATGAAATTGGAAAAATTCATTTAAGTTGGATACGATAGATAGAAAACGTGGCGTTGATATCTTTCATATTAATAATCTTGATCATTGTAGAGTCATGCATACGAGCTCGTTTTATAAGATACCGTGGATTGACTGTTTTAGATTTTGTCATGATAGGGACGGATTTAGGAAATTTTGAAAGGTGGACAGATTTTTTTATTATAAAATATTACTAATAACCTTAAGGTGAAATTTTTTTCTTTTCATACATAACTATTCATCTAAGTAATTTTCAACAAGAATAATCAAATGTCATTATCATTACAACATGGTCATTGATATTCACAAGTTCCATTTTTAATAAACGATTTTTTTCATTTCCAATACTAATAAATATTTCTTCTCGGTCTATATTATCAAACAATCACTAACAATTCATCTCTCAACCGGCTTTGCAAATTGCTATGACACAACATTCATTGTTGAACTGTTATTTTATTTCTACAGAAGTCGTTGCAATTGGTAAAATTATTAATGTCAGTTTAATAAACGGCACATAAATGAAAAATTGTAACTTTTCTAGTTACAATCATTTTTTCCAAGACTTTCTAAGTCCTGGTCTCTTTTGACTTCATAAATATACATTGATTGCAATGTCTGAATTATCACTACCTCATTACATGAAATGTCACTGGAAATTTATGAGCTACAGACTTGCTCAGGAATATTAATATAAAAAACTCTAACATAATTAATAGGAAAAGTATAAAAAAAATACACTTGACTATCTGACTTTCACACGTAATTACATGTGATTTTAAAATGTTTATGAGATGTTAGTTGAGTTTGTTTTAAACCAATTTTAACCATTTTCGTTCCTTTTAAGTTGACAGTGTTAATTTTTACTGCGAAATAACTAAAATACTACTGATTATCATTTACATTTTCAAAGCCGTGTCATTGATTCTTTTTTTTTCTCTCTCATTTTCTCTCATCCTCGCCATCCTTTATGTTTTCCTCATTCGTCCCGCAAGCTCCATAACTCTCCAACTAAATAATTTAGTTCAAAAATCTAAATAGTCTTAAGTCCACATGTGAGTTCAAAGTTACACATAGGAAGAATATTAAGTTAAGAAAGAGTTTATACAAACATTGGATCTAGACCTGATAGACTAGTTTTTTTGGGGTAAAATGTAGGATCTGATGTGTGTGTGAGTTTCTTTGGGTGCTTTTTCTAGATAAGACACATATCTCTCCAACAATGGTATCAGAGACTGACTCAATAGACTCTACTGATAAAGTGAGTCGGGTATTCCTATAGCTATTAAGACCTGGACCATGATCAACTTCTTTCATGGTGAGGCCTATATAAAATGAAAATGACCATTGTGGAGTTGAGTTTACCAAAGTACAAACTTTACGCTTAGGAGTGAGAGGAGGGGCGATATGATGAGACTCAATATGGAAGGAAAATTGTTAGATCCAAGTGAGAATTTAAAGTTCCACACCAAAAGATTATTATGTTAATGAAGACACATTGGACCCTAGATCATATATACTGATTATTTGGGTCAAATGTGAGATTTAATGTGTATGTGACCTTCGTTGGGTGCTCTTTCTAGATAAGGGCAGGACCTCCCGAACAAATATAACATGATTTTTGAAATCCAAATACTTCAAACAAATTCTACAACTCCACAATATAAACACAAAGCAAGCAATAACCAATTCCATATACAAACATGTTTTTGTATTATATACAATTTTAGCCATTCACAAATCAAAAAGGAAAATGGCATTGGCTTTGATAAACTTTGTGAAGGTTTTTGGGTTTATGACGTTGAAAGTGCATGACCTGGATTTGTTCGATAAACGATATTTTTGATACAATGTGAAGCTAAAACATTCATTGAATCTCAAAATCAATCAAACCCACAACTAGGATTTAGGAAATTTTAAACCGTGTTCTGGGCTTGATTCATTCAAGCAAATTGAAAATGGAGTTTCCGATTTTTCATATTCGGGCTCCTGAGAACCGAGATTAACGATTTTACATGAACATTCCAGAATGAGGTTGTACTAAGAAGAAACCTGAGACGTCATGTCATCCATAAAAGCCAAAGGAAGAGGATAAAGAAAAAACACGATGAACAATTTTCTTTTTCTCAAACTTCTTTCTCTTCTTATTTTCTGTATGTGCCTGAAAAGTTGAAACAAATGCCCTATACTTATGCATAATGCTAATGAGTATTGTTTGGATTGCAGATTGAAATTGAGTTTGTGTGAATTTGTACAAGAAAAAGAGGAGAAGATGGTAAGGAACAAACTGCGAGGAGGAGAGTGAAAGCGAGTCATTTTAAAAGAATTTGGATGACAAATTTTGAGAGACGCGTAAGGGTATTTTGGTCATTTTGAAGTAAAATATAACAATATTAACTTGAAAGAAAACATAAATGAGTAACGTGAGTCTAAAACAAACTCAACTCACCTCTCAGAAACATTTTAAAATCAAGTGTAGCGTATTTATGTCATATGTGAGAAAGTCAGATAGTGAAGTGTATTTTTCTGAGGTTACCCCTAAGTGCAAATTTTAAACAGAGACCTAACAAACATAATACTCACGTCAAATTGTTAAACTTGAATTTTATTGATTTTGAATGAATATAATACAAGAGAATCTCTTATTATATGCGAGGAGATAGACTAGTCTAGAATAAAAACATTTTTAGATATAAGTCTTAAAACTACTCTTAAGAATATTAGGCATGTTCTAACAATAATAATATTTCAATAGTTCTGATAATATTTTATAAATGAATAATTATTTGTATAAAAAATTACTTTCTAAAAGGCCGAGGAAGAAATTATTCATTTGGGACTGTGTAGTCTTGTTGGTAATAGGATGTGGGATGTGCTTGCTTTTGTCAAGGAACGTATTTTGAATCACATCAAAGAATGGAAGGGCATGCTTTTGTCTAGGGTCGTGAGTGAGTTCTATTGAAGGCGATGTTACAAGCATTGTCTACTTACGCTATGTCAGTTTTCCTTTTTCCGACGAGCCTCGTGCGGGAGATTGAACTGATTATGGCTAGGTTCAGGTGGAAGGGCTCTATTGAAGGGGGTGGTATCATTTGGAAGGCATGACATAAACTAGCAGTCCATAAACACATGAGAGGGATTGATGTTCGTGACCTGCATGATTTTAATTTAGCTTTTCTGGCGAAACACAAGGTGGAGATTGTTACATGACGAGTCATCTCTTCTTTTCAGAATATACAATATTGAGCATAACCCTAGTTTTATTTGGCAAAATTTAATGATGGCTAGAGACTCGGTGTTGGTCAAAGGGTGTAGAAGGGCGGGAGGGGAGGGCGGTTTGTCGATCTCGGGTGATTTGTGGTTGGCGGGGGAGGTTGCTCAGGTGCCGGAAGAGCTCGGACAGGGTTTGGCTTGGTTAAGAACATGTTGCTTGGCGAGGAAAGTAGGTGGAATGTTAGTTCGTTAAGTAATTTGTTTCCTCCAGATGTAGCCACTCGTATAGTTAATACCTCAGTTTGTGATAGAACGCTCGAAGATCTGTGGTACTGGCAAAACAAGTTCTCAGACATTTTCTTCGTACGATCAACTTACAGACATTTGCAAATGCTTCGAGGGAGATGGCCTGGTGTTGATTGTCCAGTGGAAGAAGATTTGGGGTTTAGAGTTTCCTCCTAAGGTGAAAATTTTCTTATGGAGGTTGTTACCGCGTTGCGTTCCGACTAACCTTGAGTTGGAAGCTAAGGGCATAGATTCCGATGGCATGTGACCTTTCTATGGCCAAGTGTGTATTGTGTGTGTGTGTATATATATATATATAATTTACTTATTCTCCATAGATTTCTTATTTGTACTGTAACCCTAGGTACATGTAGCCTATATATAGTGTAATAGTACTCTTGGACAAATTATCAATTCAATAATAATATTCCTTATTATTAACACCAAGAATTCGAATCTATAGATTTGTCGATTGTGTGAGCTTTAGTTCTGTCTGGGGTTTGGAAGAGGTGCGTGATTTGCAGGCTCTTATGTGTGGGATGAATCTCGAGCTGTGGTTCAGGATAGACTCGATGGAATGTGCTAAATGAGTCATAATGTATCTGTGAAGAATTTGAGACGCCATGAACTATAAGTTGTTTGTATTGCTGACCTTGCTTAATGAAGTTCGTTTCTTTAAAAAATGATTTTGTTGAAATACTGAAAAATAGAGTACTGGCAAAGAAAAGTATTGTCACATATCCGTTCCTGGTCAAGGATAATCCATATATATAACAAAGTGATGTTTTGTCAGATATTTTGAATAATTGAAGTGAGTGTAGTGTTTCTTAAGGACCTTCTTTTACCCCCTAAGGTGAATATAGTATTGTATCAATCAAAAAGTTTTAAGGCTTTCATTTATAAAAGGGTTAATTTTTTTATCTATTAATTTAGATACAATTAATTTATTAATTATGTATTGTATCAGCTTTTGAAATTAAAATTTAAGAGAAATTTTGGAATCTGCTATTCAAATTGGGAATCTGGGCAACTTTGATGAACAAGAGAGAGATTGGAGGTTGAAGAAAGGGCACTATAGTCATTTCACTTGTATTTATTTTTATTTTTATTTTGTTCTTCGAAAATACTAATTTACCCTTCAACTTAAGTTAAGTTTGTTATGCAATTGAGGGGTACAATGGTAATTTTATATTTACAAAATATTATAGTTTGCCTAAATTATAACAGGGCATTTTTGGTATTAACAAAAATATAAACAGTATTGCTGTTAGATTTAACTGAAATTGGAGTGAAGTGTTAACATTTTAAACTTGAGAGACCGAGAAAAAAAAATCAAATTTGGGGTACCAATCATGAAATGAGGTTTCAGCGGGTGTACTGATCTGTAATTACCCCTTTATAAAATTGATGTTCTTCTACAACCCAGAAAGCTGTTTTTGAAATCAAACACATACAATTTCAAATCATAATCTAGAACTCCCAATATATATAAAGATTGCTGGTACAATGTGATTGTATATGGGAGGGCAAAATGATAACAACCTAAAAATCAGTGTTGTGCTCAGGCGTTGTTTTTCACCTCACCGCCCCGTTTTAAGCTAATTCAAAGGTGGCGAACGTTTTAGTTCATCAGACGGTCTAGACGGCCGCCTAGGCCGTTCAGGCGGACCAGAACTTTATTTTTTTAAAAAAATCTAGAAATCTGACAGAGTCGCTTCGTTCCATTATCTCGCATTAGACCCTTACGCCCTAAATCTCTCCGCCTCCAACGATTGTTTGTCGCCCGCCAATCCTCTTTTGCAAGTCAATCGAAGTTAGAGCTCATGTGATTTAGACTTCACTTAATGTTTGTAACGGGTGATTTGTATTTGTTTATTCATTTTGTTTGAGCTAAGAATTGTTTTGTTTATTCAATTTGTGGGAGCTTAGAGTTTATTTTCAAATTTTCACGGTGACAATTGTTTGAACGGTTCTGTAATGAAAATTCAATTTCTTTAGACTGTTAATTCAAAATTTTTATCCTTGAAATTTTTGTGACCACTTATCAATATTTTAGATTGTCCCATAAAGATGTTGATGATTTTTATATATAAAACATTTATTTTGATAAAGCATAATTCATTTTATATTAGAAATAAATTAAAATACATAAAATACAAATCCGATTAATCCCGTTTAATCTCTGATTAATCCTCACGGGGTGCTTCGCCCGACTAGCGCCTAACGTTTTTTAAATCCTTGCTAAAAATACAAGCTATGTTCTGTGAATATATTGGTTCCCATAACAAAATCACAAAGGATATGCAGAGATATAAGAACCCTACAGACCTTTCCTGCCTGAATCACTCATTGCTTCCTTCTACTTCCCGGGCGTAGAGTTCATTGCTTCCTTCTTCAGCTTCCCGGGCGTAGAGCTCATCACTACCTTCTTCAGCTTCCCGGGAGTAGAGCTCATCGCTTCCTTCTTCAGCTTCTTGGGGATAGAGTTCATTGGTTCCTTCTTCAGCTTCCCGGACATAGAGTTGCTTCCTTTCGTTCTTTCTTATATCCATTTTCTTTATCGGGTCTGCTGGTCGAGGCCCTAACGCACTTAAATCAACGGTAGCTTCATAAGCTTGGGATGAGCCTACAACTGCATCGTAAGCCCTTGCAGACAGGCTTAGGCCCTCACCGCGCGCCCTCAAGTACATTTCGTATGCCAGTCTTGGTTTGCCATCGTTTCCCAGAGCCTGTACCATCATCTCATAGGTGATCTCGTTTGGAGTGATGTTTTGAACTTTCATACGGTGAAACCATTCATACGCAACACTGCTCCTACGATTATGCGCGCAACCACTGATGATCGCATTGTATGTCACAACAGTCGGCTCAACCCCTGATGTAGCCATGTCTCGGATGAGCGTATCGACCATGTCAAACTTCTCCTGCGCGCTGAAAATCGAAGCCATGATTGTGTAGGCGTAATCGTTTGGCTCCAAGCCCACCTTGATCATATGATTCCACAATCGCAAGGCCTCGTCATAGAATTTCCCCTTTTCAAGGGCGCTGAGCAAAGTTCCATAGGTAAGTATTGTTGGTTTTTCGCCTTGTTCTACCATTCTCTTGAATATCTGCACTGCAGCGGTAGTGTCACACGCTTTAGAGCATGCGGCAAGAACTGCATTCCATTGGTCGGCTCCTGGTTTGAGGCCTTTATCCACCATCTGGTTTATCAGCTTCGCGCCCCATCTCCAAATTCCTTTCTGCTTCGCCTTCTTGAGTAGAAAATTGAAATGAGACATGATCAATTCGCGTGACAGGTTATCGGGCCTCGGGCCCTTGTCTAACAAATCTTCGTAGACTTCCAGAGCCGCCCACCATTTCCTCGCCTTCCCAAACAACCAAATGACATGGTTACAGACTGATAAGTTTATCTCGGAATGCCCCTCTCTGATCCTACCGTACAAATCTTTTGCAACAGTGTAATGCTCTTCTCGAGTGCACGCCCAGACAAGGCGCTGGAGGTCCTCCCTGGTAAGTTTAATACCGACCTTATCCATCTGTGTTAGGAGTCTCAGCACATTGGCGCTTAAGTTCTTGCTGTCCACGAGCCACCCTCGCATTGCAACATAGCATATACGAAGAGTAAGGTTCTCAAACTTAACATATTCTTTCTCCCAATTTACATCACCATCTTTTTGTGTGTCGTCTGTCAAATACTTGTCGCGGTACTTGGCAAAGAAGCGAATTGCCCCGTTAGCATCTCCCGTACTTCGATAAGCAAGTAATGCCGTGGAATACGACACTGCGTTTGGACTGAAGCCTCTCTTTGGGATTTCCTTGAGAATATTATGGGCCTTGTCGAATTCTCCTTGATCTCCGTAAATACACATCAAGGTATTGTATGTTACAAGGTTAGGAGTGATTCCGTCTTGAGCCATATCATTCATGATTTTCTGAGCTTCTCCGTATTGTTTAGACCGCTTTGCTGCACCTAATAGACTATTGTATATGAAAATATTTGGGCCAGAAAAACCATCTTCGATCTTTTTCCTTTTGAGCCATTCAACAAGGGCCTTTGCAGAATCCATCAGCAAGTCAGAGCCCAGACCTTTAATCATCGTCGCGTATACCTGATGAGGCAATTCAGAAATGTCCTTGAGAACCCCCTCCACATCATCTGCTGTTTTAGCCGAACTTAATTTCCTAGTCAATCGACGCACATCAACCCATTTACTCCTCTTTTCCGTAACTCCTTCCTCGCCTCTGAACTCAACGTTTTTGTTAACATCGCTATCAATAACACCCTCCACAGCTTCTTCGCCCGAAGACCCATTAACAGAAACATATCCCTCTTTAACCAACTCATCCCCAACAGCTTCTTGCTCCAATGCCAATCCCAATGCAAAGAAAGCGCCAAACAAACTTTTCATTTTCATACCACCAAAAATAATGCATCTGAGCTTGGACTGCCCAGAGAAAGACCAAAACCCAACATCAGAATTGGAGCTCCCACAACAAACCCTATCCCTCACAGGCCTAAAATTCCTAGGAACCACTGAGAAACTATAATTTCTACCATGAAAAAGTGCACCACAACACCTTCTCTTTCCAAACCCTAAACTACAAGAAGAACCCAACTCACTGTCCATTTGAGGCACCATGAAACAGCCCCCATTATATGACCAGATGCTCAAAGCTTTCATTTTTCACAATATTTGCCCGAAAAATCCAATACCCAGAAAGCAAAATCGAATCAAATTGTACACACACATGTTATTACAATCTCTCAAGTAAAATAATCAACCAGAGTCCGTGTATCCGAAGCAACAGAGAAACAACCGGTTTGTGGTGGTTCGTGAATTTACAGAGACTCCATTAACAGGAAGAATCAAGCTCGTACCTTGATGATCGATCAAAAACAGAGGAAGATTTGAGGGTGAAATGAGGCTGTGCTCTGGAAATTTGGTGAGTATCTGAAGTGGGTCTTGCGGTTGTTTCAGAGCCATTCATTGAGCTTGTGAGAAGCGCCACGCCAGAGACTTATTTTTTTGCTTATCGCATCGGAGAGGGAAAAAATATAAAAATAAAATCATACAAAGCTTGATCTATTTAAACGGCCTCGTTTTAGTTTTCTATTTATTATTGGAGAAAATTCTAATTCTAATTCTAATTCAACATTTGGGTATAAGGCCCATTACATCTATTGAGTGTCCAATATTGGCCCGTATAGGAGAGTGGTACAAGGCCCATTACCACTATCGAGTTTCAGTTCATCGTCTTGTTGTGTCACAGGTTTATGTGTTATTCTTGAAATAACTTCACATGATATGTGTTGCATGGTTGTAACTTTTTTTATACTGTTATTGCCCCTGGTGTTAACAATCACCATGTGGTTCTCAAGTATTTAGTTGAGTAGTCTTCTAGTATTGTGTTAGAGGCAGTATTTCGCGGACACGAGTCCTAAACCCGCAACTTACAAAAATATATTTCTTTCAATTCTCTTTTGTATATATTTCAAAATGGTCTACACTCTTTCTAATTGCCTCTCATAAGTCTCTTATTCTCGTAAACTATCGTCCAAACCTAAAACATTTTAAAATCAGGTGTAGTGCAGTTATTTCATATATGAGAAAATCGGATAGTAACTCCTAATTGCAAATATTAGACAGAGAACTAATATTCATAATATTTATCTCAAATTGTTAAAAATTGAATTTTATTAACTTTTAATAAATAGAATACAAGAGAATTTCTCCTTGTACAGAAGAAGATAGAATAATATAGAATAAAGAATAATTTAGATACGGGCCTTATAAATACTCTCAGAAACATTCTATATGTGGGCATATTCTAACAACGATAATATTTCACTAGTCATGTTAATATTTTATAAATAAATAATTTTGTATAAAATCATTCATAAAATTGATGTTCTTCTTCAACACAGAAAGCTATTTTTGAAACCAAACACAGATACAGTTTCAAATCAATACCTAGAACTCCCAATTTGTATAAAGATTGCTGGTACAACGTAATTGTATAAGGGAGAGCAAAATGATAACAACCTAAGTATACAAGTTATGTTCTGTGAATATATTGGTTCCCATAACAAAATCAACAAAGGATATGCAGAGAGATATAAGAACCCTACAGACCTTTCCTGCCTGAATCACTCATTGCTTCCTTCTACTTCC
Source organism: Geranium rotundifolium (assembly GCA_963920655.1). Lineage (NCBI taxonomy): Eukaryota > Viridiplantae > Streptophyta > Magnoliopsida > Geraniales > Geraniaceae > Geranium > Geranium rotundifolium. The sequence goes on from OY987321.1 coordinate 25,303,397, forward strand.
CGGGCGCAGAGTTCATTGCTTCCTTCTTCAGCTTCCCGAGAGTAGAGCTCATTGCTTTCTTCTTCAGCTTCACGGGGATAGAGTTCATCGGTTCCTTCTTCAGCTTCCTGAACATAGAGTTCCTCCCTATCATTCTTTCTTATACCCATTTTCTTTACCGGGTCTGCTGGCCGAGGCCCCAACGCACTCAAATCAACAGTAGCTTCATAAGTTCGGGATGAGTCTACAACTGCATCATAAGCCCTTGCAGACAGGTTTAGGCCCTCACCGCGAGCCCTCAAGTACATTTCGTAGGCCAGCCTTGGTTTGCAATCGTTTCCCAGAGCCTGAACCATCATCTCATAGGTGATCTCGTTTGGAGTGATGTTCTGAACTTTCATACGGTGAAACCATTCATACGCAATACTGCTCCTACGATTCCGCGCACAGCCATTGATGATCGCGTTGTATGTCACAACAGTCGGCTTAACCCCCGATGTAGCCATGTCTCGGATGAGCGCATCGACCATGTCAAACTTCTCCTGCGCGCTGAAAATCGAAGCCATGATTGTGTAGGCGTAATTGTTTGGCTCCAAGCCCATCTTGATCATATGATTCCATACCCCCAAGGCCACGTCATAGAATTTCCCCTTTTCAAGGGCGCTGAGCAAAGTTCCATAGGTAAGTTTTGTTGGTTTTTCGCCTTGTTCTACCATTCTCTTGAATATCTGCACTGCAGCGGTAATGTCACACGCTTTAGAGCAAGCGGCAAGAACTGCATTCCATTGATCGGCTTCTGGTTTGAGGCCTTTATCCGCCATCTGGTTTATCAGCTTTGCGCCCCATCTCCAAATCCCTTTCTGCTTCGCCTTCTTGAGTAGAAATTTGAAATGAGACATGATCAATTCGCGTGACAGGTTATCGGGCCTCGGGCCCTTGTCCAACAAATCTTCGTAAACTTCCAGAGCCGCCCACCATTTCCTCGCCTTCCCAAACAACCAAATGACATGGTTACAGACTGATAAGTTTATCTCGGAATGCCCCTCTCTGATCCTACCATACAAATCTTTTGCAACAGTGTAATGCTCTTTGCGAGTGCACGCCCAGACAAGGCGCTGGAGGTCCTCCCTGGTGAGCTTGATACCGACCTTTTCCATCTGTGTTAGGAGTCTCAGCACGTTGGCGCTTAAGTTCTTGCTGTCCACGAGCCACCCTCGCATCGCTACATAGCATATACGAAGAGTGAGGTTCTCGAACTTAACATATTCTTTTGCCCAATTTACATCACCATCTTTTTGTGTTTCGTCTGTCAAATACTTCTCGCTGTACTTGGCAAAGAAGCGAATTGCCCCGTTCGCATCTCCTGTACTTTGATAAGCAAGTAATGCTGTGGAATATGACACTGCATCGGGATTGAAGCCTCTCTTTGGGATTTCCTCGAGAATATTATGGGCCTTGTCGAATTCTCCTTGATCTCCGTAAATATACATCAAGGTATTGTATGTTACAAGGTTAGGAGCGATTCCCTCCTGAGCCATATCGTTCATGATTTTCTCAGCTTCTCCGTATTGTTTAGACCGCTTTGCTGCACCTAATAGACTATTGTATATGAAAATATTTGGGCCAGCAAAACCATCTTCGATCTTTTTCCTTTTGAGCCATTCAACGAGGGCCTTTGCGGAATCCATCAGCAAGTTATAGCCAAGACTTTTAATCATCGTCGCGTATACCTGATTAGGCAATTCAGACATGTCCTTGAGAACCTCCTCGACATCATCTGCTGTTTTAGCCGATCTTAATTTCCCAGTCAATTGACGCACATCAACCAATTTACTCTTCTTTTCCATAACTTCTTCCCCGCCTCTGAACTCAACGTTTTTGTTATCACTATCAATAACACCCTCCACAGCTTCTTCGCCTGAAGACCCATTAACAGAAACATGTCCCTCTTTAACCAACTCATCCCCAACAGCTTCTTGCTCCAATGCCAGTGCAAAGAAAGCTCCAAATGAACCTTTCTTTCTAATACCACCAAAAATAATGCATCTGAGCTTGGACTGCCCAGAGAAAGACCAAAACCCAACCTCAGAATTGGAGCTCCCACAACAAACCCTATCCCTCACAGGCCTCCAATTTCTAGAAACCACTGTGAAACTATAATTTCTACCATTAATAAGGTCACCACAGCACTGTCTCTTTCCAAACCCTAAACTACAAGAAGAACCCAACTCACTGTCCATTTGAGGCACCATGAAACAGCCTCCGTTATATGACCAGATGCTCAAATCTTTCATTTTTCACAATATTTGCCCAAAAAATCCGATACCCAGAAAGCAAAATTGAATCAAAGTGTACACACACATGTTATTACAATCTCTCAAGTGAAATAATCAACCAGAGTCCGTGTATCCGAAGCAACAGAGAAACAACCGTTTTGTGGCGGTTCATGAATTTACGGAGACTCCATTAACATGAAGAATCAAGCTCGTACCTTGATGATCGATCAAAAACAGAGGAGGATTTGAGGGTGAAATGAGGTTGTGCTCTGGAAATTTGGTGAGTATCTGAAGTGGGTCTTGCGGTTGTCTCAGAGCCATTCATTGAGCTTGTGAGAAGCGCCACGCCAGAGACTTTCAAAGCTTGATATTTTTAACGGGTAATTACATATCGGTACGACTGCTGAAATTTCATTTCATGATTGGTACCTTAAGTTTAATTTTTTTTCCTCAATCCCTCAAGTTTAAAACGTTAGCACTTAACTCAAATTCGGTTAAATTTATCATTAACATTTTTTAATGACAAGACTGCACCCGTATAATTTATAAAAAGTATAATTATGTTATTCATGTAATATTACCATTTTACCCTTATTTGCATACCATACTTAACTTAGGGTTAAGGATAAATTAGTAATTTTAAAATACAGTTATAAAAACTGATATAACAAAATTATAAAGATTAAAAAATTAAAAAAAAAACTTAAGAAAAATACTATTTTACCCTTTCTTCAACATCTCTCTATCTATTACTCAAATTTTCTCACCTTTCTTTTCTGTTCTATTTTGTTCATAATCTTCAACCACAAAATTAGAAAAATCAAATAAATTATTCATGAATTCTCAAATGATATTCATCATTACATTTTACAATTGCATTATTTGAAGAAATAAGATATCAATGATTTTGGAGAATGAAATGGATGCTCTGATTGGCTAATCGAATCCGACCGGTCACGCGCCGCCAAGTTCAGCAGCTACATCATCTGGATCTGGCCGGAAAGAGTCGTCGACGTCGTCGGAAAGGGCCGCCCTCTAGTTTAAAGCTGGACCCATTGTCGAAGCTTGTCGGACCTCTGGTTCGTCACTCAGATCTGATTGCCGAAAATGGTGTGGGTGTGATCGTTCTCACCATAACTGGTCCCGTCGCTCGCGTCGGATTTGGAGGAGTTTGTGGGGGAGGACGGCCCAGAGAGTACGACATACATGGCGGAGGACGACCCAAGAAGTGGAGGAGCTTGTGGGGGAGGACGACCCAAGGAGTATGTCGGTCAAGATACGAATCGCCGACAGGGAGATCGAAGCCCACGCCGCCGCCGGTGAAGAGACGAATCGCCTACAGGGTTGTCGACGTTGAAGAGACAAATTGCCGCCAGTGTTGTCGAGGGTTGGAAGTGGTGAAAACTGTAAGTGGTGTAGTGAAGGTAGGAAGTGGTGTGAGAATTAGGTTAGAGAGAGTGTAGGGTAGTGTGTAATTAGGGTTAAAAGAGAGGGTAGAATTGAAATTTCATAAGGTTATTTTAAAAGTTTTAATTTTTTATTTGTTTACTTGCAAAAACCATTTTGCCCTCGATCTATTAGTTAAATTAATTATTCAATTAGGGGGTCAAAGAGTAATTTTATAATTACTACAAAGATTATATAAGATTGACAATTATATAATAGGGGTATTTTAGACTTTTTACAAATTATATCAGTTAAATCTAACAGAATTGGACTTAAGTGTAACGTAATGAAACCTGGGGGACTGAGGAAAAAAATATCAAATTTGAGGTACTAATCCTGGAATGAAGTTTTAGCAGGTGTACTGATCTGTAATTACCCTTACTTTTAAACGTCGTCGTTTTTTTTTTCTATTTATTATTGGAGAAAATTCTAATTCTAATTCGACATTTGGGTACAAGGCCCATCACCACTACTGAGTGTTCAATATCGGCCCATTACCACTATTGAGTTTCAGTTCATCTCATCGTGTTGTTGTGTCATAGGTTTATGTGTTATTCTTGGAAGTGGTGCTCCATGTTTTTATATTGTCCTGTCAATTTTTTTTAGATATGTGTTTATTGGTTGCACTGCATTTTTTTGTCATTCAGAGAGTGTTGCATGGAATTGTATATTTGTTTCATGGGTTATAAGTGTTATGCCACATATTTCGTGTTTCATAATACTGCACGACTTGTCATAAGTTCAATGTGTATGTTATATGGTTGTTAATGATGTTAGTGTTTCATCGTTTCATTGTGTCGTTACAATAATTTTATATGAATTGTGATATGTGTTGTATGGTTGTAACTTCTTACTTCTTCGTTTTAGTGTAGTTGCATGGAATAAAATATTTGTTGTGGGTTTCTTATCAATGGGATAACTGATTTTGTAAAAACTATCATGTGTGGTTCTTAAGGGTGTGTCTCGCTGTCGTCGAAGTGTTTCGATTGAAGTAACATATCACACTAATTATAATTATAAAACTATAACTTTTTCTTCAACTATCAGTTTAAATTTTTAGTTAAGTTGATATTCTGATATAGAATTAGAGACAGTACTTCGCGGATACAAGAGTTCGAACCCCACAACTTGCAAAAATATATTTCTTTCGATTTTCTCTTGTAGTGGGATTCTGAGTTCGAATCTTGGTACACACGGGTTTTCCCCTCGAATGCTGACAAAGGAGTTAAAAGACAGATAATACGGTCCTCGAAGGTCGGTCCAGAACAGGGGATTTTCCTGATTCGTTGATAAAAAAAAGAGGATCTACCCTCTCTTTAATTACCTCTCAAAAGTCTTTTATTCTCGTAAAAGTCTCAACTCTTTTCATTTGGCTCCCCTTAAACTTCTATTTAAAAAAACTCCCAATGGGCTCCTCAATCTTCTCTTCCAAAAAAAATCTACTCTTTTCATTGGTATCCCCTTAAACTTCTCTTCAAAAAAACTCCTAATGGGCTCCCTCAATCTATTCTTCCAAAAAAGTCTTGAACTCTCCTCTAAACCTAAAACATGTTTGTCCGTGAGGGCGCGTGTTAGATATAAAACTATGATTAGCCTTGTAACTATTAGTGTTGGGCCCGTAGACAGGTGTCCACATTCACCCGATAACGCACAAGTGCACGTGACCGTTACAAGTATAATCGATAAGAGATGCTAAAATTCACGGAGACTAAACTTGTAATTTCATAATAAATTATGTAATCAATGGAAAATTAAATGACACAATTTGTAAATTGAGTTTAAATGTTTCTAGTAATAAAATATAAGTAATAAAAATATTTTTTTCGAGAAATTATTCAAAATGGGGAACCATGGATGCTAGGTCACTAAATCGAGAAAACTTTATTAAGTTGGAAATTATTTTCATGCACTACACTTGAACTTTGTGCAATCAATTGTACCGCCACCCCCTCTCGGTATTGGTGACGACCTAGATGCTCGGGGTGTTCATCATCCCTCTCGGGTAGGTAAACACCATGAGTCTATAATATCTCAACAATTATGGAATCGGAGTTTCGAAGAGGTGAACCCCAATAAATTAAAATTGTCAATCACCCACCGACCCTCTCGGATACAAAAACATGACTCAAACGAGCAATCAATATTCGTCAATATTAATCACAAGCATTAAACACAATAATCCACTCAGGAACACGCATAAGTAATTCATTCAAACATATAAAATCATCATAATTTAGTTTGAGACCTATCATTCATGACCAATGGTATTTATCCGTGATCATAGTGTTAGAACCAAAATCCATCAAAATAAAAGTAGAAATCGAGTTTAAAATGTAAGAACGTTGAATTCTAAATCCAATTGGATTGAAGACCATGAATCTCGACTTCTCTCGATTGGTAGTGTGTAACTTGCTTGATATTTGCACTCCAATCTCTCTTACAACGGATCCGAGCTTCTCTTGATGGCTGAAATCCACTCCAAGTCGATATGGTTCGCCTCTCTCTCTATTCTTCAAAATATGTCGTGTCTAGTTTTTGAAAAGTCTTTCCAAAAAGTCTTGAATTTGGTTGTTCTGCAGTTGTCACGGGTGTGTCACAAGCCGTTTAAACAATGTAAACGTAAAAAAAATGTTTCAATAAAATAAATTTACACGTGTCAACACCTAGCGGACTAAGAAGCCTCGACTTATCGGTGTTTAACTTTGTTGATGAAATGTTTATTACTTCTTTTTTGAACTAGTGAAATGTTTTACTAATACTCGTTGTACTGAAATCTTTAATACATTTAGTTATGGTGTTCACTACTTTAATTATATTTTGTTATAATTTAATTAGATTTTTTCTATTATTATGAACTCATGTAATATATTATAATAGTTTCTAATATATAATATATAATTGTAATTGAGAATCAAAAAAATTAAATTAATACCTTCAAAAATTTTTTTTAATATGCACTCCACACAAGCTCAATTACAAAATAACCAACATTAATATTATTTGAAAATGACAAGTGAGATCAACTTAAAATTTTGAAATAACATATTACATATGTGAAATAAATTAAAATCTAAACATGATATATTATATGTCAAGTTTATTAACGTGAATTATGAGTGGAAAGGAGTCAAATTAAACCTCAATTCGGTAAGAGCTCAGCCCATAAAAAATAAGATTGAATCATTGACCTCACCACAAACAATATGATGCACAGTTGGAATTGTTTGTCTCTTTAGAGACTAAATATATCTTAAGTGCAAGTAAAAATCTAATTCTTAACCTAAATATCTTGAATTTTTTATCGATAATTTTAAATTTTATAGTCGAATCAAATTTGACCCTGACCTTCCCATTCTTGTAAATTCTCATGATATGAGTCTACAATCTATGCCCTTAGAGTTTATGGAAGAGCTACGTTCTATATAGGATCGATGCAAGATTTGACATGGGTTGGTACAATACCATAAATCAAGAACAATATATAGACAATAAGATCTGTAAATGGGTGCATATATAATCTTTACAGATACTATCAGTTTTTAAAGATTCTCACATTTAACAAAGCATAATACAAACAAAACAAAAGAAGAAGCAGCATGATGGACCGTGCATATGGCTCTGCTAATTCTAATTAAACACCATACATTAATTATTTTATTTTTAAAAAAAAACGAATTTTATTAATTAAATAGCAACTAACTCGGCATCAAGCCGGACAACTGAAGCTACAGATGGTGGGACAGACTCCTCATCATAATCCCAACTACTGTTAGTTAAAACAAACATGATCAATTCGTGAGTCATTTGATTACGAGAAAAACAAAGAACAAAAGTTATGATAATGGATAGTATGCAACACCGTTCGCTAATGATTTCTTTAAAATTGTTCAGTTCGACCCGTTTAGCATCATGTAGAGCTACGGTCTCCGACTCACACGGATGGAGAAACCCCGTGATCTTGCTGCGGAATGCTTTACCCAGACATCTCTGATAACCCCGAATACCAATCGACTCAAACCGATTAGCATCATGCAAAGCCACAACCTCCAACTCATACGGATGGAGAAACCCCGTGATCTTGTTGCAGACCGAATTAAACCAGCTTTCTCGATCAACCCTGCGAACAATATAGGCATCACGAAAATTAAATCATTCCAGTTCATTGGGTTTAACCGGATCAACCCATCGACACCAAGGACCCCCCGATTCCTTCCAATACCATTCTCAATAAGATACGTATTGAATTTTGAGCAAGCCAAGACCCCCTAGTTCGGTATGCTTGCATGAGTCTGCCCACCGACGCCAGATAACTCCAGTTCCCTCCCTGTATCGACCTACCAACCAACCAAAAGCAAAACCCCCCAGCCCTCCAAGCTCCATCGTCGCAACCCAGGCGCGACCCATCTTCAACTCCAGCCTTACCCGTCTCAGCTCATCCACAAACCACCTAAACTCGCCTTCATCAAAACCCGATCTACCACCCGACCATGCCTCCGTCAGACCTAGATCTACCTTTACAGGAGCTCTGCTCCTACCGCCGCACCACGCTGACGTCACTGCCAATACCACGCAGACGTCGACACTCGTAGAAGACCGGCGCTGCGAGACTTCGCCCAATTATGAAAAACAAACCCTAAAAGTAGGGTACAGGCTGCCTCCGCGCAGAAAGACAAGAGGCGGCTGCCGGCAGAAAAATCCATATATTATTTAATTAATATATATATGAACTAATTTATTATTATTATTATTATTATTATTATTAATGCATGCTAATTGCAGATCTCCATAACTGAACAAGAGAATGGAAGCTCAAAATCAGCACAATCGATACCCATAAAATCACTCAACAGTATCTTATGAAACAGGAACCAATAATGATCGATCTTACTAATTACAAAATCAAGAAAATTTAATCTAAATTTGAAACATACATATATACATACATGCATATCTCAAATAATCCAAAATTTCACATAATTTTCCAGAGATTGTGAATAGATTTTGTTCGTTTATATATGATTCCATTAATAACACAAATTATTCCAATCTTGAAAATAAAAATAATACCAGTGATATGATATTAAAGATATGCAATATCTCATATTATATAATAAAGTTAAGATATTATTGATTAATCATGTAACTCAATTCGCATAATAATTATTTCATCCTCAAAAACATTGGTCTCATTCATTATTGGTTTCAATAAAGTTTGATGACATGATGTCTTTCAACAGACAATTAATCATTATGACTATGAATTAAAGAATAAAGGAGGACAAAAAAAATGTTCTATTAATTTGGTTATGATTAATTGATTGATAGTGCATGCATGGGAGGCATATATATTTGGGATTGGAACAATGAGCATGTGTGCAACATTGGACCCATCCTTTATTGCCTCAACCTTTTGTTTTTGTCTTCTCCACACCAAATGTTTTCCCAAAACATGAACACAACTTTTTGAGTTTTTGTCCTTGTTTCACTAAATTTTATTTTCATGCCCATGTTACTTCTCCCCCACACCCATGTATTGGTGCCCAAATGCACCTTCTCTTCCAAAATTCTATCTATATTCCAATATATATCTAGGATCTAGTATAATGTGCTATGCATTATCCATGTCCAAAATACATGAATCAAAGGACCTCCTAAATAATAAGTCTCAAATATCATTTACATGTAAAAATATGTTTTGTTGACAAATAAGTCAATTTGTTGACTTTAAGGACATTACACATACGATGTTTGATGCCCTAATAAGGGCATTCCACATGGTGATGTGCGGTGCCGCAAAGGTTAAGAACCGCGCGTACGTGAGTTGTGTATTGCCCTTAACTATTTGTGACTGTACACACGACTATATGTGAGCTGCCCTTAATTTTTCAAGAGCTGAAACCGTACTTTACGTAATATAGTGCAATATAATTGCTCGTAAAATATTTCGATTAGATGATCAACATTTAAATTTTGTAATATAATTAAATTTAAGTCACCACAATACTCATACATTTTTTCATATAAAATCAAAACACGATAAAATATAAGAAACTCATTTAACATATATAAAGTATATATAAAACACAATTATGCATCCTACTACACAAACAAAATGTCTTCCATAACCTTTTGTTTTATGTCTAACGTTTTTATTATTATTTGAGAGCATGAGTATGTCAACATAATGCGGTTAACAACCTTATATCATTCATTAATCAGATCAATCAATTTTAAAACACAAAATAATAATTACTATTCTATGAGATTACATGACTTAAAAGAGAGAATCTAGTTGAAATAGCTCACAACCCACATGGGTTGATACCCTTATAGATTAGCCACCCACCCACTCCTTCTAAAAGACATCTTAAGGGTTAATTACAACCTACCTAACTCTACTTAATTATCAATTAACATCCAAACAAAGCCTCAAATTAATTTTCTCATTATTATATCGAACTACCTTTATATCACCTATAATATAACATGTGTGGAATTAGAAATGTGATATTTAACATGTAATATAATATTTATTATCATTGATTTAATTCAAATTCTAATCCCCGTAACTACACATTCAAAATTTTAATTATTTAAGCAAACAAATGTTAATAGTGTTTGACGACTAAACACGAAAGAAATATAAAAAATATGCATATACAAGCTCGAATCCCTATTAAAATTCAATTAATACTTTTGTTAACCATATTTCATATAACATTTTGGGGTTAAATTACAGTTTACTCGTATTAAGGTGGCGATTTTACATTTTACTACAGTCATAATAAAAAGTTTAATCTCAAGTTAGTTAGTCGCTGTTTTTTTATACTCTACTCTAATATTGTTAGAATTTAAATGAAAATTTTAATATTTTTAAAAAAGACATAAATACTTCTAAATTGATTTTCATTCTCATTTGACTCGAACCATTAATAAATCAGAATTAAAATATCTGATCTAACTAATTGAACGTCTCTTTCTTTTAATCAACAATATTTAATGTAGTTTAATTTAATTTTTTATTAACAATAGAGATGCCTTTTAATATGGAGATTAGCATATAATAATTAAAAAAAGGGCCAACCGACCAATTGATGTGATGGTGTTTGGGCCGTCAATTAAGCAAAGCCAGGGCCCACCCCATGTGCAACCCCAATCCTCCAAATTCATCATCCACGTGTCAAGCCCCTATTGGCCCAACCCCTATGATCACTCCTACTCTTTTTGCACCCGAAGGTCAGCTTCAATTTTATTCATGTCACATTTATCACTCTTTTGTCCTAACATCACACTATATAATAAAACCCAACCCATCTCCACTTTTCTTCTACCAAAACACACTCATTGATCAAACAAGACTCAAACAAGAGACCCGAAAGATCAAAAATGTTGAGATTGAGCTCAAAGAGGTTCTGTAGGAGCTTGTCCAGGCTCGGGGGCGGCAAAAACGCCTCCTCCACGAGCCCGAAAGGCTCCGAAAAGGGCTCTTCCTGCGGCGGGGAAGTGAAATGGGAGGTTAGGCCCGGCGGAATGCTCGTTCAGAAGAGAGACGTCGCCGGAAGCGACCACGAGGAGATCATTACCATCAGGGTCTCCACCGTGTCCGCTTGGCATTACATCTCCATCGACGCCACCTCCACTTTCGGTAAGTCATTAATAACAGGAGAAAACGATCTTCTGCTTGCTGTCACGATTCACTGAGATTACTTTTATTTTTATGATCTGCTGCTTCCTGACACGATTCACTGAGATTAATTCTGCATAGCAAATTTTACTACCATGATCTGTTGCTTCATGTCACGATTCCTTTCTACACTACATTTCTTTACTGCCATGATCCGCTGAGATTATTTTTACAATGCATTTCTTCCCGTCGCGATCTATTGAGATTCTTCATTTTAAAAATATTTTCTCGTCATCATGATTCACTAAGATTATTACCCACAATCTCATTCTCATTATACGAGGCATCGTCACTTCAATAAGATTATTTTCACATTGCATCTTTTTACCAGTAATGATCTGTTGAGATTATTTTTACGATGCATTTCTTCCCGTCGCGTTCTATTGAGATTCTTCATTTTAAAAATATTTTCTCGTCATCACGATCTCACACACATTACACGAGGCATCCATCATTTCACCCATGTCCTTTAGTTAAAAATAAAGCTAAAAATACGCCCGTCATGCCAAAAGGGTCTTTTGAAAATTTACAATTATTCATACAAGTCGGAAAATTTTACAACAGTGATCGACAGAGATTAAAATGTTAAACGGTTCGGAATTTTTCAGGGGAATTGAAGATGATACTGTCGATGGCGACGGGGCTGGAGGCGAAGGAGCAGAGGATATTGTACAGAGGAAAAAGAGAGAGAGGACAAATGAGTACCTACACATGGTCGGTGTCAAAGACAAGGACAAGGTGTTGCCTATTACAAGATCCGGCGATGAAGGACATGAAGCTCCACCGCATGTCCGGCGGCGCCGCCGGGACCGACATCGGAGCGGCTTTCCGGACAATAAGTGTGTAATTACAGAGTATAGTCTTATGTTAGTTAATTAATTAATTAATGTTGTTCACTAACCTTCAAAGAAAGTACTGAAGTTGAATCCATTCTGGCGGAGATTAATTAATTAATTAACAGCTGGTTAGAGATTAATCGTGCTTAATTAGTTTTGGCTATGCGTATCCGCGTCATTTCTGATGATACTTTATTAACTGTTAATGCTTGATTCTATAAATGGTGTGCAATTATTCTTCTATAATCTTGTGGGTTTTTGTTAATTAATTAAATTAAATTTTTTTATTGTTGCATGCGTGCGTGCACGCCTGTAAAGCAGAGCATGGGGAAAGGTTAAAGTGAACATTAAGTAATATGATTAATTTTAGTTTTAAGAGAAGGTTAGTCCACAATTGCAGGAGAATTTTAGTTAATTAATTGATTAATTAATATCAAAGTTCATTCACCAAGAATATTGAAGATGTTAAGATTTTAAAAGTAGAAATAAAAAAGGGGCATTCCGAGAATTGAACTCGGGACCTCTCGCACCCTAAGCGAGAATCATACCACTAGACCAAATGCCCAATTTGATTTTTCTATGTTTCTAATTAAATTAATACTTTTGTTTAAGCTAGTAATACAAAATAGATACACCTAACTGTACATTAATTGTACTCAACTTTCAATTTGTTACACTTAATGTAACTCTCAATGATTCCATTCCGACCGAAACATGATGTTAAATAACAAAAATACTCTCAATGTTGGTCTTGGAAGACATTTTCGACCTTTTTCGTTCAAATTTTATTACAGTTAGCTGTTGTTACTCTATTTGTAACGAAATATAAATTAGTGAATCTGTAAAAAAAGTATTCGGTAGAGTTGAATAGAAATATGTATAATTGAGTATATTTACCGGTCATTTCCTCAAAATAAAATATAACGGAAACATGCATAATTTTCTCTTCAAGTAGTACTTTCTGAAAGGTATGGTTGTAGTTACAGTTAAAGGAAAACATATTTGGATTCATGTAAATGAAGAAAATAAGGAAAACACCAAACCCTTTTCTCATTGCATGCCATTACACCTAAAAAGCCAAGTAAACAACCAGAAAACATACATTATCAGAGAGAACTGATTTTCCAGTTCCATGGATGAATTATACATTTGGTTCATACCTGTTACACAATCCTTACCCTGTCCAGCCGGTCAACGCTCTTCCGCGATCTATCCAGTTGGTGATTGATGCTCTTTCGCGACTTGTCGTTGCAATCCACACTTCTCCGAGACCTCTCCATCTGCTCCAAAGACGCCCTTAGCTTTTCCAGCTTATCAGCACTGCTCAACTGACTTTTCAGTTTTTCATGCCTGTCAGTGCTCTGCCTCGGCTTCTCTCTCCGATCACTGCTCTTTCTCGAAACATCAAAAAAGTTGGTACTCTTCCGGGGCTGCTCAAATTGATCAGTGCTTCTCCTAGAGCTGAATCTTTGTGAAGGCATTTTTTCGACATTTGATATAAATTTTTTAAGATGCCTGATATATTCGGGGAATAGCTCTAGATCACTGTGGTTTCCTCCTTTTAGCCATAGTGGTTCGTACTTCTCTTTACACAATTCCCAGAGTTGCTTGCCGTGGGAGCAGTCAACAACGTCATCTGAAGTTCCCTGTACAATGTAAACGAAGGTAAATGAATCCAAGAAAATTAGTATTTCAGATTTGTGCATATCATTGTCACTTCATCTTTCGAGGGCACAAGAAACAGGCCAACATAATATTGAAAGAAGTGTGTAGTTTCTACAAATTTGGTAGCTGTGTATGTCTATTCCATTTCAATTTGCATCCAACAACTCATTCCTAATATATTTTTGGGGGTAAACATATTGTTAGATCTACTGTATGTTTATTCCGCATAATACTTTAACAAAATAGCATGCAGGCATATAGATCAAGGAAAAACTCATCGTTTAGCAAGAAACGCGTAATACTTTAACAAAATAGCATGCAGGCATATAGATCAAGGAAAAACTCATCGTTCAGCAGGAAACTCTAGGCATGAGTTGAAGATGAAGAATAAAAGCGTAGTGCACGTAACCCATTGAGTAATGCAAAATCTTCTCAATCGCCTATATGAAACAATGGCATATTTGGACAAGTAATGATCAAAGATTTTATCGCTGTACAATGCCCAACAAGAAATGCAAGAGATCTTAGGAAGGCAATCTATGGAGTCAACAAGAATGTTGTGGCCATTATCATTTTGATTTTTTATCTTCCATTACAGCTTACACATGTTGAAGTAAAACAGGAGAAAATAATCCCAAACTTCTGATTTTAGTGTTTCAGCTTAATTTGATATGGAGCATTATTTGTTATGCATCAATATGTGCGAGTCATGAATTTTGTATGGATTGACCAGTATCCAAAAGTAGCAATTGGTTGTCACCACATGATACCTATCTTCTTGTTTGAATTAGGCCCTCTTGCATATACCAATCAAACCACGATGCAGCTCAAGCATGTGTCAGACTTGAGTGGACTAGTAACAGACTGACACACAGATAATCATCAATTCAAAGATTGAAGATAAGGTATGAGCCAAACTTTGAATTTGTAATGAATAAATTGAATGGATTCCAGGAACACTTGGCCACTAACACCACACACTAAAGTGGGAAGTTTTAGAGCCAAGTATGGTATAGGCTAAATTTAATCACAAAAAAATATATTTTTTGTGCAAACAAAGAAGGGAACAATTTATTTCCATGCATAATATTCTAATTACTTATAACAAGAAAAATACTGAAGGCATACTTACATGAATGATAAGAACAGGACAATTTACCAGTGGAATTTTGTCAATATTCTGCAGATAAAACATATAAACAAACAATTAAAATCGATAATTTTTTGAATTAAGCAGTTCACCATACTGAGAAATGTCTTACCTTGTAAATGTCAAACCAGTATGTACGCTTCACAGGATACATGACTCTTAAGCCTGAAAGTATAGGACTGTGCAGAACAACTGCTCTCAATTGTGGCAATCGAGCAGCGAGGTCTAAAGTGGGGCCACTCCCAACGGATTGGCCATAAAGTATGACATCTTCTTGCTTGGTACCATAGCTTTCTTCAAGACACTTATACGCAGCTTCAATATCTGCATATGTATTCTGCTCGGTGGGCTGCAAGATGGTAAACATATGGATTCAGCTGAATTTACCGGGGGAAAAACCAAATAATAATACTACTAATGCTCGGAAATACTCAAATTTCCAACAAACCTTTCCAGTTGATCGCCCGTACCCAGAATAGTCATACCTGCAACAACGATAATGAAAGAACAATGCTTACTCAGTTGCTTCCATGGAAATCTAAATACCTTATCAACGCGAGTGATGCATTGGAAAACGGAATGTGTGTATAATATTCTCTGTATAAAAACAGCACCATAATTGTCCTGATAGAGATAGCCGAACAAGCAAGTTGAGACATAAAGAAATTGTGCATACATAACATAGGGATTGTGACTTGTGAGATAGCATCATTAAATTGTTAGCATAAGAGTGGCTATAGCATTGATGTTACTGAAGTAAACTCTCCATTAACCCTCCACCAACTGACCATTGGGTGGGAATCAATTGACTATTAATTAAATAAAACTGGCATCACCAACTAGCCCAACCAATTGATTACACAGCAGATCAATAAACTACAAGCATGTTCCTAAGACAGAAATACACCAAAATTGTACAACACAATTAACTGCATCTTTATGAAACTCCAGGATCTTCACATATCACTCCATCACCATAACGACAAAAAACAGGTAACTACATAGCCAAATCCAGGAATTGCTGATGAAACTAAACAAATATCCATTCACTCAATCAATTTAACCAGAACTCCAGCTATACAGTTCGTAGAATCCCATTTTGCGGTAAATAAACTGGCATCACTAACTAGCCCAAGTAATTGATTACACAACAGATCAATGGACCACAAGCATGTTTGTAAGACAGAACCACACCAAAATTGTACAACACAATTAACTGCATCTTCATGATTTTCCATCATCTTCACACATAACCACATCATCATAACAACAAAAGTCAGGTAACTACATAGCAAAACCCAGAAATTGATAATTAACCCAAACAAATATCCATTCACTCACTTAATTCAACCAGAATTCTAATCATAGAGTTCATAGAGCCCCAATTTCCGGCAAATAG
Organism: Geranium rotundifolium; assembly: GCA_963920655.1. Taxonomy (NCBI): domain Eukaryota; kingdom Viridiplantae; phylum Streptophyta; class Magnoliopsida; order Geraniales; family Geraniaceae; genus Geranium; species Geranium rotundifolium. The sequence goes on from OY987321.1 coordinate 25,319,832, forward strand.
ACTGAACAACACCCAAATTACAAACTCTCAGATAAAACAACAAAAACCCAGAAAGCCAAAACAAACAATAAGTCGAAACCAAGATAAACAAACCCCAGAAATCACTAAAAACCAAAATTTTCCAACAACAAAATCGCTAAAACTGAAAATTTTGCAACAAAGAATTCACCAGAACTTGCTGATGAAACTAAACAAATACCCATTTACTCACTTAATTCAACCAGAATTCCAATCATATAGTTCACAAAATCCCAATTTGCAGTAAATAAACTGAACAACACACAAATTACAAACTCTCAGCTAAAACAACAAAAACCCAGAAAGCCAAAACAAGCAACAAACCCAAACCCAGATAAACAAACCCCAGAAACCAACAGAAATCACTAAAAAACTGAGAATTTTGCAACAAAGAAACAAATTAATAAACAACCCCCATTCACTCACTTAATTCAACCAGAATTCCAATCATAGAGTTCACAAAATCCCAATTTCCATCAAATTAACTGAACAACACCCAAATTACAAACTCTCAGCTAAAACAACAAAAATCCAGAAAGCCAAAACAATCAACTATCCCAAACCCAGATAAACAAACCCCAGAAACAACAGAAATCACTAAAAACAAATACCCATTTACTCAGCTAATTCAACCATACCTCTAATTATATAGTTCATAGAATCCCAATTTCCAGCAAATAAACTGAACAACACACAAATTACACATTCTCAGCTAAAACAACAAAAACCCAGAAAGCCAAAACAAACAACAAGTCCAAACCCAGAAAAACAAACCCCAGAAACCACCAAAAAAACCCAAAATTTCCCAACAAAGAAGGAGAAATTGATCAGTACCCCAAGAGATTGACCCTCAAGTGGATGCTCAATTCAACGAGGAGCTCGTACATCTGACCCAGATCGGCGGCGTTTCCGTGGGAGTAGACGAGGGTGGAGGCGGCGGAGGGGTGGCGGACGTAGAGAGCGACGATCTCTGTCCCTCGGCGAGTAGGGAGCTTCAGGACCTCCACATTCTCACGGTGAGGGAAGGGGCTGAGGAGGAGGAGGCCGGTGAGCTCGTCGGAAACCACCCTGTACGACGGCGGGTTTGGCGGGAAGAAGGCCAATTTCGCCGCCATCGACGATGTCATCGCACCCATTTGATTTTTGTTCTCTCTCAATTTTGTTTTTTTTCCTTCACACTATTTCTCATTCACTTCAATGAAATGAAACCAAATAAATAATAGTGATGATTTGAATAAATGGTACTATAGTGTGTAATAAATATCTTTTCTCTTTCTAGTTCTTTTTTTCTTCTTCTGTTTTTCTATTTCTTGCATTGCAAAAAGAATAAAACTCATATGTTCATTTAATATGACAGAAACTCGGTGGGGGATTCAATACTTTCGATATGGTCGGTAATGAGTTGGTTTAAATAATTATCATGAACAGGAGATATAGAGTAAGTTATAAATATGTGGTTATAGTTGATCGATAATTATTTTTTAGTTTAATCATATTAGTTGGAGATTATTTAAGTAAAAATTATTTTGATGGTAGAAACTAATGATTATTGGATAACAAATTGAGGTTCAAGAAATTTGAGTTTTAATCATAGTGTAGTATTTACATATATTATCATTATTTCTCACAATATTTGTTAATCATTTCTCTTGACTGGAGTAGCAGTATGAGCTCCTTTTGTATAAAGGTGTGTCTATCTTATAAATGTTAAGAATCACAAATTTAGTGGTTTTTTGCTTTATCAGTCAAGTTCAAATTTTAATTCACAACTTGTCGGATAAAAAAATCAATTATTTTGATTAGAAAAATTAGATGGGAGTCCTTAAGATGAAACCCATATGTAATTTATGTGAAAATAATTTTGATTAAATTTATTTATCATTGATAATGTATTTTAATCACATGCGTTTAATTTAACAACTCGATAATTTAAAACAATTTGTAATTTACTCGTTTTTACTTGAATAAGGTTTGATATACTTAAAACACTAATATGATTCAAATATATTTCATATTGAATTTTGTGGGATTTTTTTTTCTTCTGTCTAATGAAAAATTAAATATTTTTTTAGGGGATGATTGAATTATGAAATCAGAAACTACATAATTCACATGTGGGTATATCTAACAAGGGTAGGGTCAAAAGAAATGGACCATATTAGGGGGCAATTATTTGATTGCTAATGGCCATGGATGACACTCCAATGAACTTCCCATGTGGATAAAGCAGATTTTATTTAGAGAAAAAACATTTGTTACTTTCATTTCTATTTTAGTACATTTTACTCAATTTATTAGGATTTGGTCCCAAATGGACCTAACATGACAGGGTGATCTTAAAAGACTTGAGCTATCACATTACATTCTATGGGGACTTGGAAAGCTTTTTATTGTTCAAGAAAGTATGCTAAAAATATACAAGCATATGATCTGAAATCATGCCACAAGTATTTTTTTAGAATGATATTTTATGTTTAAGCCGGTGATAAAATCTTATCGTCACACAGTGAATATAAATTATGATAATTCGAGCACGTGTAAATATATACTTTTTGAGATATTAATTTGAAACGTGCAATGTATTGATTAAGAATGTTTAAGGAATCAACATAACAACCACAAAAGACTTGAAATATTTGAATGAAAATTATCACCAATGATTTGATATTTGATAATCGATCATATTGTACTGGTGAAAAAATGTTAATGATTCAACGTGATATTGTTTGTTGTGATTATATTTTACACAAACAAACATCAATATAAACGACAAAAATGTGCTTTATATTATAACGTTTTTGTAAGATATTGTTGTGTATTTGTTAATTACAAAAATGTGACGCGAACTTTGTTCTTTTTGTGTAGAAAATCTATGTATTTTTACAAAAAATGATAATATTGCCCATAAAATGAAGAACTAATTTTTATAAAATAATTGAAAATTATAATATTTAACTAACCTTCAAATAACAGATATTACCATCATATTTTCTTTTCTCTTCAATTTTAAATAACTCTGGGTTTCTTAATAATGGGGAGTAGCAAAAGCTTAGATGAAGAAGGTTCAGTGGAGTTATATGTAACAGCCTCTGTGTATTGTCCTTTCCTTTGAGCAACTAGCTGCATCTGGGGTACTACTGCCCTAACTTCTCAGTACCAATGATACTGGTTATATTTAACTATAAGTAAATGATCAACCCAGAAAATTTATGCTGTTTATGGGCAATGTGGGACTAAAAGTTTTAACTTTCCTGCTCTCACCAACCATAGTTAATCTCAGTCTGTTAAAATCCCTACAATTTCATGTTCACTGGTGAAACATCAGCTCACAGGGTAAATGACAACAAAATAGAAATAAAAAAAAATGGCAAAAAGTACTATCATATTTTTGCAAGAGTGATTTCTTACATGCAAAAAATTCATGTAAACTTTAATATTTTTTTTGCAAAATTTGGGTATTCGTACAATAATGACGAAGTATTTAAAAAAATATATTTTTGAACTTAAAAAATATTAAGAATTATATTTTTTTAAAAATAATTTAACAGAAAATTAAATTATGAGTTTTGATTATACAATTTTTTTAAAAATATTTATAAACTTTTATTTTTATTTGAAAAATCATTCTTAATGTTAAGGGTAATTTCATCATTTACACACATTTTGCACAAAAAAATCAAAATCCACAACACTTTTTTTATGATTAGGAAAGTATATGAAAAGTTCTTGCAATATTAGGATACTATAGGGCATGTTTTTGCCACTTTCCAAAGAAAAAAAACATGTAACTAAAATAGCAACCAAAGGTTGTGGGTGAACTGACAGAAAATATGAGGTCACTGGTTCAAATCTCAGGCCAATGGTATTGTTGTTTAAATTATTACCGATAAAAAACAGTTAACAAAACAATAAAAGGTCAGTGGTTCAAATCTCAGGTCAACGGTATTGCTATTTAAATTATTACCGATAAAACACAGTTAAGAAAACAATAAAAAGGAATGTAGTTAAAGACAGAGGGTCCAAACATGTATCAACTGCCAGTTCATGGCATCATCACCTAGCTCCTCATGTGTTTTAAGGAGTGTATGTGTGTGATGCAGATATGTCAGATGAATGGAAGCTAAATGCCTAAATGCACTGTTCTTTTACTACTCTGATTGTTCAAAAATCACAACGATGATGTCCCTTCACTTCATTACTCACAGTGAACGAGCTATAATGGAAGCCTCTTGTTTTCTCTTGGATACCTGCAAGAAGCATAACACGATCAAACAAACCAATTTCATGAAGTGAAGAACACTGTCTCAAGGACCCATGAGGCCCTGCAATGTCTTAGCCACACAGCTATGAACACAAAACAGTAGGAATAAGCAAGCTTGCAATCAAGATCACAACACAAGTCCCCTAGGGGGGGCTTGCGTGCCTGAAAATGACATGATAACAACTATTCTAATTAGAATCAAATTAACGATCATATGCCAAATAGCCAATACCAAAACAGAGGGATGTTTGTATCCTGGACCTGCATCCATAAATACGATAAGAGAAATAAAAACAATATGGCGGGTCTCATTCTCATCTGAAAAGCAATATCTTCTCGACAGAGTCATGGGTTGGCATGACACGTCGGCAACCAAGGGATAGAGATGTTATAATACCTAGCTGGATTAGTTTTCTAATTTCTAACATGCAACGACTATAGTAGAGAGCTAAAAGCGCTTTTGCTTCTTTCATGTCACTACAGATCAACGAATGCACTCGGCAATAAAATCTTACACCTGATCACATGTATAACATCAACTTTTGTCTTAGGCATTCACATAGTTGCACCAGCAACCCAAGCAGCCCATCTCTGACAAAGCACTAGAATACAAAGGCTCTAAATTTCTCTGCCCTGTCCTGATTTATATGGCAGAAGCAGCACAATTATTTCCGATAGTGCCAGTCAACATTAAGCATGCCTACTTACAGGGTGTGCCACTGTCTGTGCCCCCTCTATGACAATTTAGGGGAGCCACATGAACACGAACAAGACGGTAAGATACTAGAATAGAGCATTTAGGACATTTCAACAGCACCAACTGGCATAGTATAGTTGATGAACATATCTTGGTTTAATTGTGAAGAACTACCTTACAATTCTACAAGCACTTACCTCACTTCATGTACTAAGTAAAATCACTGTCACTGTACAATGGCCAAGAACTAAACAGAAGTACCTGTGCTTATCTTCAAGTCATCGTGATTTCTTTCCGCTTAATTTTTACATCCCGCGTGTACATCTAAGTTCCCTAAATATTTTACTTGCTTCCTTTGGTTTTACGTTCAAATATAATCTATGACTACTCCAATCCCATGAATAAATCAGAATCTCCAACTCAAGTAAATCTCTCCTACTTTCAACTCTTAAAGCTGAACGTACACATCGTCATAACCAAAAAGAGTTCAGAACATTCAGAAGTTGTTCATCCGCAGAGGAATGAGCAAATTCCTTCTTGGCAAAATACATATTCCACCCATGACAAACTCGTCACACTTTGCTGACAGTATAATATTCAAGAATTTAATATCCAGCTCATCACAATGTCAAAATGCTCAAGACCTGCTTAGCTGCAATTCTTTAAGCTTTACTAGTTTCTACAAAATAGGCAGCAAGATTTGCTTCAAGATATCCCACTTTCACTTTACTAATTGAGGAAGAGTACACAAAACCAGAAAAGTCTCAGGATCAATGCCATCCAAAACAAGGTCAAGCTTCCGAGGTTTCCCACGTGTTCCTTACTGGAAAGAAGCAGAAAATTTTAGATCCAGAAACTCACAAGGCAGAGTGCAGCCACACATCCGTTCTACGTAAATAATGTTACTCCGTAACAAAGGTTCAAACTCCCGGTATTTCTAATTCAAGCAGTAGTCGGTCTTATACTAGATCATAGCAAATCTTATGCCAAATCATGCAATGTACAATGGAAACTCTATGAACTAATGGGTCTTCAAGGATTTTGGGGTCAGCATTCACAATCTCCCTTGACTCCTTGAGATGCTTATTGCTCTACGAGCAGGTTTCTACTACCAAAGCAGTAACGGCGTGTTGTTCATCCTGGTATTCATGTCCAAAAAAGACAGTCTTGTTATCTGAATCACGTGTTCTTCTAACTTATAGACAAAATGGAAGGGCCTTTATCCAAAACCACCATGTCAATTCTCATGTCTGAACTGAAGCTAATATGACAATATAAAACAAATGAGGGGATTCTGATATCCAGAACCAGAAACAATACATTAACTTTGCAATGTCATCTCTAACTAAGAGAAAAACACAACTTCTTTGTGACAAGAAAAGGTAAAGTAAGATTAGGGTAGAAAAAATGACAACTTAAAAACAAACAAACATTAAGCAACACACCTGCACCACATCCTTCTTGAGAACAAATAGATTTGCTCATTCACCAATCACAAAACACTTAATTTCATATTACTAGATGACAGATAACCTCAGTCACAGAACCAATGTTTTCAACCACATAAGACACAGCGACAGAGACGCCATAAAATGCATTTGCTGATATTAGTTGCAAGCATCATATATGAGCAAAGAAGAAGAATCATACTGTACAAATATACACCAACCCATCATTTAGAAGAGTTCACATACTAAAATTTGAAATAAGGATATACAAAACCATGACAGTAAATGCACATCAAATAAACACAATCCAACTATAGGACTGTAAAGACTAGAAAAACTTTATTTTTATCTTCTTCAGATAATCCCACAAACGAACCAGCAACAATTCTCAAGTAAATATCGAATCGAACCCAATACCAAACAATTCCAGAAAACACAGTCATAGCTACCATAGTTAGCAAGCAAGAGTAAGTTACATTCCTCAAAAAGATATGAATTCTCTCACCAAAACAATCTAACTCCGTCGCCGAAGACCCTTCTTCAGCTTCCTCAACTTGTGCTTGTTCATCTTCTTCTTCCTCTTCTTCTTCACGCTATCAGCCCACATCGTCCCCGAATCGCCAGAAACATCGTCCTCGGGCTCCAGATTCGACGACCCAGTCGCAGAAACAGGGTTTAAGCAAAACCCAAATGGGAAGGTCGGATAAAAAAGCGAAGATCGAGGAGCGGTCAAGCTCTGAGATCTGGGAAACTCCAATACGGGGTTTGGGTCGAGGTTGCTTGAATGGTTCTCTGGTTTGGCATCGGCGAGATGGGGCTGGAGAGCCAAGCGAGGAGCTGCGAGATGGGTTTGTGGGTTTCTCAAGGAAAAGATGATTCTGGTGACCTGTGAACGCTTGAGGAGGTTTTGAACCGAGGAAGCCATTGAAGGTCGATCAGTGATTGCAGAGAGCTATACAATGGTGGCTGCGGCGCGCGCTCTGGTTAATTCACACGACGCGACCCCTACTGCCCTTTGCTTCAGATCGCAAGGGCATAAACGGAAACTGGAAAAAATGGGCCAAACTGTAATTAACATCCTAAGTGGTTTTCATCGGAAAAAATGAGAGGAAAATGTACTGTAATTTTCACTTAGAACTTAATCTTATGTTTTAAGAGTGTCACGTCGTTAACTTTCTGTATAAAAAAAATTATTTATTTATATTATATTTTTAATACATGGGTGTTTTCAGGATTTTTTATTTTAAAACTGACAGAATTTTTTTTTAAAAAATAAACAGAGAAGGCTAAAGCACTACTCTTGAAACTTAAGAACATAAAACATGTTTTTAGTGAAGGGGTCAAGTGATGATGAGAGAAGCATTCCGGTGAGAACCGATGACGCGTGAGAAGCATAAGAACTAATATGAGGGCAGTATGTAGAAGGTAACAGAGTTTCATGCTATGCGTATAAATGAACTCTATCAAGAGAGTGGTGTAACGAGAGACCCATGAAATTAGAAAGAAAAAAAATTTGCATGCTTTCTTAACACTACGTGTCCTCTCCATGTTAATTCTCACAAAATTAGGAGGTTTTCACTATATTTCTCCTCGTGAAGAAGAGAAGAATGTCGAGTACCTCATCGCAAAATTCGCATAAAAAACAAAAGAGTCTGAGTTAGAGGCAGTGAAGGAGCCAGAGATCGAAAAGTCAAAAAAGGTATGGAGGTTCATCACTGACTACACGTTAAGTGATGACCTGCTGCCACAACCTTTAGGTTTCATTTACAAGTATATAAATAGTTACATTTGTTCAAGTATGAGTAATGTGGTATTCGATATTGAATTATCATTTTATTTCATTAGGAAAAGTCTGTTACAACATAACTTTTCCTGTAATGTCTTCTTCTGTACTAAATAAATTGGAGCTATGCTCTACCAAAAGAACGTAATATATACATACATCATTTCAAAAACCATGAAGAATAATAACTGAATCGAGTGACAATTTTCAATTTGGTTTCATTTATACTCACCAACAAGAACCAGTCTAGAATAACAATGCACAGAACTAGATCACAGTTCTGCTCGCCCAATGCCACAATTTTTAGTTTCCATTTCCAAGTATATAAGAAGTTACATTTGTTCAAGTATAAGCAATGTGGTACTCGATATTTGAATTATCATTTTATTTGAATTGTAAAAAGTCTGTTCTGCTCTACCAAAATAACGTAACATATACATACACTATTTCAAGAACTATTGAAGCATAATAACTTAAGCAAGTGGCAATTTTCAATTTTGTTTCATTTAGACTCACCAACCAAAACCAGCCCTTAAAAGTAATGCATACAACTAGATCACAGTTCTACTCGCCCAATGCCACAAGCGTTAGCTTTCATTAAATTTGTTCAAGCATGAGCAATGTGGTACTCAATATTTAGGGGGGTGTATTCAATCATGATTTTAATGGATTTAAGAAGTCTTTCAAAGTCTTGTGGTATTCAATCATGATTCTATAAATATTTTTAAAATATTGTGGTATTCAATCATGACTTTAAAAAAAACTTTTAAAGTCTTGTGGTATTCAATCATGACTTTAAAAATACTTTTAAAATCTAGAGGTATTGTAAATGTCAATGACTTTAAATGATTTTGAGAAATGGAGGATTTTGAATGATTTTGAAAGTCATTGTAGGTATAAAAAACTCTTTAGAAGTATCATCTCAAATCATGAGATTTACAAAGTCATTCCATTAAAATCATCAAGACTCTTTCAAGACTTGAAAGAGTCTTCTAAACTTTAAGAATCCATGAACTTTTAAAAGTCATTCAAAATCCATTAAAATCCTAATTGAATACACCCCCTTAAACTATCATTTTATTTTACTAGGAAAAGTCTTTTACAACATAACTTTTCCAGTAATCTTTTATTCTGTACTAAATACATTGGAGCTCTTCTCTACCAAAAGAACATAACATATACATACATCATTTCAAGAACCATAAAGCATAATAACTTAAAAGTTTGACAATATTCAATTTGGTTTCATTTAGACTCACTAACCAGAACCAGCCCGGAACATCAATGCACAAAATTAGATCGCAGTTCTGCTTGCCCAAGGCCACAACCTTTAGCTTTTATTTTCAAGTATATAAAGAGTTACATTTGTTCAAGTATGAGTAATGTGGTACTCGATATTTGAACTATCATTTTATTTCACCAGGAAAAGTCTTTTGCAACATAACTTTTCCTGTAATATCTTCTTCTGTACTAAGTACATTGGAGCTCTACTCTACCAAAAGAACGTAACATATACATACATCATTTCAAGAACTATGAAGCATAATAACTGAAGCAAGTGCCAATTTTCCATTTGGTTTCATTTAGACTCACCAACCAAAACCAGACCATAACAGCAACGCATAGAACTAGATCAGAGTTCCACTCGCCAAATGCCACAACATTTAGCTTTCATTTTCAAGTATATAAAGAGTTACATTTGTTCAACTATGAGCAATGTGGTACTCGATATTTGAACTATCAATTTATTTCACCAGCACTACGTATCCTCTACACGTTAGTTCTCACGAAATTGGGAAGCTTTCACTATATTTCTCCTTGTGATGGTGAAATATATTTGAGTTGAGATATATGACATTTTCCCGAGAAAAACTTATAAGAACAAGTCATGTATGATCCTAATCGGATGATGAAAACGTGATGACATGATGCCCCTAGTCTAGTCAATGCTACTGAAATTTTTTGTGTTGAAATACATCAATCTTATTATTATTAGTGTGTAGTATCGGGCGTTGCACTGACTACCCGTGAAACCTCATTATATTGAAGTTTTTCAAATTCAAATAATAAAAAAGAATGTATAGACCACACTACATGTAGTAATGACAAGAGAGACGGGCGTGAATGATGACTTAATTTGTGCTTGTTTGGAGAGATGGTTAATTTTCAAATATGAAGAGTGTTGTTTTAACCTTAAGGATGTTTCTTGAAGGTGGGGTTGAGTTTCCAAATCTGTTGGGAATTTTTTTATTCTTTCAAATATTTACAGATATTCAGGGTTGTTGATAATACGAATCAAAATAATATGAATATAAAAAAAATTCACAGCTAAAACCTAAAGACAACTTATAAATACAAAAAACAAAACATAAACAGGAACAAAAGTACTCAAAATCGAATATAAACACAGAAAAGACACTACAAATTTTCACAAAAACTAAATAAATAAAAATTTACGGCCATTTATTGAAACATCTGCGCGCACATGCACTGAACACGGTCAATTCTTGAAAATGCCACTCTTTCTATATCATCCATTGTATATATTTGAAGCATGATTATGAATCTGCAATACATAGCGTTGATGATGGTAACAAGCAAACGTGATCTGACATATTAAAAACATCACAAAAACACAAGAATCATATAACAAATAAAAAACAACATACATTACACATTTTAGAAGCCGATTATCAAAAAAATATATAAGACCTACAAAGTATAACATCAACCATTATCGTAACTATACCATAAGAAAGATAAAAACAACTCGCAAATAGCTTCAAAACTTTAAGAAACACACAGGAAATAAGAAATGCAAGCAATCCGCTATTCGAACGCCTACCTTGTGAACACTCAATTGGAAAAACTTACGGACGTCACTGCAACACGCATACGCAAGGTCGGAGGACCACAACATTGAACAGATTCTTCACGAGAACGAGCCGGGGCTCAGTGTCAAATACCAGAAGCACACCGACGACACCATCACCAACACCACGGGTATAAATATGCGACGATTAGTCGCAATTGAACAGACGCCATCACACAAAACCAAACATCAACGTACACTAATAATATATACGATGAACATGTGCATATAACTCAATATATTAAACCACACATGTAAAATAAAAATAACTGCTGCACCACAATTCAGAATTACACCAAAGAAAAATTAAGAGCAGTACAACATGTAATAAATGCATATTCCTTTTATATACAATATGGATTTCAAACTAGTTTTGAATACACAACTTCTCTGTTAAAAGCATGAGCCTTAAACCAATAATTATATCTGAAGTGTGATATAAAAGAGGTGAATTGAATTTATATTTATCATAACCTATTTAATTGGGGGAAAATTAATCAATCCAAATTTGAATGAATTTACGCGATTAATCTCGAGTTGGATGACTCATATAGTATAATCTTCACTATACGTATTTTGTTATAAATAAATTATATGATATATATATATAAACAAACCAACTTTAGCGCTTGCCGAATCTCAAGCATTTGAGTTTGAGATTACTCGTTTACTGGGTAGTGATGCTCTCGAAGCCAATTCAATGGTAAGGTCAAGCAATTAATTTAGGTCCACCACCAAATAAGCAAAGTGTCTGTTCAAGCCCAATTAATACAATTGAAGTACCATTTTAGGCCCATTTAATACAATAACAACGAGAAAGAATTAGTAGAAAATTATACTTTCAAGTAGGTACCAATGGACTAATCTCAGTCACACAATTATATAAACAATGGTCAAGATGCACGCGACAACACATGGGTGTAAATAAGTCGAAATTGTAATTTTTATTAATATTTTAACATGTACATGGGGGTATATTTGTATTTTTCTCTTCAAGCTTGCCCTCTTCCCTTTCTCTCACGCACCTCTTCTCCTCTTCCGTCCGCGACCCGAGCCTCCTCTCCAACGTCCTTCACGTCTCCGCCGGCGCCGGCCACGATCCGCCGCTCGTCGGCAGGGCAGACTCTCCTTCCTTTGCAACATCCTCATCCTCTATGCTCCATTTCTCGATTTTCTTGTTTCCATTTCAGTCCCCGAATCTCAATCTATTTGCAATCCCACTCTTGTCTCCGACGCTTCCCTCTCTTTTCCATGATTGTGCTTCAGCAATGAGATCATTGAACGAGCTCATGGAGCTGGACCGCCTCGAAGGAGTGCCCAGATGTGGATCCACGAATTTCATATGAGAAATTGGAAACAATGAAAATCTGAAAGCCTTTCATATAACTGAAAACCTGAGAGCCTTTCATATAACTGAAAAACCTGTCCAAACAATGAAGTACTACATTCGAACAGGTTTTCTGAGACACATTTTATGAAATTCAAATGTATCAACTCATAAACAATTCAGATCAAGATTTTTCCAAAATATGAAAACCTTTCATATTTTGTAACTGAAAACCTGAACGCCTTTCATATAACTGAAAACCCTCGTTACACCAGGGGACCCCTCGTCATACCACTTCCCCGACGGGTATTGGTGTTTTCCTATAGAAAAATACTCGAAACCCTCGTTACACCAGGGGACCCCTCGTTACACCCTTCCCCCGACGGGTATTAGTGTTTTCATATAGAAAAATACCCAAAGCCCTCGTTACACTAGGGAAACACTCGTTACACCACTCCCCCAATGGGTATTAGTGTTTTCCTATAGAAAAATACCTGAATTCTCGTTACATTATGGGACCCCACATCACACCATTCCATTTCATGAATCGTGTATCTGAAAAACCTGTTCGAATGCAGTTTTTCATTGTTTTGACATGTTTTCAGTTATATGATAGGTGTTCAGATTTCAAGTTACAAAATATGAAAGGCATGTAGTTTTTCATTGTTTGGACATGTTTTTAGTTATATGAAAGACTTTCATGTTTTCAGTTATATGAAATGCTTTCAGATTTTTATTGTTTCCAATTTCTCATATGAAATTCATGTAAATCCTTCCATCTCTCTGTCCCAATCAGAGTCGCGGAGCGATTCTCTTCACATTCGCGCCTCCGAAATCCCCAGAATTCTAGCCCTTCTCTTGCCGATTCACGGTTTTGAGCCCTCGTCGCCGCCGATCGAGATGTCGGGGTCGGATCTTCAGTTATGGAGGAGTCGTGGCGATGATCGGTTCTACGATTCGGCGGAGGCTCGCCGGAGCCGCGACGGTTAGGATGAAGGATGAAGGAGATAAGGGAGGAGACCGAGGATTGGAGGGAGGAGAGGGAGTGCTCGACGTGTTTGAGAGAGGAAAGCTGGGAGAGAAGCCCAAATTTGTGATATGTTGATTTTACCTATATACCCTTATGGGTAGTATTTGATTATTTTTTTTGTAATAATGAGGTAAATAATGGAAACCATTGATGAGATTACATCCAACGGATGACAGTGGTCCCTTTGTACCTATTTGAAACATGATTTCTAGCGGATTGCACAATACCATTTAATGAATTCTTTAGGCCCATTTAATTTATAACCATATGATTTAAATATTTTTATAAAAGCCTTATTTGATTTTCTTGCTTTATGCTTCTAGAAATATTGAGTCGACCCTAGCTACACTGTATGGATCTGATTGGGTTATGGGTGAGCGGTTTGTCCTCATTTACTTAGATCATGTTGTTACTTTGGATTTGCATTAATGCATTGGAAAAAGGGAAAATGACACTTTTGTGCACCTAAATATACACTTTTCACACTTACATACCCTAACTTTTTTTTTCTCTTTTTTCCATACTTTAGTTTCATTTTGGGACAATTTTCTTCAGACATTTCAAAATACCGAAATTACCCCTGAATTGAGCCGGTTCAATTTCAACCAGATCCAACCATATTTTAATTAATAATGAAATTACTTTTTACCCTCCATTGAATAACAAAATTATCACACAATTTAAGGGTATATTGGTCTTTTCAAATAACAAATTAAAAATTGAAAAGTAAATTATTAAATTACATTTTTAGCCCTCTTTCCTCACTGTTCATCATCTTCTCCAGCAGCCCAACCACCCATCTCCGCGTCGGCCATCCGCCTCCGCCTCCGGCCCTCCGTTGCATCGTCTCCGACGCATCCCTTCGACGCATCCCTCTCGACGCCCCCTTCTCGACGACCTCACCTCTGAAACCCTAGGCTCCGCCGCCAACTGTGGATTTGTATCATAATCGGCACCATAACAAGAGTAGAGAAGCTGGCGGTTCTCGACGAGGAACATGACGGTGGCGCGCGATGTTGGGCGGAGAGGAGGCAGATCTCGTAGAGGAGCTCGGCGCCGCCGGTGTCGAAGGAGGCGACGACGTTGAGGTCGATGGAGGATTTGCTGAGGGAGTCGCGAGCCCTGGAGGCGACGGCGAGTTGGTTCTGCTCGTAGAGGAGATGCCGGTGGCCTGGGGCGACGACGAGGCGGTTCTTCCTGGTAGCCGTTGATGGAGGCGGGGACGGGAAGGATTTAGGGTTGAAGGTAGAGAGGGGCATTCAATTGAAAATTTGATGAACATGTGAGGGTAATTTTGTCTTTTTACCCTCTTTAAAAGTTGGACCGGTTCTCTCTATCAGACCAGATTTAATTTTGGTTCAACTCAGGGGTAATTTCGGTATTTTTAAAATTTTAGGGGTAAAGTGTCCAAAATAATATTCAGGTATGGAAAAAAGAGAAAAAAAGAAGTTAAGGTATGTAAGTGTGAAAAGTGTATATTTAGGTGCACAAAAGTGTCATTTTTCCAAGACATTCTATTATATGATTATTTCATACTTTGCTACTCTAAATATTTTCACACACTTTACTACACCTATCTATGTATATTGGGATATATTTAGGCAAAAATTTGTATAAAATAACATAGTTAGAATATACGTAGTAAAATATACTAAAATACAAGTTAGGATACTGAAAAAGCAAAAGAAAATAGTTAAAAGGGATAATGACAGTTTGTTACACCTAACTATGGTGAAATGACACTTTAATACCCTAACTATAAACTTCTTTTTTTTAGTATCCTGACAATGTTTTTGTGACAACCTACCCCTAAAATGTCCAAAATGCCCTTGGTTTAAGAAACCAAAATCAAATTGGTTCAATTTGGTTTAAAAACCAGAATTGAACCGGTTCAACCTCAATTGGTGATGGTCATTGTGGGTCCCACTCTACTCTCTTCTCTCCTCCTCATCGACCGAGTCAAGTCAACACCATTAACCTCTCATTCTCTATCACCAACTCAGCCACCACCGCTCGCCGCTTCAATGTCTCCGACCATCCCGCCGGAGGATCCGCCGGACACTCGCGCCCCGCTGCTCAACCTCTCCGCCGTCTCCGGGAGGATGGACTCGCTCCAGCGCTTCCTCTCTGACTCAATCAACAACAACACTCTCATCAGAAAAGATCGCATGGACCTCGTCTCCGCCGAGATCGAATCCGCCATCCACCAGATCATCGTCAACGGCTCCGCCCTCCTCGCCGCCTCTCGCCTCCAATCGACCCCTCCGGCCGCCAGAGAACCCGCGGAGCCGCCGGATCTGAAAATTTTGGGGGAAAACGGAACCAAGGAAGCGCCGGGTCTGAAACTCGAGGAGGCCGCGGAATTGAAGATCGAGGAGGAGGTCTGCGAGCTCGACGGCGAGATCGTCGAGCTCGATTCGATCGAGCTGCTAGCGGAGCACGTTCACTTCTGCGAGATCTGTGGGAAAGGCTTCAAGCGAGACGCGAACTTGCGGATGCACATGCGAGCGCACGGGAACCAGTTCAAGACGCCGGAGGCGCTAGCGAGGCCGGACCGGGGCGCGGCGGCGGCGGAGCTCGTGCGGCACCAGCTTCTCGAGGAAGGACAAGCTGCTTGGCCACATGGCCCTGTTAAAAAATTTGATTTTGGTTGAAGAAGAAGAAGAAGAACCGGTTTAATTGAGGTTGAACCGGTTCAATTCTGGTTTTTAAACCAAATTGAACCAATTTGATTTTAGTTTCTTAAACCAAGGGCATTTTGGGCATTTTAGGGGTAGGTTGTCACAAAAACATTGTCAGGGTACTAAAAGAAAGAAGTTTATAGTTAAAGTATTAAAGTGTCATTTCACCATAGTTAGGTGTAACAAACTGTCATTATCCCTAGTTAAAATAACAAAATGTAAAACTACCACAATCATGTATGGTAAATCATGTATAGTAAAGTATTGTTTCCCTTAATACAATTTCGTTTATGTTAAAAAAACAGTCTCAATTTGATTCGAAGTCAATTACTTTAAATATAAAATTAAAATGTTAATCTTATTATTTAAGTTTGGTCATTAGTATGTTTTTGTACGCACAACATAAATATTATCACACCAATCAGAACTAAAATCATTAATGAACAGAAAACACATAAATCATGAATTGAAATCTCATATTTTATTCAGCAGCATCAAATGTGCCAACTCAACATAGAGTATACATCCCCAAAATACAAAACAAACACACACAACAACATTTATTTCGTGACTCAAACAAATTAAGAGTACTAGGTACATAATTATAGTCTCCGACCACCTTAGTAGTAGAGGTCCTGAGCGGAATCGTCATGGCAACACTTGAATGTCGTAAACTTCTCCATTCCCCGGTGGCACTCGGGGCAGTTGAGGCGGTCCGGCACCTTCCCCGCCGTGCTGGTGAAGTCGAAGCGACAGCAGGGCTGAGCCTGAGCGTGGAGCCCGTCGTGGTAATCCCCGTACGCCCCGTGGAACCCCTTCTCGGGCACCTCCGCCTTCCACGACTCGATCTCGAGCAGCGTGGCCAGCCCCGTGGCCGCGTGCCCGAGGGCCACGATCTGCGGCCCTCGGGCCAGGAGCACCCACCCGCCCTCCTTGTCGTAGCTCAGCAGCTTCTTGATCCCCTGCATCACCATGTCGTGGTCGTCGGCCTGACCGAGCTGGATCTTGGAGAAGAGCATGCTCTCCAGCCTCGTCCAGAAGAACCACACCATGGTCAGGTCCCAGCAGTGGCTCAGGCCCTCCGCCGTGACCGCCCCGATGGCGCGCTGGACCTTGTCCCTCTTGTTGCTCTTCCCCACGTACGCCATCTCCACCGGCGCGTGGGTTATCTGTGCGGCACTACGGGCCGCCGAGGTGAACTTGCGGATCCACTCCACGTCGTCTCCGCCGTACAGGAATATGTACTTGTCCTTTTGGATCTGCCAACAGCATGGAAAGTAGACTTGATTTTAAATGTTTAGGTTAAGATACACATAACTCTATAAAAGGAGAAGTCGGGGAAAATGGAAGAGAAGCCGGGAGAAACACTCGAAACT
Source organism: Geranium rotundifolium (assembly GCA_963920655.1). Classification (NCBI taxonomy): domain Eukaryota; kingdom Viridiplantae; phylum Streptophyta; class Magnoliopsida; order Geraniales; family Geraniaceae; genus Geranium; species Geranium rotundifolium. Next base: position 25,337,325 of record OY987321.1, read on the forward strand.
AAAAACATGACATGATTTGAGAATTTGAAAACTGACACAGTGCATTAATATTTTCTATTCGAATATTTAGCGGGTACGAATTTATCCTAATTCTCATTGGGATGACTATATGAAAACAATATTGTATAGTTGTGATAGCTATAGTACTTTTTCCTAGATTTTAACGCCGTGACTTTAAAACAATTTAGGATAATTTTTTAGTCAGGTGAAGCAATACATAAAAACCGATGATAGTTAGATGTATTAAAGATAAATAATATACGGTCAGTGGCTTGGGTGGACAAGAGGTGGACACGTGGCAACGCGAACCAATCTGATAGTAATCTCAGGTCTTAAGAATTAGAATCAAATCAACATTGAATTATTCTCGATTTTTCAATTACTTTTCGGCTCGGTTCTTAGTCCAGGAGTGATTCCAGATCCAAAGCATACACCCCTATAGTTATGCCATATTAAGATTCTATCGACTTAAAAACTCAAATCGATAAATGTGCGTACCCAAGTGAGGATTTCGGGGTCAATGCTGTCGACCACAAGGTCAAGCTTCCAAGCCTCGTCCCTCCAAAGAGACTCCTCCCTCAGGCTAGTGAAAGGGAAGGCACTGCTTCCCCAAATCCACATCATGTGGAGTGCATTGGGGCACACCACCCTCCCCTGAGGGTCTAGCACCACCAGGACGGGCTTGTTCCTGAAGTGCCACACGTTCTTGATGAACCTCACCGCGGCCTTGTCCATTATGGTCGGGTGGTACACGGAGTACCAAGGCATCTTGGACCTCAGGTTCTCCAGCTGCTTGTTCATGGCCTCGTTCCACTGCACGCTCGGGTCCACTATCGGGATCCACACGATCTCGTACGGGTTGTGGTCTACTCTCGCCGCGTGGTGACGCGAGTCGGTGTAGATTTGTTCCAGGATCGAGAGCTCGTCGTTGGATATGTTCATGTCGGATATGAGTAGCAGCACGTTCCTCCTCCTCAGCACGTCGATGTTCACCTGTGATTCATTTGTGTAACAAATCGTTTAAATAACAGAGAAATTATTTGGTTGCATCACCTATCAGCTTGAGTCTTTAGTTGCAAAGCCACATTAATGTTCACATGTGATAAATGTTCGCTCATTATTTAATGTGCTTTACGTATTCAGATTTGGATTCATTCACAATTTAATTTATACGCATACTGAGGTTTTTGACTATAAGTTCGAGTTTTTAGGTGAATCAAATCTTAACATAATCGATGATGTTGTGATGAATTTGTACTAACACCTCACGTTGTGCCAAAGGATCATCACATATGATTATTTCACCTGTCAGTTCAAGATTTTTGGTGGGTCGAGTTTCAACATGATATAAAATTGTGATGACTTGAACCCTCATGTTGGGCCAAAGATCCCTTCACCTATGAGTTCAATTTTTTTTTTGCAGAGTTGGGTTTTTACAATGAGTTGTTAACGACTCTACTTATAAACTTGATTTTTAGGTGAGTTTGACTTTAACATAATCACGTAATGTGAAATTACGTACGTTTTTCTTGGTAGAACCGTCGATGAGAGGCTGCAAATCATCCTTGGGGTAAATGAGGGCCTTGAGGAACCTGTAGTTGTCCATGTGGGGCGTATCGAGGAGTCCCATGAGCATGTAATAATATTCGTCGTCTTTCTTCTCCTCTGCATTACGCACAATTCTCCAATCAGCCCATAACTCATGACAACGTTAGTGTCAAACAATTTGTACTAAGACAACTAACCAATGTGTTTGACACAATAGTCCAGCAGCTGCCTCAGGTGGTCGTAAATGGTTCTCAGCTTGTGTGTGAAGGTGGATAGCTCCCATGACTCTGTAGTAGACAACAGGTACCTACAAAAATGGTACAAACATGTTAAACAATTTCACGTGCAGATCAGATTGAGATGATTCACGTGACACAAGTTAAAACGTACTCGTGTCCCATGCTTGTGAGGGTTGTGATCTGTGTAGCACAGGCCACGATGCTCCTGACGGTCCAATACACGGCGGTGGGGATGTGGGTCATGGCGGTCGACAGGGCCTGCACCTCCTGGTTGATGTAGTTGGCCGGGAGCTGCCTGAAGTCCACGATCACGCGCGTGACGTCCATCATAGCCTTGATGAGGTTGTTGAGGGCGTCGAACCGGGGCTTGAGAGGGCCGGAGTGTTCCATGATGAAGGGTAGCTGCTTGAGGAGGGCCATGGATTTGGCAAGTGGGTTTGATGTGTAGATTTGTGCCAGCAGCCAGAACTCTCCATAGTTGAGAGCAAAGGCGGCGAGGCTCAGCACAAGTTTTGCATCCCATGAGTAGCTTGTCAGCATGTTGAAGATTGACACTGTCGTGCCGTGCGCATCTGCTCCTCCCAAGGCCTTGTATGCTATCTGCAAGTTCAAAAAAATCGAGTCATGCTTCCGAGTCCTATTTGTATGGTTATGTCAGATATAAAATACCTCGCAAGAAATTCGATCAATGGTGTATGAGAGAGCATCAAGCATGGAGATGAAATTGGCATTGTGGGTTTTTTCCTCCAATTCCGAGGCTTGATGACTTGGGATGCCTCCCTGCAGCAACATAACATGAATGAAATGTTTGAGGAAAAAAAACTTGATGTCAAGTTAAACTCTGATTTGCTTAAAAGTTGAAGTTGATCGATTAATGTACCTTCAAAAGGGTGTCGACATGGGAGGTGGACCTGGTGAGTATGTCCTCGACGAGCTGGAAAAGAGGCTTGATGTCGACCTCCCTGCCGTCAGGGGCGTGGGTTGTCTGAATCTGTTTCATCATGACATGATCGTCAGACATGGTCAGCATGCTGCCGCGGTCGCTCCTGATAAGCTGTTGCATGGAGTCCTGCGACAGCTTGTTGGGGGGCTGAGTGAGCTTGTTGACGAGCTGCTGTGCAGCACCAACGGGCTGCATCATCCCCGCCATGGGTTGTTGCTGGTGTTGGGTGGAGCCGGGGAGATGCAGCCCCGTCCCGTACGGTTGGTGATGCACAGCCGGCTGAATAGTTCCACCCAGCGGCTGGCGCTGGGCCGGCAGTGGCTGGTACTGGGTGGGGGAGGGCTGCATCACTCCCCCGAGCGCCTGCTGCTGGGTGGAACCAGCTGGCTGCAGCGCCAGCCCTCCCAGTTGTTGCTGCAACGACCCAACTCCGAGCTGTTGCTGCTGCTGCTGCTGCTGCAGCTGTTGCAGTTGTTGAGTTGAGTTCGGTTGCAGCAACTTGTTGGCGAGGGCTTGTGCAGCTGAGGAGGCCATTTCGATGGATACGTGTTTTTTTCAAGGAGAGAATGAAGAATGAGTTGTGTGTTTGATCCATGGAGTGGAGGCTCAATTTATAGGTTTGAGAAATGGAATAAAGTGGAGGCTGAATCAACTTCCTTGCTTCAAAACTAATTAAATTGTAATTTGAAGCCTGTCCCTTTATTTGGCCCACCTCTTGTTGCTTTAGCCTTCAACAGATTGCACACAGTGACTTAACAATGATGAAGAAGACACAAATCAAATACATATCAAATCTATGCAATTCATGGTTTGTCTGTCGAAGCTTGTCATTGACAATGGTCGCTTCTTGTTCTTGGTATGTGTATAATTTATGTCATTGCTTCAAGCTCTTAATTAATGCAAACCTAAACCACATGATCAACACATTTTATATGGTAAAATTATAACAAAAAAATTCTAATTTATATTGGGTCTTTGTGTCAGTACTATGTATGTGACTATAGTACTGACTACAGAATGTGTAAATCACGAGAAACATGTCATAGCAGAATGCTATACTTTGCTTCCTTTATCTATTTGCTTCTTTCTAGGTTTATGAATAAAAAAAGTAAAAAGAATGATTTTATTCTTTTCCTCTTTGGGACTAATTAAGAATCGGAGTGGAATGTTTTGTTCTTATGAACCCTGTTTCTGTTTTCTTATGAACAATTTGAGTCATGTTTTGTTGCTGCAAAATCTGTAATCTGTTTTTTTATGAACAATTTGAGTCATGTTTTGTTGCTGCAAAATCTGTAATCTTGTGAACCCTTTTTCGGTTTTCATTAGTGTCATTGTCTCTGTCTAGATACTGAAACATCAAAAAGAGCAGTATAATAATAAGGATAAAAGAAAAACTTATCATCATTAACAATTTCCTATACAATGTCAATATATCACTAATGTCGACAGCATTTCAAGGTTAACATAACACAGTTCGGAGATGCGTGCACTTGCAGCCGATCTTAAAACTTACAAAATGAATACCAGAGTTCATTAGAGAGACTTTTTGAGAAGATTTTGTGAATCATCCTTTTTATTCAAGTCTCACAAGTCACAATATTATTTTTTCTACTCTCAAAAAGATTAGAAGCAAGAGAAACCATACATACCAAGAAAATGCTGATGCCACGCTTGAAAAAGGTCTTAAGGGACACCCCGACAGTTCATCCGGGCTTACGATAACGAAGTATTTGGTTCTAACCTTATTAGGAAGGAGAGAATGATTTTATAAGTAGATTGATGGGCGTAAAATTAACGACAAAAGTGTGTCGTGATTTTACGCACCACCGACAGTGTGTCGATATAAAGTAATATAAAACAAATAAAGATTAAGTATCCAAGTTATTAAACTCAAGAAAAACATGATGATAAACACTCAAATTCAGTTTAGTTAATCAATCAAGTACTAAAAGTTGATTTTGTCACGAAAACAGTAAATAGCAAAAGTGAAGAGAAATCCAAATAAGAGACGAAATTCATGGCAATGGAACCCTAGAGTAGTTTCAGGTGGAAAATGTAATAAAAATTTATATTAAATACAAATTGAAATGATTTTTTTCATTCAGGAGATATAATATTCATGATGTGCATTTGATTATTTTGAAGACTTGTATTGTAAACCTTTTCATTTTCTAATTCACATTGATTAAAGAAATCTTATGGTGGAAGAAGTGGGGACTATAAATATAGTCATTTCTCTTTCTCATTTCACTCGTATCAAACCATCTTCATCTTTTTCTTCTTCTTCCTAAGATTGGTGATACAGAAGTCAAAATTACAAATTCGTTTCGCCAGAAATTGAGCTTTGGTTTACGATACTAGTTTGAAGTCATTGTATCTTAAGAAGTGTATGCTCATTGATTCTAACATTCGAGATATATCAAATACACTTTAAGGAAAATATTCAACATGTCTCTACTATTGATTTTCTATTGGAAAATACACGTCCCCCTCGTTACATCTAGGGACCCCTCTTTACCCCATTCCCCCGACACAGTTCATTGGTTTTCTATTGAAAAACACCCGTTCTTCTCGTTATACCCAGAGATGATGTTATGAAAATACATGTTATAATAATGAAAACACTTACTGACTGTTTTATAGACATACATGACATAATAATAAAAACACGGGCGAGCAGCTGGTCCTCACTGTTCGCACAACTTCTAGTTCTCATTAGAATACATCCTATTATTTACAATATCTAACAGTTTCATCGTAAAGAGGTCGATAATCGTGCAAAAGAAGGTGTTTTACGGCACAAACAAAGAGCACGGAGTCTCCAACCACCTTTTAGTTATAAAGAAGATCTCAGGCGGAATGGTCGTGGCAACACTTGAAAGTCATAAACTTCTCCATACCCCGGTGACACTCCGGACACTTGAACCGGTCCGGCACCTTCCCTACGACGCCAGTAAAATCGAAGCGACAACAAGGTTGATCCCGAGCGTGAATCTTGTTATGATAATCCCCGTACGCCCCGTGGAACCCCTTCTCGAGCACCTCCCCCTTCCAGGAGTCGACCTCGAGCAGAGTAGTCAGCCCAGTGGCGGCGTGCCCGAGGGCCGCGATCTGCGGCCCTCGGGCCAGGAGGACCCACCCGCCCTCCTTGTCGTAGCTGAGGAGCTTCTTGATGCCCTGCATCACCATGTCGTGGTCGTCGGCCTGGCCGAGCTGGATCTTGGAGAAGAGCATCGACTCCAGCCTCGTCCAGAAGTACCAGATCATGGTTGTGTCCCAGCAGCGGCTCAGATTCTCCGCCGTGACGGTCCCGATGGCACGGAGCACTCTCTCCCTCTTGTTGCTCTTCCCCACGTACGCCATCTCGACCGGCGCGTGGGTTATCCGTGCGGCGGTTCGGGCCGCGGATGCGAACTTGCGGATCCACTCTATGTCGTCTCCGCCGTACAAAAATATGTACCTGTCGTTTTGAATCTGCAAAAGCAAGAAAAATAAATCGGAATGTTGAGTTTTATTTGATAATTATATCTTTCTGGGTTTTCAGTTGATCAATTGACTATCCACTATGACAGTTTACTACATCTAATTATATATGTTTTAGATTTTAATATCCCGATAAATGCACGTACAACGTACCCAAGTGAGGATTTCGGGGTCAATGCTGTCAACCACAAGGTCAAGCTTCCAAGCCTCGTCCCTCCAGAGAGCCTCCTCCCTCAGGCTAGTGAAAGGGAAGGCACTGCTTCCCCAAATCCACATCATGTGGAGTGCATTGGGGCACACCACCCTCCCCTGAGGGTCTAGCACCACCAGGACGGGCTTGTTCCTGAAGTGCCACACGTTCTTGATGAACCTCACCGCGGCCTTGTCCATTATGGTCGGGTGGTACACGGAGTACCAAGGCATCTTGGACCTCAGGTTCTCCAGCTGCTTGTTCATGGCCTCGTTCCACTGCACGCTCGGGTCCACTATCGGGATCCACACGATCTCGTACGGGTTGTGGTCTACTCTCGCCGCGTGGTGACGCGAGTCGGTGTAGATTTGTTCCAGGATCGAGAGCTCGTCGTTGGATATGTTCATGTCGGATATGAGTAGCAGCACGTTCCTCCTCCTCAGCACGTCGATGTTCACCTGTGATTCATTTGTGTAACAAATCGATAAAATAACGTAGAAATTCTTCGTTGCATCACCTATCAACTTGGACTTTTAGAATGACTATTATGTGTTAATTTTGGCTAAAACACTTGATATTTGTTGGCTTAATATGTTCTACGTCTTTGGATAATGTTTCATTCACAACTTAACATGTATTTTGCGGTTTTATCCGGTGTTTTTTAATCACTGACTTGTTTGATTAACTATTTGTTAATTTTTGATTAATTCTTTAGCTTGATTGAACTGTTCATCAGTCACTGATAATTTCTCGACTAGTTCTTTAAACGCCCTCCCCGCCTTACCCACGCTTAACATTTGTTAGTGTTGAAATCCACACTTGAGTGAATGTCTCATATTGAAGTGTGTGAGTTGGAAAGAGAGATTACATACACATTAGACTTAAAGCTCACTGAATAATCTTTTGGGTCAAGATTATATAGACCTCCTTATGAAGGTGTTCCTCCTCGGTAAAGGCACGTGTTCTTCCAAATTATTGGTATCAAAGGTTAAGTTGTTGTGCACTCTATCATGGTAAGCGGGCCGTAGTCAGGACCATCCCTAGAAAATCGGGGGCCTAAGGTAAGAATTTGAAACGAGACATTTTTTTATAAAAAATAATACCATACTACCATTCTTATTTGGAGCCATCGCTTCGGCTTCAACGTTTTTCTTCGTGAAAGATGAATCACGTATAAAACTTATGTTATTAAGCTGTCAATGCTACTAAATGTAAGAGTTGGTATATATGAGTTTCAATATAGATAATATTTAGGCTTCAATGTTATTAGACTGAGATAATAAAACTTGATATATATGTAGATAATTATTAAAAAAATATGGTCTTTTTTTATATTGGGTTGGTCAACTGGGTATTTTCGGGGCCCTTAAAGATCGGGGCCTAAGACAAAAGTCTCTCTTGCCTTGTGGACGGGCCGGCCCTGGCCGTAGTATTCTCCTAGAGCCTAAGGCCGGTAACACCGCACACTCATGAAGGTGGCCTAGATAGGATGATAGACATGTGAGGGGTTTGAGTCGAACCGGTAAAGTCTGTTTAAGCTTAGGAGGAGCCGACCCGATGTGATGAGAGATTAGTGTGAAAGGGGAATGTTGAAATCCACACTTGTGCGAATGCCTCACATTAAAAGTGTATAAATTAAAATGTTTATATACATATTAGATTCAAGACTACTAGACTTGTCACTTAAATCAAGAATAGACTATGCTCCCAACATTTAGAATACACAACCTCGTGTCATAACTGATCGTTCCACCTACTAGTTCAAGTTCTTTTTGGTGGGTCGGGAGTTCAACTACTTGTCAACTTGAGCTTTTAGGCGAGTTTAACTTGAACTTAATGACGTATATGTAAAATATAGTGTTACGTACGCTTTTCTTGGTAGAACCGTCGATGAGAGGCTGCAAATCATCCTTGGGGTAAATGAGGGCCTTGAGGAACCTGTGGTTGTCCATGTTGGGCGTATCGAGGAGTCCTAGGAGCATGTAGTAATATTCATCTTCCTTCTTCTCCTCTGCATTACTCACAATTCTCCAATCGTCACATAAATTTCACGCATGACTGATCATGACAATAACGTTAGGGTCAAATAATTTGTACTAAGTTACTAACCAATATGTTTGACACAATACTTCAGCAGCTGCCTCAGGTGGTCATGCCTGGTTCTTAGATTGTTGGTCAATGTAGATAGCTCCCATGACTCCGTAGCAGGCAACAAGTACCTTCAAAAACAACAAACACAATTAAAATGTATATATAAACACGTTGAAACATTTCACGTGCATGTCAGATTGAGAGAATTCACTGTGACATAAGTTAAAACGTACTCGTGTCCCATGCTGGTGAGATTTGTGATCTGTGTAGCGCAGGCCACAATGCTCCTGACGGTCCAGTACACTGCGTCGGGGATGTGGTCCAAGGCGGTCGACAAGGCCTGCACTTCCAGGCCGATGTGTTTGGCCGGGAGCTGGCTGAAGTCCATGATCACGCGCGTAACGTCCATCATCGCCTCGATGAGTTTGTTGAGCGCATCGAATAGGGTCTTGTGAGGGCCGGAGTGTTCCATGATGAAGGGTATCCACTTGAGGAGGGCCATGGATTCGGCAAGTGGGTTTGATGTGTAGGTTTGTGCCAGCAGCCAGAACTCTCCATAGTTGAGTGCAAAAGCAGCAAGGCTCAGCACAATTGTTGCATCCCATGAGTAGATTGTCAGCATCTCCAGTATCGACAGTGTTGTGACGCGAGCATTCCGATCTACCCCTCCCAGGGCCTTGTATGCCATCTGCAAGTTCGTAAAATCTTCAGTTGAACTTGAATCAACATTGAACTCACTCTCTAACATACCGTTAACGTTAGAGTTTCACATCTTAAAGATTTGAATCTATTCACCAGTTTATATAACAATCTGAGTCTCTATCTATCAGCTCGAACTTTTAAGTGGGTTGGGATACGATTAGTTGACGTATAAAATACCTGGCTTGAAATTCGATTAATGGTGCAAGAAAGATCATTGAGCATGGAGATGAAATTGACACTGCGGGTCTTTTCCCTCCATTCACTTGCTTGATGGGTTGGGATGCTTCCCTACAACGACATAATATCAATTAAATGTTATGTTCTGATACCGTATTAAACTTTAATTTACTTGAAAGTTAAAGATGGTTGATTAATGTACCTTCGAAGGGGTGTCGACATGGGAGGTGGATCTGATGAGGATGTTCTCGACGAGCTGGAAAAGAGTCTTGACGTCAACCTCCCTGCCGTCAGGGGCATGAGTTCTCAGAATCTGGTACATTATGTCTCGATCGTCAACCATGGTGAACATGCTGCCGGGGTCGCTAACCTGTGGCATGAACCCATTCGGTGACTGTGCAGCACCAACTGGCTGCATCATCCCCGCCATGGGTTGTTGCTGGTGTTGGGCGGAGCCAGGCAGGTGCAGCACTGTCCCGTACGGTTGGTGCTGCACAGCAGGCTGAATAGTTCCACCCAGCGGCTGGTACTGGGCGGGGGAGGGCTGCATCCCTCCCCCGAGCGCCTGTTGCTGGGTGGAACCAGCTGGCTGCAGCGCCAGCCCTCCCAGTTGTTGCTGCAACGATCCAACTCCGAGCTGTTGCTGCTGTTGAGTTGAGTTCGGTTGCAGCAACTTGTTGGCGAGGGCTTGTGCAGCTGAGGAGGCCATTTCGATGGATACGGGGTTTTTTTCAAGGAGAGAATGAAGAATGAGTTGTGTGTTTGATCCATGGAGTGGGGGCTCAATTTATAGGTTTGAGAAATGGAATAAAGTGGAGGCTGAATCAACTTCCTTGCTTCAAAACTAATTAAATTGTTATTTGAAGACTGTTCTTTTTTTTTTTTGGCCCACCTCTTTGTTGCTTTAGCCTTCAACAGATTGCACACAGTGACTTAATATACTATTTGACTCTTAAGTGACAGTGACTATTTTTATATTGGGCCTTTTGTGCCAGCACTTTGTGACTACAGAAGTGTAAATCATGAGAAACGCGTCATAGCAGAATGCTATACCTTGCTTCTTTCACTATAAATAAGAAAAGTAAAATAGTTATCTTATTACTTTTTGTTACCAGCGTAAATCATAAATCAAATGAGCATACGATATTTGATAAAAATAAATAAATTGCATGATACAAACATATTCAAAATAATATTTTGATTTTATAGATAATAGTCGTACAATACAAACAGTTATAATTAAGTAGTAATGAGATGTTCTTACTCTATTCCCTTACTCGGTGCATTGTGCATATGATTGGTCCTAAGTGATAGAAGGGGGAAATTTTATTTCACTACGCTCAAATATCTTCAGTAATTCACTACGGATAATTTTTTTTTTGTTAAAAATCAACATTTCTAATCAAAGTAAAATTTAATATAAAATTCTATATTACTCTCATTTTAAAAAAATAAAATATTAATTTCTTAACTTTTAAAATCAATAATTTTATGACATAATAATAAAAAAACTTATTTCAATACTAATTTTAAAAATGTTTTTCAAAAAAATATTAAAATTTTAAAACGAATTTTAACAATGTCTTTATTACTAATTTTATGTCACTTTTTTATTGTTAAAAAATTATATTTAAATCAGTTTCTTATTTATTCCTTATAAATATTTTTCTTACAAAAAAGTTAAATTTTTTTATTTTATAAATTTTATTAATATAAGAGTATTTTTGACATTAAATAAAATTTGAAAGTCAAACAATACTTTTTAGCGATGTTGGGGTAAAATGATAAAAAAAATATCCGTAGTAAGTTGACACTAAAAATAGTTAACCGTATTGAATTAAAAAAGTGACATAATTAACGGCACTGAACTAGAATTTCCCGAAATAGAAGTCAAAGGAGCAAGATGTGGTAACAAAATAAGTATAAATAGAGATTAAATTAAAGGGAAATGACGGATTTATACACCAAAAAGATACAGTTTCCAACTTTGATATACTTAAGTTTAAACTTTCCATTTCCGCTCATCAGATTTGCCATTTTTTTGTTCCATCACTAATGGTGTTAGATTTTGGATGAAAATTTTTTGTTTTGTGTGAAAAGTCAAAATTGCCCTCAATTATTCATCAAATTGATGTCATTATTCATCAAATTATACTACTTATTTAATAATAAATAATTTCTGTTAATAATATTTGATAAAAAAAATAATTTTTATGGTTATTTAATAATTATTATTGTTATTAATAATAATTTAATAAAAATTAAAAGTAAATCAATTTAGTTATTGATTATTAATGATAAAAATTAAAATAAATTAATTATTAATATTTAAAATAATTATTATTATCAACAATAATATTAATAATATATTGAAACTTTCGAATGACAACTCTCTCATACGAGTTTCGTTTTGTGCTCATAGTACATCAAATCGAAGAGAATTGAAAGTCGACAACTTCGAATAAATAATTTTGTGTATATGTATTATTAATAATTGATTTACTTTTACTTGGTAAATAATTATTACAAAAATATTAATAATATAAATAATTAATTATTAATAACGTTTTTTTGCATTTTGCTCTAATACCGTTAAACTTTGGACGAATTATTTTAAGAGTATAAGAAATTTGTTGTTGTTAGATGAAATTTTGAATAAAAATTTATTTTTTTTAAAGTTGTTGATTTTCTGATTCTCTTCGATTTAATATACTATGAGCTTGAAACGGAACTCGTATGAGATAGTTATGTCATTCAAAAGTTTTAATATATTATGAATAATATTATTTAAATTATTAATAATTAAACCGTCTGACCGGATTCGAATGAATGTTTTTTAATAAATAAAAAATTATAATTTGATGAATAGTGACATTAATTTGAAATTTTGATGAATAATTGAGGGCAATTTTGACTTTTTACACAAAATAAATTTTTTCCATCCAAAATATAACATCGTTAGTGATGAGACAAAAAAAATAGCAAATCCGGTGAGCAAAAATGACAAGTTTAAACTTAAATGTATCAAAGTTAGAAACAATATCTTTTGGGTGTATCAATCTGTCATTTCCTCTAAATCAAATACAGACCAGGGTATCAATACAAACCATTCAAACTGCTAGGGGTGTCCATATAAAGCCGAAAACCGGCAAACTGATCGAAACCGGGCTAAACTGGACCGAAAATAACCAGAACCGAACAAAACCAATAAGGATTCGGTTTTAATTTGATAAAACTATTAAGAACCGATCCAGTTTTTGCGGCTAACCGGTATAAACCAGTACCGGTTGAGCCAATAAATCAAATTTTATCCACAATAGTTGATCTTTATAGATTAATGGTCTTCAAGTAACCACATGGTTTACTCACCTCCACCACATGAATTAAATGAGTTATCCCTTTCTTTTCTCGCCTAGTCCCACAACCAAACGCATCTCTCTCCATCATTTTCAAGTTAAATATCACTCTCTCTCTTCTTTTTATTATTTTAATCATCATCACTCTCTCTCTTCACACTCTATCTCTTTCTGATGTCCTCTCTCTTTTGTCCTCAAGATTATAGAATTTCATCTCTCTCATCTTCATACCCCTTCATCTTCGGCTTCATCTTCATCATCATCTGCTCAAATAAAATCAAGTTAGATTTGAATCTGATGATTTCCGGCCATCATCACACTTGATACAATTTTCGGCTCTCCCCTCTCCTTGACCAACACTAGATATGATGATTTTTCGGGTCCAAATCCGCTTATTTTTAGTCTTTTTTTCATCAAGTGGAGTGGAGGAGATGATGGTTATGGAGGGGTGGCGACAGCGGGAGAAAAAACTAGAGTTTTGAGATATTTTTTCATTAAATTTTGATTTTTTAAAGTATAACCGGTTCCGGTTAACCGATAAAACCGGCCAAAACTTTCGGTTGATCGTAAGTCCGGTCTATATCAAATTCTAGTGGTTTCAGTTTGAAAATATCAAAATCGGACACGATCGGTTCGGTGTCTCACTCGAGCTGCCAGTGACGGTTAACCGGATATGGACACCCCTACAAACGGCGGGTAGAATATTAGTGTGAAGTAGTAAAATGTTATGAACTCGGTAAAACTTTGAAAATGACCGCGATCTCATTAATAATGGATAAGTGAAAGGTGAGGGTAAATTTTTAGTTTCAGCATATGCATCCCTAGCTTCAGGAACTAGAAAATGGAAACGAATAGCACAAAAGAAAGTGCCAAAGAGGAAAAGCAGACGAGAAAAAACCGATCATCGATTTGGGGTTTTCTTTCTTTCTTGATTTTCTGTTTGTTTGATGGGTTTTATTTTGAGGTAATTCCATGTCAGTACTCCGATTTTGCCTCATTTCAAATTCAGTACCTCATGTTTAAAAAAATTTTTGACGGTACCCCAAGTTTAATTAATCGCATATAAGTACCGAACGGGGTTAAATTCTAACAGAATTGATGTACAAAAAGACCAAAATACTTTTAGAATTTAATTTCCAAATTGTGCACGTATTTAATAAACATGAAATGACTATTTTACCCTGTTAAATATTGAATTGAACTTACATTTAAAGGGTATATTTGTCTTTTAAAATAAAAAACAAATTATATTAATAAACCAAAAATAACTAGTGGAATTACATGTGTTAGATTATACTAGGTTTCCTATATTTAGTTTCTTATATTTATGTTTTCTTTTCTTTTTTGTATTAGGGTTTTCTATTTTATTTCTATTACCTCTATAAATAGAGGTCTCTTGTAATTCACAATACAATCAATTCAACTATACTTATTATTATTAACATGGTATCAGAGTCATATTGATCCTAGGCAAAATCTCTACAAATTTTTTTGCATTGCCCACTCGTCAATGATTTGTGATTTTGACGGGTAGGCGAGGCAATTCGATCTCAATTGATTCTGTTTTTTTCGCTTTCCCCACTCGCCGGTGATTTGTAATAGCGATAGGTGGGCGAGGCTACGAAATCGCTTCCACAAATATTCGTGAGGCTCCGTCACCGGACACTGTCCGAGGCTGCTTCGGTAATTTGGGTTACGAGGTTGAAGGTAGTTGGTCAAGAATGATGATAGAGTTGTAGATGCTTCAAATTGTTTGATTGGTCCTTCTCTCTTATGCTTTCATCCAATAACTAGAAAGTACCCGCCGACCATTTGTCGCTATCTCGATGTGTTCTCCTTGTCTTGCATCTCAACTAGCTTCGGTTGGAATATTTTTTTTTTTGAATTGTTCGTTTCTTATCAGGCTCTATTTTCGTCTTCTATGACATTTGTTTTGGCCAGCGGCCATAGTCCATGTGTACAATCCCGTAATTCGGAAAAGCTACCCCGTAATTCGGAAATCCCGTAATCCGGAAACTATATCCCGTAATCCGGAAAAGCTATCCCGTAATTCGAAAATCCCGTAATCAGGAAAATACATCCCGTAATTCAGAAATCGCAGTGAGAGGATTGATGATCATCAACGAAATCCTTTTGAAGGTTCCAACTCGCAAGGAGGGAAAAAGACCGGAACATATTATGAATAGTCCAGTACGGCGCCCGTTCAGCGCATCTGGCATCATACATCAAGCATCATGCATCTACCATTGGCCGTGAGCGGCGCGCATCCTCCATCCTCAATCTTCGCCGCATCACCTTGACAACATTCTCGGCAGCCACAACCCTCGCTACAACTCAATACTATCAAACTTCAAACTCAATTCTTGTTTCACCGCATTGAGTTTGAGGGGGGCTGTTAGATTATACTAGGTTTCCTATATTTAGTTTCTTATATTTATATTTCCTTTTCTTTTTTGTATTAGGGTTTCCTGTTGTATTTTTATTATCTTTATAAATAGAGGTCTCTTGTAATTCACAATACAATCAATTCAACTATACTTCTTATTGTTAACAACATATATGCCTCATCTTTAATCTATAAGTGTAAAATGTCTAAAATAGCCCTAACTATTCATCAAAGTTTCAAAACAATTGTTATCCATGTTAATTTTCTCCAATTTCTTTAATTTAATTTGACATTTTTCCAATTTCATCAAGAAAATGCAATGCAGTAACCTCTAAACTTAACATATATATTACAAACTATTCACATTTCCAAAATTTCATAAATTAATTAAACCAAATCAACCTAAACCAAACCAAATTGGTGAGCGATTCTATTAAATGTGATTTGGTTTGGTTTGGTTTAATTTAGGTTAATTTGGTTTAATTAGTTTATGAAATTATGGAAATGAGAATAATTTGTAATATGTATGTTAAGTTTAGAGGTTGCTGCAATGTATTTTCTTGATAAAATTAGAACAACGTTAAACCAAATCAAAGAAATTGGAGAAAATTAACATGATGACAATTGTTTTGAAATATTGATGAACAGTTAGGGTTATTTTTAGAGATTTTACACTTATAGATTGAAGATGAGAGCACATATATAATTTCACAAGTTATTTTTGATTTTTTAATATTATTAATTTTTTTATTTGAAAAGACAAATATACTATTTAACTCTATGTTCAATTCAATATTTTATCAGGATAAAATAGTAATTTCATGTTTATTAAATACGTGCACAATTTTGAAATTAAATATTAAAGGTATGTTGGTCTTTTTCTATATTAATTCTGTTAGATTTAATTCTGTTAGAAACTTATCTGTAATTAATTAAACTTGGGGTTTTTCAAAATAAATTTCAAACATGAGGTACTGAATTTAAAATGAGGCAAAATTAGAGTATTGGCATGAAATTACCCATTTCATTTTCGGAAACATGGAGGCAACGGTGAAGCCGATATTCAGCACGCGAATACTCTGTAACTATCTCGTTGTTTCTCTATTTTGGTTCTCTCTGTGTTTTGATTTGACATATATTTGCCGGAAAATTTGAGTGGATGATATTGGGCTAATATATATCGGGAAATTTGTTCTGTTTACCTTAAACGGACTCGCCAACGGTGATACGGGCCAAGGGCCCAGTTCAATTCATAATTCAATTCTAGATAATAAAAGGAAATTAATATTATTATATTATTATAAGCAAAGCTAGGGTTAGGTTTTAAAATTGGTGTGCCCATTAGCACCGCTGCGAAAACAAAAAGGGGATCGTTTACAGATCTGGGTTGAGGGCTGAGGTTGGCGATCGTTCTTCGTCGGCTTTTGAATTTTGCGGTGAGTTTTTCTTGATTCATCTCCTTCTATTTTTCTTTTTGGATTTTCATACTCCATCTTCTTCTCTTTACTTGCTAATCTACTTAGAGAACGATTGTGTTGACAATTGAAGCAAAAAAACCCACAAATCTATGACTATGGATTGCAAAGTTAAAGCAAGTGATCAAAAAGTGTTGTTAGAAATTG
This sequence comes from Geranium rotundifolium, assembly GCA_963920655.1. NCBI lineage: Eukaryota > Viridiplantae > Streptophyta > Magnoliopsida > Geraniales > Geraniaceae > Geranium > Geranium rotundifolium. Next base: position 25,354,062 of record OY987321.1, read on the forward strand.
AAAGTTTGGTGATCCCTTGCTCCTTCACGCTCAATTTGAAGTTGATCTATTTTGATCCCTATTTATATCAAATTGCCTAGATAATTTCATTCGTGTTTTAAAAAACGCTAGATGCTAGTAAGGCGGAAAAGTTCTTTTGGGGTCAATCATCATTTTTTATTAGTATTATGCTTCTTTGGTGTTTGTTAGGAACCTCCTATTGTAATTCATGATAAGATACTCATTTTAATTATCTAAGTTGATATGATTATCACTTAACTACAATTAACTTTAAAACGTTTTAAAAGTGAGTTTGTTTTGTTCTATTTTTTTTATTTTCTGTACAAAAAAGACTAAAATGCTCTCCATGTCTTTGAAATTCTCAAACTCATGACATCTTTTCTATTTAAGCTCCCTTAGAAAACTTGAAAAAACTTTACAGGTTATTTGGTAAGTCAAAAGTTGGGTCGAATTTTCTCCAGGAAACTTATTTGTTTGGAATGTTCATATTATCGGCAAAAATTCGAAACAACTTTTACTTTAACAAATGGCCTATAAAGTATTTTAAGGCTTATTATTTCAGAAAAGTATAAAAGTTAGCTACATTTCTTCTGAAGACCCCAAAATCATTCGTAGTTTATAGTATGCAAAACTCAATCGTTTTAAAGGGGGTGAATGAAAAAAAGACATGAATTTGAAAGCCAACGAGGGGCATTTTAGTATTTTATATACTAAAAATGAGAAAAATATATTTTGCCGATTTTTTATGAGACATTTTAAAGTTAACTGTAGTTAAGTGATGATCGTGTCAACCTAGCTACATTAAATTCAGATTATCCCTGCATGATAAAATATTCATCAATACTACCATTATATTTTAGAAATTCAACATGATATCAGAGACATGTTTGGTTCGGTCATGGCCGTGTGTGGCTTTGCCACCTCGTTAATTCTGGTTAATGTGAGGGTAATGCATTATCATTACGTTTTCCTTCTCTCTGTCTTAAAGACGTTTCTGAGTACTGTTCACGTTGACATTGTTCATGCGCCGCCTGTGATTTTTCTATTAGGGTGTGGTGATTTTTTCTAAAAGTCACTCCTTCTCGCACCCTTCGAACATGTTTCAAATACTTATTTCTATTCGGTGAGCCTCACACGCCACCACAAGGTTGACGACGAAGCATGGCTGAATCCAGATTTGCAATATTCTTGTTTTTTTACCCTTACTGCTGAGAAGTAGAGCTTCAAAAACTTAAGTAGTCCTTCGGTCTCCGTCAACCAGTGCGTGAGTCGGAAATCTCACTCCCCGTTGCCTTTCGTGATCGTCCAACTAATTTTCTTCTCTGCTGATTTTTCTTGTTTTCGCAATGTCGTCCTGTGACTGAATTGCTTGTTTTGCACCGTCGTAGTTCCTTGAAATTGTTTCGCACCGACGTAGTTGCTTAAAAGTTTAGTGATGTATTTTAGAATCAGTTTGCACACTCGTTGTGCGACGTACTTGCCACAACGTCATTATATGACGTAGTTGCCTGAAAAGGTTGGTGATTAAATTTAAAATCGCCTTGCGTCGTTGATATACAATGAGTTGTTGCACCGTCATTATACGACATAGTTGCTTGAAAAGTTTTGGTTATTCTTCTTCAAGATCACGTGGTCTCGAGTATGTAAAATCGGCATGGTTGAAAATGTTTTGTACTATCGTTGTTTGACGTAGTTGCACGTTTAAGTTAGTTTTCCTTAGATATGCAAGGCTAGTGTTTTACAGCTTACACGTTGGGAGTGTAAGAATAGTTAATTAATATTAGGGTTTCCTATTAGTATTATGTTTTCTATTCTAGTTGATTTCCTATTGTTCACCGTATAAATGGACCTTCTATAATTCATAATAAAATATTCCAATAATAGGGATAAGGGGTAATGACAGTTGACTACACCCAACTATATTACGTTTTAAATTTAATACCCCAACTTGCAATTTTTTGAAAGACATATCTCAAGTTTCAATAAGTGTCACTTAGCCCAACGTCTATTAAACCTAACTGAATTGGTCTGTAAAAAAGTCTAACATGCCCTCAATAGTTTTGGTCTGTTAAATCAGTCTGATTGGTTCAATTGATATGATTATGAAATGACTATTTTACCCCTGATTGAATACCCAATTTAACTAATAAATTGAGGGCAAATTAGACTTTTCACTTACACAAACTAAGAACCAATTCATTTATTTTAAATAATCATTACAAATAATTAATAAACTAAAATGCCCTTGATTATCCATTTAATTTTCAAAATTTGCCATTTGACTCATTCTCTTGTCCAATCTCTTTCCTCAACATCTCTTATGTAATCAACACCACTCTAATAAACATCTCTCAGACCCTCACAAGACTTTATTAATTTATTACTGTAATAATAAGCTCTCATTTGCATTTTAAATTTGAGAGACCCATTGTTTTAACACACAAACAAAAACCAGAGAGAAAGAGAGAGAGACAGAGACAAATAAGAGTAACTGGGTATGTGTGAGTCATTGACCTCTTAGCCATGGACGATTCAAGAAATTCCATAAATCCCAAGAGACAAGACTCCGAAACCCCTCCACGCCCCAAACCCATCTCTTCTCTTGCTCCAAGCGCCACCACCACCACCCGTCGACGATGGCTATGAGCCTTTTGCAGTGGTGCCGATGAGATTCGTTCTCACCTTTGATTACGGGGACGAGTCAGTCGGCGGAGAGTAACAAATCGAAGATGAGGAGTTTGTCGATACGAGTCCGTCTTCTCGGCTGATTCCCGGAGCCACCTCCATCTTAGGTCGATCTAAGTCTGACCCAAACCCTCAAATCCTCAACTCGCTCGCCTCCGCCTTTTTCCTCGCTCGCCTCCGCCTCCGCCTCCTATCCCGAGTCGCCGCCACCACTTCCAGTCAAGAAGACAACACCCTGAACCCTTAGATATGAAAACGCCCAAAACAAAATATTTGAATCTTTAGAGAGTTTTTGTTTTTGTTTTACTGAAATTGCAGCTTTATATTTGTTGATTTTGATTGTAATTGTAATTGATAAATGATTTTGATTGAAATTCATAAAATGTGTATGTTTTGATGAACTGGAGAGAGGGAATAGTGGGAGGTGAGAGGTTGAAGAAGGGGACAATAAGGTCATTTCACTTGTATTTTTATTTTGTTATTTGAAAATACCAATATAACCCAAACCATGAAGTTATTTTTTCTTAATTGAGGGGTAACATGGTTATTTTATAGCTGTATTTTAGTTTTTTAATTCTTTTATTTGTATAAGTGAAAAGTCTAATTTGCCCTCAATTTATTAGTTAAATTGGGTATTCAATTAGGGGTAAAATAGTCATTTTATAATCATATCAATTGAACCAATTAGACTCGTTTAACAGACCAAAACTATTGAATGCATTTTAGACTTTTTGACAGACCAATTCAGTTAGATTTAACAGACGTTGCGCTAAGTGACGCTTATTGAAACTTGAGGTATGTCATTCGAAAAACTGTAAGTTGGGGTATTAAATTTGAAACGTAACATAGTTGGGTGTAGTCAACTGTCATTATCCCTAAGGATAATGACACTTTGTTACACCTAACTATAACGAAATGATACTTTTATACTTTAACCATTTTTCAACCCTACAATTTTTTTGTGACAACCTATCTATAACATGCTTAAAATATCTAAACTAACATCGGTTTAAGAAATCATAAATTGAATCGGTTCAACTTTGTTTATCTTTGGTTTAATTTGGCTTATATTTAAGATGCAAATACAATTATACCCCCAAATCTAAAATTAAATTTGAACTATTTCAAATCTGTTTTGATAAATTGAATTGTTTTAGCATAAGTTGTCACAAAAAAAATTGTTAGGGTATTAAAAAAGAGAGAAAAGTAGTTAAAGTATGAAAGTGAAATACATTTCACTTTTATTAAGTGTAACAAAGTGTCATTATCTCTTAATAACACTATTATATTTTAGAAATTCAACAGAATAAAGCCTACTAATCAAGGATTAGTCAGAGATTCATCAAACATTAGTTGGGATTAGTCATTGTTAAAAGATTAATCAGGGATTAAAAAATTAGCCATGAACTAATGAAGCATTAATCAAACAATTCACAAATATTCAGAACATATGCCAATTTATGCATGCTTGATTATCTGATTGTTGAACTTGAATTGGCGTTAAGCCGTCGGTCTAGCACCCACGGTTGCTTGTTTGATTGTTGAATTTCACCATCATCCCCATTACTCTTGGAATAATTTATGACTAACTGTCTTTAAATTTTATTAGTCCATAATAAATTTTTTTATTTTGATCCCTGTGGATTCGACCTGAAATATAAATTTACTTGAGACGAACGCGTTTGATGTGTATATCGGGAAAAGAGGCATAGAGTGTTGCGCTAAACGCTAATTTTTCCTCATCAATAAGATGAAGAAATCGGAACCGAAACAAATTTTAGTCTGGGTGTGGGCTTCTTGCCCGCTCCTATACGAACCTTAGATGCCAAGAGGTTGAGACCCTATAGATAAGAGCTATGGAACTTACCTATAGATGATTCTTCATCTCGTACCAAACGAAAGTGGGTGAAGGAAAAGCAATGCCCAATTCCATTTCGATATGCGGCAAATCGGTCTCGTCGATGGTCTCAAAAAGTGAGAACATGGACGAAGATCTATAGCCGAGAATCCCAAAAAGAAGTTTTAGGTGTATACTGAAGTAGTAATTCGAAAGACGAGATCTGTCGACAAACGTGACACAGAGTGTTGCGCAGGTGTCACAGTCTGAAGCTCATAGGCGCAACACTCAAGTGTCACGTCCGCCGACAAATCATGTCTTTTGAACCATTGCGTCTGTACACACATGCAACTTCCTTTTGGGATTCTCAGCTGCAGATCTCCAATTCTTGTTCTCACCTATTGGGACCATCAATGAGATTGATTTCCACACCCTCAAAATTGAGGGGCGAATGGTCTCGCGTCACCGTTCGATGGCTGCCGTGGCTGCCATTGAGTCCTCAGTGGCAACTTTAGTGTCTCGGCGATGCGCGGTATGCAAATGTCGAGAAGAGGAATGGTTTTGCAATGTGGAATGCTTTGCACTATCACACATCATTTGACATAGTTGTCTAAAGATGTTTTGCAATGCCACCCACATGACGTAATTACATGAAATTGTATTGTGCATCCATAAAGATATGTGTGCGAATGAACTACGCACAAAAACACTTGCCTTGTACACTAACACAGCCACACAAGATCCATCCATACCCTTTCACTCTACTATATCCCAAGATCTCTTAAGTAAGCCTTCGCATAGGTTTTTCTTGCCAAGATGTTTCTTATTTGTTAAAAAAATTTCTCTCCTTTTAACTCCCTTACTACGCCATCTACATGCCTACTACTTTCCTAAAATATTATAAGATCCCCTTTCCCTAAAATGATATAGACCCTTCTATGTAAACACCCTTCTATGTAGTTTTCTACATCTCCAAATATATATGATCTTTTGCTCTAAACCTGCCATTTTCACATGGATCCAACACATCATAGCCTTTAAAACCTGCGGTGAATAACTGCATTCAAAGAAGAGGTGGTTCCTACTCTCTGCATCCACCCTACATACACAACTCTGGTCATTAACAGGGAAATTAATTCTAGTGAAGTCTGTCTTGGGTCTATAGTAATACCATGGCTAACCCTGAAGACCTTTGTGTTCTATGCTCACCCTCTCACAAATGTGTTCTTGATATAATAGGCATGCACCTATCGAACCCACAAATTATCCGCTTTTCGAACCAAGTGTCACACTTGCTTAGTCATAGTTGCTTCATTCCATTTTTAGATTTTTTGGAGTCCCCTTATTTGAGCATACATCTTCCATTTAAGTAGGGGGAGACCTACTCTTTTACAATAAAGGTGGTATGGGCCTAGACAGATAATCTTTGATTAGAAGAATCAAGAGATGAGAGATGGGATTTCCTTGTGTATGGGCCTAAGGTCCATTAGGGCAACATCACTTAAAAGAACAAAAAGAAGCATGTTGTTTCTTCTCTTGTGGCGAGACCGAGAGCAACAAACAACAAAGAGCTGCTGCCATTGTTGTGCATTGATCAGGTTAATATACTTCTCTAAGAACCCCTACTCAATTGAGTCATAAGTCGTCTTTAAACCTAGCCTCATCAGACACTATGGGGAAATGTTATTCCTCTTATAAATCTGAAGAATCTCTCATAACATGATGCTTCAAGGATATGTCATTCATAATCAGACTTTGATAGAATTTTTCCCAATCGGATGATATGCATTTGTATTTAGCATTACAACATGCAAACCCTGCTCGACTTCTGTTTAATTTTGTCAAAATTGATCAATTTTGGTCCAATTCGGTCCAAAATATCCGTTCTCGACTCCATTTTTGCAAACCCCTCTCGATATGTTAGGAGATTTCAAATTTTGATATCCAATCAACTCCTTCATTTGTTTTCCTAGATTGAATTAGACTAATACCCACCTGGTATCAAGACATGTTCATTATTTTGTTGTTTATTTGTTGACTCTGCCAATATTTGTCTCTGTTTGCTCAAATTTACTAAGACAGTAGTGTTTTTTCTTTCTTTTTGGCACTAGATTTGGCATATTTCCATTTCTTCTCAACATGTTTTAGGTTTGGGTCTTAGCTTTAGGGTTATTGTTTTGTTTTGTTTTATATTTAATTTTGATTATTGAAGTAGTATGTTTTTCAGGTTGTCAAATATTGACTTAGTGATTATTGACAAGTTTTTGGATTAAAAAATATTTGATATTAATACATATACAAAATGAGTTTTGCCGAGATCTCCCCGAGATCCTAAAACTCCCGATTTGTCAACTGGCCAAGTTCTCTCTGAGTTGCGATTTTCACAACTTGTGTTTAAACATATTAAGTTGTTTGAGAATATATTATTTTACTAATATTGTTATTTTTGCATATGTATAATAATTATTTAACACAAAACGAGTTTTGGCGATTTCAGTTCTTAAAACTTTTTATTTTTAGTCTCCTCGAGTTCTCCCAATTCTTGAGTTTCAGAACCTTGATGAACATATATTGGAAAAATAAAAAGAAAATGAGGTAAATATAAAGGTTAGAGCCACATCCAAATAGTAAGATTGACTTTTAGTTGGAGAGTCCAAACAATAAGGTTTGAGTTGTGTTATGAAAACAATGATTCTATTTTAAAGTGTCATTCTTGTTGTGCCAAGAAGAACAATATTATTTAAACATGTATTGTTTTGGTAACTCAATGTGCAAACATGCTTTAATTTTGCATATCAATTGGGGATATTCATGAGGAAATCTTCATTATTCGATTGGTAATATCCCTATTAAAACGAGTTGTTTATATGCTGCAGGTGGGTATTCTTTGTTATGTCTGAAGCTTCTAAGAGTATTGTTGCTTCAAATAAGTACAATAAAATTGGACCAGATTATTTCAGTTTCTACACATGTGAAGTGGCGGAGTTGCTCTCACAGGAGGACAACTCTCTTCTTAGTCCTCCTCAACCGATGCATGATGCTAGTGGAAAACCGGCTAGTAGCCCAAGCTACAATCCATTGTTTAGTAATGGTCTAGGAGCATCTCTTTCCGATGTGAGAAAGGAAAACCTCAAGACATTGCTCAAGGCAAGTTTGAGTGTTCTCACTAAGGAAGTAGATGAGGTATGTCCAAATATGCATTATCATTTTTCATCAACAATATGAAATCAAGATTTTTCATTAATTTTCAAAACAATCTTTGAACAATACTCATTTTATTAGTTTTTAGTGTGATGCAATCCCATTTGGTTGGGTTTTAGCCTTTAGGTGGTTCTAATTTTGGTTCACGCAAATTTGTATGATTTAGTGCTTTTGTGAGTTTAATTTGGTGAGTTTATAGGGTGCTAGATGGTTGGATTTGATATTGGAATTTACGAACATTAATTCTTGCCCATACGACTTAACTTCTAATCTTTAATTGCTAGTATTATTACAAATCAACCCACCAAATTTCCATCGTCCATCACTATTATTTTCTGACTTGCAGCATCCTTAGTGTGCAACATTCAGTACCATGGATCATGTTTAGCCATGTAGTTACTTTCATATACGAATATTACCTAAGCTGTTTTCATTTTCTCATTTAAGTATAGCTAAAATTTCTTATTTTTATGCAGGTCCTTCATCCAGTTTTGGCTATGCAGAGTTTACAATCTGAACTGAAGAGAAAACAGTGTCAATCGAGTAACTCAGACGCACGGCAGTTTCCCCAGAAAAAGCTTAAGGTTTCCTCTCCCTTATCCTCAAACCAGTATCCCTTCTGAGTTCTAATACTACCATATTCTGATCTCAGCGAGAGGCTTATATTTTACGCTGTCACTTGTTTCTTATGATTAAATTGGGCTAGGCTTTTGAATAGTCATTTCCTTACTAACCAATTTTTTTGTGATACATTTTTAAATCTCTAAAGGTTTTGATTCATATGCAGGATGATTGTTGTGTTTGCTCCACTACAGGAACTTCTCAATGGACAACCGATCCAAAGGTTCCTAAAGTACACGCATGTTTTGAAAGAGAATCAAATTTGTTGCAGTTTGCTTATATTTTTTCTCATATTTGTCTTTTCCAGTCTCTTTGCAGCTCTTGTACGAAAAAGTGTGGGCTTGCTGAAGAACCTCTTGTGGGTTCCGAACCAGGTGCCGAAAAAGAGAGTGGTGAGGTAAGAAGGATCATTATTGTTGCATTGTTAAGTATTTTACTGTAAGTTGTTGAATGGTAGGTTTTGGTCCTATAGTATATATTGGTATTTTGTTGTTCGAGTAGAAAACCCAAAATGGCACCATATGATTGAAGTACATTTTATATGTTTGTTACAATATCAGGTGGATAGTGATTTGCAGTACCTTCTGGAGAGTGATAACACGTACGTGGAGGAGATGGTGAAAAAGTATTCAGATGAATATTTTGCCACAGTAAGTATGCAAAGTCTTTTCGTGAGCTTTTATCTCCTAATTTTAGAATACTTCTTAATCTTATCTACAAATTATGTTATATATGTTTTTTTTTGACAATTTTAACGAGTTTTAATTTATTTTCCTCTGTTCACTACTATAGCTAGAGCACATGGAGCAACATCTTGAAGAAATTCTTGATACAGTAGTGTCCACCTGCAGGTACGTTAAGTTTAATATTTTGAAAGCCTTATTTTTATCATCAATAATAAAAACTTGTAACAAAACAAACAATAAGAAGTACAAGGGTAACGAAGTACAATAATCTCAAATAGATTAAAAGCCTTTTTGTTAGGGAGAACCGAGCCCTTCCAACGAAAAGCACACCACAAGAAAGTCCCCTTTTAATGCGGATATAAACTCTCCTTATGCCCCATTTTTATTCGATGTAGGATCTAGACTTAATAATCTCCCTTCCATATTAAGCCTCATCACATCGGTCTGCTTACACTCCTGCCCATACTGCATAACTCACTCTCTCGCTCGTTAGTAGTATTGTCTCGATCAGCTTATGGTTATAGGATCATACTGGCTCATATAGTTCGATCCACTGGTCTGCCGGCCCTATGATATTTTTTGAACCTGACCCTGTTACCACTTGTTTGAGGGAGAACATGACCTTACCAAGAAAAGCACACTACAAGAAAATTTATATACCCATTGGATAGAGTCCACTCTTGACCCAAAAGATTAGGTTTTGGGTTGAAGGTGTATATAAACTCTTTATATATGTCATTTATTCGATGTGTGACCTGTACTCACTATGTGGACACCTATTGCTTTTTATGTTTTTCCATTGCGCTTCTAATTATAACTTGTATAGACTATCCATGAAATCAGTTTATATTGATTTTGTCAGAGAATGGTTCACTTTTATTTCCTGTTGCCTTACTCAAAGGTTACTTATTAGTGTTTATCCAATTCTTAGGCCAATGACACTTGGCGAGAAACAACAACTCCGGAAACAGATTCAGAAGCTCCCACCTAAGAATCTTGATCGTGTCGTGGAAATCATCCAAAGCAAGAGATCGCCTGTGAATGAATCTTGCCAAGACATTCACGTCTACTTGGAAAAGGAGGTAATTTAAGAGATCAAAATACAATGTATTGGGCATTAAGCACATATTTCCACTGTAACGCATTGTTTTGCAGGATAATGTGACGCTCTGGAGATTACATTACTACGTTGAGGCTGTTGACAATGCCAAGAAGCTCTCAGTCTAGCCTAACTCAAGTGTCTTAACATAACACAGTCGTTTCATCAATTGCGCATTTTTTTTCTGGCAACCAATTGGTTTTAGCAGCTGCTGAGTGTTTTTTTGTATATCTCGATCTATTATATGGTTCCCTCGATCTGTATATCACAGCTGTTTCAGAGTTTAGCCATAGTTGATTTTCTTCCTGACATTGTGTTGAGCTGATTTTATTGTGAAAGCTGTATATGGAAGTACATAGTGGTGTACATACCCAAAATTTGAAGTGTAGATGAAACTCTACTTTCAAGTTCTTGAAAATTGTATTTGTCATGGATGTTTCAGTTTTGTGCTGTGTCTATGTTTGGGATTTGAGCTTTGTACATGTTTGGAAAGTGAAAATTCATAATCCTAGGGCAAATTATCAGCTATTATTATATTTGTTATGGTATATTTTGAATTATCTCATTTCACTGGTATACTTTAAAAGTGATTATATCTTTTTTTTTATCAACAAGGGAATATATTAAAAAGAGGGAAATTCAGTAAACGTCAAAATCAGATAGAAACGTTTATTTAAATATTATGTCATCACAAAAACATATATTTAAATGAATTAAGCACTGTTGATTTTTTTGGGAGCATTTTGACTACAAAACACTGCTCCTTTTCCCACCAAACATTACACCCTCTTCCCAACTCTACTTGAATTCTCCATGTTTCAACTCTTAAATAATGTAGTGACATGATCACTTTTAAGTATATCATATTAAAATGATATTAGTTGTTAGTTTACTATCATTCACGGTATTTTTAAAAATATATTATAATTATCTAATAATATTGGTGGTGACAAATTTTTCAAATGCTTAAAACAAAGGGAAATTCTAATCACCACAGTCAATTACAGTCAATTATGTTATATTTTCAATTCACCATGGTCAATTATGTTATATTTTCAATTCACCACGGTCAATTATTTTACTTTGGAGATGTTTTATTAAGGATCACCATTTTTAATAGAGTTAAATTTGATATGAAATGTCTATATTATCCTCGTGTTAAAAACAAGTTTGGAAATCCGATAAGTGATGAATAGGTGGAATTGGAAAGGTGAGACCCAGAAACAACTCCTCACAAATTGGCTCAAATGTTCTAAAATTAAGGGTTTCAATAGTAAACTATGTAAAACAAAGTTTACACCTGCAAGTTACAAACACATGTCTACCTAATGTTTTTTTTCTTACACATGATTACCCAAATAAATTTATTACGTACATGATACAAAAATGGACGGAAAATTGAGTTACGTTCAAACATGTATGTTTCTCTCATTTTACCTTCCCAAACTGCCCTTATTCACCTTACACACGTTATATGAAATGAATGACTCCAAATAATGATATTACTCACCTTATTTTATTTAAATTTAAAATCCCATAAATTATTTTAGGTTAATTTATATACATATTGTGTAGCGAATTTTGTTCTTATTCACTGTTGTGAGCTATTAGTTTTGTGCGAGAATTTTTTTTCAGTTATTTTCATAAGGTTAAATTAAGTTTTTATGTCTAAGTAAAGGTGCACAAAATCGAAAGACTTTTTCAAAAGTATTTGAAATAATTTAAAAAGACTCATCTCAAAATATAAGAAAAGACCCTTTGTCTTGTCGCACTAGTTCCAATTACTTAGGAATTAAATAACCAATTTGCAATTTCGTAAATTCCTACTTGCATTTTATATACTTGCACCGACACATCTTCCAATTCGATTCCTTACTTATCATGTGCCACAATTTAATATTTTTGGGACAATGACACTTCGTTACACTTAACTATAGCAAAATGATACTTATATACCCTAATTATTTTTCTCTCTTTCTTAGTATTCTAACAAATTTTTTGTGACAACTTATGTTAAAATGACTAAACCACCTATAGTTTAAGAAATCAGAATAGAACTGGTCTAATTTGATTTATCAAACTAGATTTGAAATTGTTCAAATTTAATTCTAGAATTTGGGGCATAATTGTAATTGCATCTTAAATACAAACCAAATTGATCTAGAGATAAATAAAATTGAACCAATTCAATTTATGGTTTCTTAAACCAATGGTAGTTTAGGTATTTTAGAGCTATTGTCACAAAAAAAATGTCAAGGTACTAAAAAAATGAGAAAAGTAATTAGGGTATGAAAGTCTTATTTCGCTATAGTTATGTGTAACAAAGTGTTATTATCCAAATATTTTTTAGTGTAGCCACATTTTGGAGCGACATGCTTAGTTGACCCATTTCAATTTAAAGAATGACTGGTTTCACTAATTTCAACCATTTGTGAACTAATCAACTACAACTTGAAATTTTATAATTCCTAATTATATTTTAATTGTTCTTAGTGACCTATCTTCCGCCCACAACTTGCAATTTTATAATTCCTAATTAGATTTCAAATTGGGATGCAAAAATGATAAACTAATTAGAGATGAGGGAGTCAAAGGGTAGAGTTTAAATTTTTAAAAGACATGAAAAAGTAGTTTGGTCTTTTTTTATTGATTTCCACATACCATTTTATTTGATTATCGTTGTTTGTTTATACTTTTGGTTACTTGCAATATTTGTTACTTAAACAATTACGTACACACAAAATAATTGAGTCCCTAGATTAGATCACATAACACTAACTATCTAGATAAGGACCTCAATTTGGTTCTTGAGGATTTAGATCAGTACTTATCGGGTTTATTATTTGTACGACCACTTGTGCTTGTGCGCAAAGTTAAATGTCGTGGTTCGTAAACTAAAGTTAGGGGTTAGGTTATGAGTTGAGGTTGGTTTAGAGATAATTTTTTTGAAAAATTATAATGTCAAAGAGCAAATTTATCTTTTAAACACAAAATTAACAATTATATGAATTGTAGTGAAGAGAAAAACGTTGATAATTAATATACCGCACATACTAAAACAAAAATTAGTTGTAGTAAACAAAAAATGAACAATATTTATATGTATAAAAGTGTTATTTTTCTTATAAGTACTCTTTATTTTGTATAACTTATTCTTTGAAATAAACATCACAGATGGACTGATAATCGAATAAAGAGAGGTCTTCTTTCAAATCTCGCAATAAACAAGTCGAGTTCGAGACAGACTTTTGAAGACTTGATAAGCTCGCGAGCCGACTCATTTAATATTTAATAAATAATTTTTTTATTTTTAATATATATTTAAAATGAAATTAAATGAGGCGAATCGAACCGAGCCGATCTCGAGCATGATCGTGTAGTAATTAATTGATTCTATCTTTAATTAATATTATTATTTTTATTTTTAATGAATATTTGTACTGAAAATTAAGCGATTCGAGTTCCAGCTGAATTATACTCGAAGTTCTCTATAATTTTTCAAGCTTAGACTAAATTTATTGTATAAACACAAGTCAAACTCAAATCCAACAACTTTTTCACGGGCCAAGCTGAACCAACTCTACAGCATTAAATCTAGATTCAATTTGTTTACACTTATTGAATGCCTCTAAATAATAAAGTAAATTAGTCTCCTCTAAATAATAAAATAAATTAGTGTCACCTCTCTCACTGACATGAGATCTCTAAAATATTTCTCCATATGGACACTTGGAGCCTTTTTGCTTCCATTTTTGTAACTTTTAAAAGCAGCAATCTTTAGGCAATCACTTCCTACTTTTACATTGGAGTCTTCTTCTTCTTGTTGCCGTTGCTTCTAAATCACATTCGAGGTATGTAATATCAGTCATCTTTACAGTTCTTTGTAAACTTTTTGTTTTGGATCAACAAAAGGAAAAGTTTTATTTAACCCAACATGGGGCAAAAGGAAAATAGAAATAAAACAGAAACCCAAAAAAGCCAACCCAAATGAGATTATACCCAAACAGTGAAACCAATCCAACACAATGAAAAAAGAAAGCCAAAAGATGAAGCCAGCAGCAGGATCACGAAGGATAGGGGATTTGAGTTCCAAGTAGAGAAGAAAGCTTGTCGAGTTTGAGCAAGATCACGGATGCTAGAATCCGATACATTTTGACTCCGCTAAAGGCTGACCGATCGCCCCTATAATTAGTTGGGTTTCACTATTCTCTTCACGTACATCTTCTTTTTCACGTGAGATTAACTTAACTTGTCCCCCTCATTCTTGTCTGGGCCGGAGTTCATAGGGGGTGTTAGGTTATATTATGTCATGTATTAGGATTTCCCTATCCCTCTATACATAGAAGTCTATTGTCCATCATAATAAATACAACATTAATAATATCTCTCATTATTTTTATCATGCTATTAGAGCCAAAACCGATCATTGATTAAATCTCTACGAATTTATCGTTTTGGCCACTTGTCGATGATTCGTGATTCTGACAGTTGGGCGAGATAATTCAATCTCAATCAATTTGGTAATCCCATAACCAATCGTAGCCGCCATAATCATCATTATCACCAAACCCACTCGCAACACACCAATCAATCCTAAAAGCTTCCGCAACGAATCTCAACCCTCTCTATCACTTTTGCCACATCTCTCTACCCTCTCAATCACGTAGCCACGAAGTCCAGGTTCCGACCATCTCCAGTCGCTTCTAGATCTCACCGCCAGCAAGTGGAGCTTCTTCAAGTTGTTTTCGGCCGATTTATGCAGGTCTTGAGCTCCGGAGCAATGCGTGTGACTCATGCGTTGCCACCCCAAAGTCCATGTGCATGAGTCACACGCGCCAATACTGTTCACGCGCGTTGAAATCATGCATCCAGCAAAAAAAAATTACTTTCAATTATTTTGCAGGTTTATTTTTATCTGCGCGTCTCGCTGTACTCCTCTCCGAATCCCGTAAGTCGGACATCTCATAATTCAAAAATCCCGTGATTCGGAAATCCTGTAATCCGGAAATCCCTTAATCCGGAATTCCGTAAGCCGGACATCCCGTAATCTGGACATCCCGTAATCCGGAATCCCGTAATCCTGACATCCTATAAGTCGGAAATCCCGTAATTCGGACACCGCACGTGAGAAAAGAGCATCGACTAAATTCAGCCATCAACCAGCGGGCATCATGCATGTGGCATCATTGAGCATTTGTTATCTCGCCATCAACCATTAGGCATTTGCATCATTGGGCATATGCTATCTCGCCATTAGCCATCATGCATCCGACATCATTGGGCATCTGCTATCTTGCCATCAACCATCAAGCATCTGGCATCATTGGGCATTTGCTATCTCGCCATCAGCTGTCAGGCACCTGGCATCATCGGGTATATGCTATCTCGCCATCGCCATCAGCCAGCGGGCAACATCAAGCATTAGACATCAAACATTAGACATCAAACATCGGTGCGTATCCTCCATCCTCAATCCTCGCCACATCACTTCGAC
Organism: Geranium rotundifolium; assembly: GCA_963920655.1. Lineage (NCBI taxonomy): Eukaryota > Viridiplantae > Streptophyta > Magnoliopsida > Geraniales > Geraniaceae > Geranium > Geranium rotundifolium. The sequence goes on from OY987321.1 coordinate 25,369,685, forward strand.
ATCATTCTTAACAGCCACAACCCTCGCCACAACTCAATACTATCTAGCTTCAAACTCAATTCTTGTTTCACCGCATTGAGTTTGAGGGGAGCTGTTAGATTATATTAGGTTTCATATATTTAGTTTCCTATATATATGTTTCCCTTTCTCACATGTATTAGGGTATCCTATCCCTCTATAAATAGATATCTCTTGTCCATCATAATAAATACAACATCAATAATATCCCTCATTATTTCTATCAGGGGGGCATATGCACAGAAAAACCACCAACACATGCCCAAATAAGTCTTCTTTGATACCATATAAAATCGGGCTCGTACATATCAGGTTGGGTTCCACTACTAAAAGCTCAAACTAATTATCACTTGGGTTTGTTCCAACACTTTATACACGCCCATTCTTTACATGTGGGATTCAACTCACTTCTCACTCTCATGCTCATGTATGCGTAAGGTTATTTCCTTTTCACGCTCGTGTACGCATGAACCTCTACTTCCACACGAAAAGTTGAACCCTTTAAATTGAGATGTATCCATTACCCACCGACACTCTCAGACTCGACATCACAACTCAAACAAGTCTCTAATGTTCGTCAACATTATTAACAAGAAATAATCAAACAATTCATCAATCAATATGCAGTCAATTCAATTATAACTTCATAAACTCATATAATCACAATATTTAATATAGCACCCATGATTACTCGATTTTATCCTGTAACATAGTGTTAGAGCCACAAGTCATCAAGTACAATACAAAAATTAGAAAAGAAAATAAAAAACTTCGTTGGTGATTGAGAACCCCATCCAAAATTTGCATGTCCCCTAATGAATGCATGCTGCTGCTGCTTAGAGTAAGCATCACATTTGAGGTATGCACAATCTGCTTTACTAATTGCAGTTCTTCATACACTTTGTTGGCTTCACTTCACATTTCTATTGAATCTTGACATATCTAATTAGTAGATCAAGTTTTAACGGACATCACACCCTTTATATATATATATTCAAATTATACAATTTAAAAAAAAATTCAGTGTCATTATCGGTGTAAAGAAAGAAGATGAATTTTTGCAGCATAATACATAACTATTACATGCAAAACTCAAGTTTTTGCAAATATCCATCATCAAAATTACTTTGATAAAGTTCTCTTATATATATATGTAACCTTATATACATTTTATGTGATATATTGTGCATTAGGAAATGAGTATCCAGCAAGGTACGAGCGAGGGCATTGTTGTTGAGCACCCTTCTTCCACGGCCGCTGATCGTATCAACAAAAAGCTTGGTACAACACCGTCCTCGTCCCCAAATTACACCATTTTCAAAGTCTATATGCTTCTTCGTAGAGAAAACGAAACAGCTTACGAGCCTAGCATAGTGGCAATTGGCCCTTATCATCGGGGTAAAGATCATTTACGAGTAATGGAAGATCAGAAATTACGTTGGTTTAAGTCAAGTCTTGAGCAACTTGGGGAGAGCGACGCAACCAAATATGTCGAGGCAATGGAAAGGTTGGAACCTGATGCTCGTCGATGCTACTCCGAGAGCACTAAAAATATGAAGGAAGATGAATTTGTTGAGATGCTGCTACTTGATGCCTGCTTTATAATACAGTTAATACGCGGGTTATTTGGCTACAACACAGACCCTTTCTTCAAGCAGGATTGGGTCTCTAACTTCTCGTTACGTGATATTCTGTTATTTGAAAACCAAATTCCCCTGTTCGTGGTCCAAGAGTTATTCTCTATGATAAAGCTGCCTGAAGAACCCGCTCAATTTCATGAGCTGGCATTAATATTTCTAGCCCTGCTATCGGAAAGTATGTTTAAGATCCCCCAAGGCACCATGAGGAATCGGTTATGGTTAAGTGATGTCAGCCATATCCAACATACATTGGGGCTCTTACACTACATACTCCGTTCAGTAAATGACAACAACGACGTTGTAGATCCGGGTGAGACAGGCAAGGCCAAGTGGACTACACAGCTTTGCGAGACTGCAGGGTTCAAATTCATCAGCAACCAATTATGTAAGCGCGGTTGTGTGTGGTTTGTTTCGAAAGATAAAAAAGACATTCCTAATAGGTTGAAATCTGAATCCATACCAAGTGCGGCAAGGCTTTACGCTGCAGGAGTCAAATTCAGGAGCAAGAAGGTTGGTGGCGGCCCTTTTGAGATAAGCTTCAAAAACGGGGTTATGGAAATCCCTACACTCACTATTGAGGATGGAACAGAGAGCTTATATCGAAACTTGATTGCCTACGAACAATATAACCAAGGATCCGACAACCGCTGTGTTAGCCGCCATGCTAAGGTAATGGATTGCCTCATAGACTCTCGGGAGGATGTAGCAGTACTTCGTAAGTTTGGGATTATTGGTAGTTGGTTAGGTGAGGATGAAGCAATTTCCAGCATGTTCAATAAGCTCGTTACCCAAGTGTGCGTGGGGAGTGCCGAATCCAAGGCGCAGATGGCTAAACTATTTGAGGATGTGAATGCTTATTATGGGAAGCGAAGGCACAGATGGATGGCAAAGTTGAGGAGTGACTACTTCAATAGTCCGTGGGCGATGATCTCGTTCCTTGCTGCACTCTTTCTGCTTCAACTCACGTTTATCCAAACCGTCTTCTCTATTTTGAAGTAACATAGAGAAGGTGCTTGAAATTGTTCAAGTGTATTTATCTTCATGTATTTGGGATTGAGCCTTATTGTATTATCTATGCATGTGTATATTTTGTTTGATATATGTTGAACTAAGAAAATGTTATGTGCTTGTATTTGCTGATTTATCTATGCTTTAATTTTGGATATGCAAGTTTGCTTTGGCGATGGGATAGGGCGTTGGTCCGATACCACTGCCTAGTTATAGTACTCTCGAAAGAATGTTAATTGATCGAGAAATACTTTAAAGGCTTAAGCTTAAGTTGTATTAATCTGGGCGAGCTTAGGTACAAATGAAAGTTTGTATTGATATGTTGAGGACACGAACAAGTTGGGATTGTGTTATTTTGTTGAAGTGGTCCATAACCTTAGTACTTCAAATTGAACCAGAACATACCAAACGTGTCGAAAAATTTAAAGGGAGAAAGTAGAGAGCATTGGCAAAAGTAGTTTGACTTAAGAGTGACCATGAACGAGAATTTGAAAATATCAGCTTTGCCAACTTCTGTGATGCTAAAGGAATAGCTCATGAATTCTCTGCGCCCGTCACTTCTCAACAAAACAAGATTGTTGAAAGAAAAAATCAGACTCTTCAAGATATGGCCCATGTTATGATGCTGGCCAAGGACATCCATCCTCACCTCTGGGCAGAGGCACTTAACACGGCTTGCCATTTTCACAATTGTGTCACCCTTCGTCCAGGTACTTCGGTAACACTTTATGAAATATGGTGGGGGAGGAAGCCTAATGTTAAATATTTCCATGTTTTTGGATCGGTATGCTATATTCTTGTTGATAGGGAACCACGACACAATCTTGACCCTAAAAGCGACGAAGGTATTTTCCTTGGATACTCTAGGAACAGTCGTGTCTTTCGGGTGTTCAATAAACGAACCAAGACCATGATGGAGTTCATAAATGTGGTCGTTGATGATGATAACTCTGAACAACCTAACGATGACGAGGAAGTAATTCCAAACACTCCAGATTTCAGACCATATGTCAGTGACAAAGTGTGCGACTTAGAGACTGAGGAAGAAAGCAACATCGTTCATGATAATGAGAGCTCTCCAACGACAGAACAGAGAATTCCCTCTAGGAGAATCCAGAAGAATCACCCAGCACAGGATGTGATCAGTGATATCAATGAAGGAGTACAAACTCGTCAAAAGGCCCCGGTAAACTACATGAACATGATAAATAATTTGTGCTTTGTCTCAAAAATTGAATCCAAGAATGTGCAAGAAGCCATAAACGATGAGTATTGGGTGTGTGCCATGCAAGAAGAACTGGTACAATTTGAGAAGAATACAGTTTGGGAACTGATACCCAAGTCAAACAATGTCAATGTCATTGGGACAAAGTGGATCTTCAAGAATAAGTCTGATGAACAAGGAAATATCACTCGAAACAAACCTAGACTTGTAGCACAAGGATACACACAAGTATAAGGAGTGGATTTCGACGAGACGTTTGCTCCCGTTGCCAGACTTGAGGCCACCAGACCTCTCCTTGGCATTGCATGCCATCTGCAATTCAAATTCTATCAGATGGATGACAAGAGTGTTTATGAATGGATATCTAAATGAAGAAGTTTATGTTGCTCAGCCAAAAGGATTTGAAGATCACAGCTCACCTAACCATGTCTACAAGCTTAAGAAAGCCCTCTACATAATCAACCAAGCACCTCGAGTCTGGTACGAACGTCTAACTCAGTTCCTAGTTCAGAATGGCTATACTCGAGGAACTAGAATGGGCTAGTTGATAGTTTACGTGGAGGAGATGCCGGAGAACCAGTGGAAACAACTACAACCATAAAGGTATCCATACCGACTTCTCCGGTCGAGGAACCCGTAGGGGAAGCCACAAATTCACCATCTTCAATTATCCTACCGCAGTCAATTGAAGCAACCAAAATCTCAGCACCGCGGAGCCTGGGAAGGGATATGTTCAAATCTGGTGACCAGATGGGAGATGTAGACGAGCAATCTGAATCGCGGTAAAAAACACATCAAACAAACCGGAAAAGAGGAGATTGGGAGATCATCAATGGAGACAACGAATGTTTTATCGAGAATTAGCATGGGAGATAAATTATTAGTGTGGATAAATGTCATAGCTCAATCAAGATGTGAGCCTGCTTGAGACTCCGGATGAATGTAAACAACTTCTTCACATTTACAACCAATATTGGAGATAGTGACTGTCGACAATGCCATAATGTGGATGACTGATAAGGTACTCCATTTGAACGAACTACCTGATTCCAATATATTTGATTTGTCAAATACCTCAACAAACCAGCAATATAGCTTGCACCAACTCGACCTTCCATCTCTACAAAGATTTCTTGATTGGCGAAGGAAATGATGAAAGCGCGGTTACCTGGGGAAGAGATCTGAATATTAAAAACATTGTGCGATTTGTTTCGTAATGAGGTCGATTCTCCAATCAAGCAGAGATACAATGGGAGAGTTTTGACATGAGCTCAGAGTTGATGGAACCTACTGATGCCCTAGGAACCGGTGCGGGGCTAACTTGGAGAGGAGAAGAAGATGGATTATTTGTACCGACCAGAGCATCTTTGAATGATCGAATTGACATGCTTAAAAACTTGATTGAAGGTGTTTCTTGACGGAAGGAGGAGCGTGCGGTAGACTTTTAATAACCACGGGCCATGGCTACAATAATCTGGTTATGGTAGAAGAGAGTGCCATCTAAGGAGTTGATGATTCTCTCAATGTCCAAAGTTTTCTGAAACTGACAAAATCCAAAGACCTACCTGATTTGCTGGGTTTGGGGACAACCATTGACTATTTAGATGGTTATCTCCAGCTTATATAAAATAACTCTCTTATTGTAATTAGAGAAATTTTCACTTAACTCCTCTTAATCGTGGTCGAGTTTCACTTAACTCCCTTAACTTCAAAATCAACTTTTCCCTTTTTCCTTTGCGGAGTCCCTCAAGTTTGAAAAAATTTCATTTTTTCCTTTTCAGTTAACTTTCTTTAAAATTCTATTAATTTTTTTGTGAAATGACGAAAATACTCTTGCATTAAAAAATGGTTTTGAACTTTTTTCCGTAATGTTTTCACTATAGAAAATAAAGAATAAAATTATGTTAGTGGTAAGTATAATTTTAAAAATATTCTTATAAAAAATAAATAATGAATTTTAAACGCTGTTTTTTATTTTTATAATTTCTTATAAAACATTATTTTATAAAAAATTAATATTAAAATATTTTTTTGTAAAAACATAAGAAAACAATATTTATTTAAATTTTTAATGCAAGAGTATTTTCGTCATTTTGCAAAAAAGTTAACAAAACTTTATGAAAAGTTAACTGAAGAGAAAGTAAAACCTTTTCAAATTTAAGTGACTTCACAAGTTGATTTTGAAGTTAAGTTGAGTCAGGTAAAATTCAGTCATAATTAAAAGAGGTTAAGTGAAATTTTTCCTTGTAATTAATAATAACAATATCAATGATATTATTCTTTACTCTGTTAGATCCTCCGTCTTGCAACCACTGGTCTTGCTAGACGTTCTGTTCCTCGTAAGTTCTCCTAACTTTCACGTCATCCTTCGTCTTCCCCGCAATTCCAAGAACTGTACCTATGACGTTGTCACATACATTCTTCTTTATATGCATCAGATCCAAGGTATGTCTAACTTGATGAGTTTTCCAATAAGACAGCTCCCAGAATATGCTTTTATGAGACCAACATATAGGACCATCACCACCTTTTCTTTTACTGAACTTCCGATGCAGACTAGGTGGTGGATATTTATGACATAGAATCACTTCGAGTACATCAGCCCCTGAATGTCTTTTAGGCCTTGAGCGGGTCTTTATTTGACCGTTAAAGATCTCCGCCTCAAATCGCAGTGGGTGATTTTCTGGCAAGAACCTATGCGCACCTCGGTAAGAGATTCTTGAGTTACTACGTGAAGAATCGATCGCATCCAAGTATAGAGGACACGTCTTGTAGCCTTTAGTCTGGATGCGCCTCAACATTTCCAAACCCGGGAAGTCACTTATTGTCCACATCACAACAGCCCGCATTATAAAAGCTTGTTTCTTAAAACCATCCCACGTGACAGCTCTGTGCTCCCACAGATGGTTCAACTCATCAATCAGCGGACACGTGAAGTTATTTAAGCATTTCCCAGGTGATTTTGGACCGGAGACCAACATGGTGAGGATGTTATACTCCTTTCGCATAGCCATCGAGAGGGGGGAAATTTAGTGGAATCACGACTACATGCCACAAACTATAACTCGGCGCATTAGGCCCATATGGTGAGAACTTGTCGGATGACAATGTCAGCCACACGTTGCAGATTTCGCCAGAAAATACCGGGTATTTCTTATCAAACTTAATCCAATCTGCATCGTCCGATGGATGTACTAATATGTCACTGTCTTTATTCTCCCACTCCCCGTGTCATCGCATCCACTCAGCCGCCTCTGGGGTAAGATATAAACGTTGAAGTCGAGTAGTTAATGGGAAGTACCACAACGTCTTCTTCGGAACCAATTTTTTCCCCACTTTAGCGTATCGCGCTTCTCCACAAATGCCACATGTCTAGAGTTGTGATTGTGTTCCATAGTACAAAGTGCACCCACACAGGCCGCTGCGTAGCAAGATGGATACGTATTAGGTTGGGGTAACATACGACAATAATATTTGGCCACCTTGGTAAAAGCTGAGTCAAACATCACGGTGCTCTGCTTGATGGACAACATCCTTAACAGCGCAGCTAAAGAAGTGTCCTCACTAGTCACGGCGCACGCCGTTTCGTACAACCGCTATTGTGACTCCGTCACCAACTGGTTGTATGCCGTCATGGTTGCCTTAGCGACTCCTTCCTCGACTTCGGTTATTATATTAATGTTCTCTCCTTCCTCGTCCTCGTCCTCGTCCTCGTCAACCCTTACATCTCTAGTTGGGTCTACATCATCCACGAACTGATGCACATGATCAACGTCCACGAACTGCTGCACAGGATCAACATACATTGGATTGTTATCCGACGTCGAACAACGCTGATTTTCCGATGTTGGCATCATACTAATATCCCAATTGCGACTCGAACTAGTTTCTTCGGCTTCGCCGTTATGGAACCACACATTATACCATCTAAGAAAATTTTTCTTAAGTATATGATCGCAAATGGTGTCCATATCGTGTCAAGCTAAATTACAACATCTCGTGCCTTATTCCAGCTCGTAAACGCTGCCACCCCTGCATCAACTACAGTCACTTCGCCCCTTTCTCTTCTCTTCAATCTACAACAAAGAAGTGGGAGAGGCAGGATTCGAACCTACGTAGAAAAAATTCAACAGATTTACAGTCTGTCGCTTTTGACCACTCAGCCACTCTCCCTTTCCCGGGCCGAGTCCACACTAAATGGGTTCTAAGAAGGACGAAGCGTGAGTTGGAGGTGACGTGACGAATTGAATTGGCCGATTGAGAGGAGACGGAAGGTCGCCAGACTCTGGTATACGGACACTTGAAACGTCCCACGCCGTCTCTTGGAGCGTTTTTCTTCGCAAATATCACAAAACTACTTAGTCCGCGATTCATTCCTCACTCATTTTTACGAATCCTATCCATCGCCGATCCATTTTATATAATATATATAAAATAATAATATACATCATATCGTTAAATTGAATGACATGACATGAACTAAAATATTTTAATTTAAATACATTATTTCAAAATGTACATACCTTCTAATTCTCGCAATTCCGAATCCAATAGCTAATATAGAGAGAGATAATAAGAAGACTAGTATTTGTGGGGAAGACTTAATATTGGGTACTCGAAAATTTTAAAAATAGTCAGAAAAATTTCACTAAAATTACGAAAATACCCTTCTTGGGAGGAAAACGTGTGGGAGAAGTTGTGGGAGGGAAAAGTGGAAGTTTTGTGGGTGATGCTGCCAACATTTATAGATTTTGGTTGTATAGACGCACATAAAAGAGTGTGTCGTTACAAAATGCATCTGTAACGGTGCACAGTCTCATGTGCGCCGTTACAAACTAACAGTAACACCAACGACTCGATTTCCGACCGTTAACGTCTAACGGTAAAGTTTTAGAAACAAATGAAGTGATGCAATAAATCTGGAAATGGCATTTGGGATCCTGACACTATGCCTATTAATTTCTTGAGGTAATTTCATGTCAGTAGCCCAACTTTGCCTCATTTTCAAATTGAACCCCAAGTTTGAAAAGTTTTTTGTCGGTACCGCAAGTTTAATTAGTTGCAAATAAGTACCTAATATGTTAAATCTAACAGAATTGAGATGTGAAAAGACCAAAATGCCCCTAATGCTTATAATAATTAATATCACATTGAAACTTTTGAATTTAATAACTCTCTCATACGACCTCCGTTTCGGCCTCATAGTATATTAAATTGAAGAAAATCGGAAGATAAACAACTTTGAAAAATATTAATAATTAAATAAAATTTTATTAATTATTAATAATTAAATAAAATTTTATTAATTATTAATAATTAATTATTAAACAATATTAATTATTATTTTAATTTAATTATTAATATTATTTTACAAAGTTGTTTATCTTTCAATTCTCTTCGATTTGATATTTTATGAGCCCGAAACGGAGGTCGTATGAGAGAGTTATTCCATTCAAAAGTTTCAATATAATATTAATTATTATAAGTATTAGGGATATTTTGGTCTTTTCACATTCAAATTCTATTAGATTTAACAAATTAGGTACTTATCTGCAACTAATGAAACTTCGAGTACCGACAAATAACTTTTCAAACATGGAGTACTTATTTGAAAATAAGGCAAAGTTGGGGTAGTGACATGGAATTACCCCCAATTTCTTCACCTATCCTCTTCTCGTGCAGCTCTGCTTTGTTTAGTAATTCGATCTTCACTATTCTGTTGATAAATTGTTAAATTACAACTGGACTAGTACATACATTAGAATAAATCGTTAAACCACAAAATGGGGAAATCAGAACGTGAAGTTAGTAATTGTGCATAATTGGAGATGTGATTTTCTCTTAATTAATCGAGGAAGCAGACAATGTTGACTTAATTATAACTGAGTCATGGAAGGCTATAGTATAGTAGATACAAGACAACGACACTTGTGTGACACTAGTCGCTGTTCCTATCAACAACAAACTCGATGCAACATCGTCCTCGTTCCCAAAAACACACTATTTTCAAAGTCCATACACTGCTACATACGCAGAGAAAATGAAATGGCTTATGAGCCTGACGTATTGGCCATTGGCCCTTATCACAGGTGTAAAGATCGTTTACGAGTGATGGAAGATCGGAAGTTACGTTGGCTTAAGTCAAGTCTTGAGAAACTTGGGGAGGGCGACGCAACCGAATATGTCGAATTAATGAGAAGGTTGGAACCCGAGGCACGCCAGTGCTACTCTGAGAGCGCTGGAAATATAAACGAGGATGAATTTGTAGAAATGCTGCTACTCGATGCTTGCTTCATCATACAGTTCATGCGTTGGTTCCTCGGCTACAACAGAGCAACAGAGCCTTTCTTTCAGAATTGGATCGTTTACAACTCGATACGTGATATGCTACGAACCAACTCATTTTCATGAGTTAGCATTAAGATTCCTAACTGTATGGTTGGGAGGTGTGTTTAGGATCCCAAATGGTGCTATGGAGAAAAATATCCAACATATATTGGGCTCTTGCACTACATACTCCGTTCAGTAGCTGTCAAAGACGACAATACGCATCATCTTCCTCGAAAGGCCAAGTGGACTTCACGGGTTTTCGAGACAACAGGTTTCAAATTCATCAATAATCAATTACTTAGGGGGGTGGTTTGATAAGCAGTTTGATCAGGGAAGGGTTGAAATATGAATCCATACCAAATGCAGCAAAACTTCACGCTGCAGGAGTCGAATTCAGGGGGAAGAAGATTAATAGCAAGAACAACTCTTTTGAGATAAACTTTGAAAACGGGGTTATGGAAATCCCAGCGACGATTGAAGATGGAACGGAGAGTTTGTATCGGAACTTAATTGACTATGAACAGTATAACCAAGAACTCGGGAATAGTTGTGCTAGCCTCCATGCCATGTTAATGGATTGCCTCGTAGACTCTGCGGAGGATGTAGCGCTACTTCGTAGTGTTGGGATCGTGATGCAGCGTACGTGGTTAGGAAGAATTATTTATCAAAAATTCGTTGATTCTTGCGAATACCGAACATGATAGATTTGAGGAAAAACTCGATTTTTTTATTAAACTTCAAAAACTAAATAACAATAAACTTATAAGAGTGCTTAAATAGGCAAAAACTAATCAAACCCTAATTGTAGAAAAAGAAATCCTAAACTTATTTGAAAAGAAAACAAATTATTAAAATTGCAAAAACTGCCTAAAACTTAAGAAACATGAATTTGACTCAGACCGCCGTTTCTGCCCGGAAAACACTAGTCTTTTGTCCAAATCTGACACTTTCGCGATAACTCCAATTATTCTAGTTTCTGCATACCGACTTCTTCAACCGCACTGCATCAGATCGTTAGTAATATTTTAGGCGATGATGAAGCAATTTCCAGCATGTTCAATAAACTGGGTATGAATTTGTTTCTTGTATTAGTTCTTCTTCGTATTCGTCCTGATGAACTAACTTGGATGACAATCTTTAATCTGCTAAAGTGGAGATTAATTCAACATAGATCAAACAATTGCAGACGATACAATAAGGTTCAATCCCAAATACATAAAGATAAATACACTTGAACAATTTCAAACACCTTCTCTATATTACTTCAAAATAGAGAAGACGGTTTGGGTAATAGTGAGCAGAAGCAGTAAGAGTGCAGCAAGAAATGAGATCAACGCCCACGGACTATTGAAATACTCACTCCTTAACTTTGCCATCCACCTGTGTCTTCGCTTCCCATAATACACATTCACATCCTCAAATATTTTAGCCACCCGCGCATTGGATAAGTTATTCGTCACAAGGGCATGGCTGGCGAGCTTATTGAACATGGTGGAAACCTCTTGATCATCGCCCAGATAGCTGAAAACCATCCCAATACTACGAAGTAGAGCTACATCCTCTGCGGAGTCTATGAGGCAGTCCATTAACTTGGCATGGAGGCCAATACAACGGTTGTTGAACATTTCTTGGCTATACTCTTCGTAGGCAATCAAGTTTCGATACAATCTCTCTGTTCCGTAGCCTAACCTTAATTTCGGGATTTCCATAACCCCGTTTTCAAAGTTTATTTCAAAGGGGCGGCCATCAACCTTCTTGCTCCTGAACTTGACTCCTGCAGCGTGAAGCTTTGCTGCGCTTGGTATGTATTCAGATTTCGAAAATAAGTCACCAATGTTTTTTGGATCTTTCTGATCAAACCAGCCACACCCACACTTACGTAATTTCTTAGTGATGAATTTTAACCACGCGGTCTCGCAAAGCTGTATAGTCCACTTGGCCTTGGCTGTCTCATCCGGAACAGAATCTCTACTGACAGCTGCTACTGAACGGAATATGCAGTGTAAGATCCCTAATATATGTTCGATATCGTTGACATCATTTAAAGTTGAGTGGTTACTCATGGTGCCTATGGGGATATTAAACATACCTTCCGAAAGTTGGGAAAGGATTCTCAATGCCAAGTCATGAAAATGGGTAGGTTCTTGATCAGGCAGCATGGAGTATAATTCTTGGACCACAAATAGGGGAATTTGGTTTTCAAACAATAGCATATCAAACATCGAGCTGAAAATGGTCCATAGCTGGAAGAAAGGCTCTGCTTCAATTAGCCCGTCGACAAGGCACGAACGCATGAACTGTATGATAAAGCAGGCGTCGATTAGCAGCATTTCTGCGAATTCATCTTGGCTCATATTTTCAGTGCTCTCGGAATAGCATTGACGGGCCTTAGGTTCCAACCTTTTCATTGCTTCCACGTATTTGGTTGCATTGCTCTCCCCGAGTTTCTCAAGAGTCGACTTTAACCAACGTAACTTCAAATCTTCCATTACTCGTAAGCGATCTTTGCCCCTATGATAAGGGCCAATGGCCACTATGTTTGGCTCATAAGCCATTTCATTTTGTGCACGTAGCAATGCATGGACTTTGAAAATGGTGTGTTTTGGGGATGAGGACGATATTTTCTCAAGCTTGTCATTGATATGGATAGGGACCGAGGAAGAAGAGGCATCAACACCAATGATCTCGCTCATATCATTCTGGATATTCATCTCCTAATAATGCATATATACATATCACATAAACTGTACATCAGGTTATTAATTATATAAGAAAACACAATATAAAAGTTTTAATAAGGAAAACCTCGAGTTTTGCAAGTATAATAGTTGTCACTATGTATAAAAAGAAAAATGACATTTCACCTGAATATACCTTTTTGACACTTTCATGTCTTACTTTTTTTTCTTTTTTTCAATACCCTAAATTTTATTTTGGGATAATAATTCCAAAATACTCATGAATTGAACCAAAATTCAGAGTACTTCCGAGCCATTTTTCCAAAATACCCATAAATTGCACAAAAATTTAAGACTATTTTTGATAAATAAATGATCAGTTGTCCCAAAATAAAATTTAATGTGTACAAAAGTGTTTTTCTTTATTAACAAATAACCAATGTGAAAATATAAAGTATAATGTTTGGGTGCTTCGGTTATAGACATGATTCATGAAAGACGTACGTGGGGATGAGAATGTCTAGTTAACTTCTTTTAAAAATTATGTTTAACATTTTTTAAAAATGAAGAAAATGTTATTATAAAAATTTAAACTGTTTTTAAAAATTTATTTCAACATTTTAAAAAAAATCTGAGATAAATAATGAAAAAATGATTTAAATAATATTTTTAGGAAAACAATTATATATATATATATATAATATGAAAAACGGCTTAAATTTAAACATCGTTTTTATTTTGAAAAAGTTAATAATTTTTATACTAAAACTAGTTTATACTACTTATTTTTAAAATATATATATATATATATGCTTTCAAAAAGTAAAAATTATTTTTTAGCTTTTTAATACAAAAGTAATTTAGTTATTTTCAGGAAAAAAGTTAACATAATTTAAAAAAATATTAATATAAGGTTTGAGACGTTTGGTAATTTACGGTTTCAGAAAACGTATTTATATTTTGAGAATGTAAATAATAATTATGTATACTTAAAGGGTAAGTAGAATTATCCTAAAATATATATATATATATATATAATAATACTAATAAAAGAATATGGTAGTGGTTGAGAATAGAGAACAAGAGGAACAAGAAGAACAATTGGACAAAAGGAAAATGAGACGAAGGAAATAAGACAAGAAATGGAGAAATGAGTGAATATTTTGACAGGAAGAAATCTGAGTTAATAATTAACGAGTCGAAACAAAAAACTAAAGGGTTTCTGATATCACGAAAGTTTTTTTTTTCTTTTGAAATTGTGTGTGATTTAATTAGTATTTATATAGCATACAAAGTATTATCCTAAACTTTAACCCTAATATATCAAACTAACAAACTTATACAATAACTCTAATATAAAATTAATATACAATATAATTTCTTTTGAAGATAATATACAATATAATAATAACACTGATAATATTTGTTTAACATGTTAATTAATACTTGATCTAATTAGAGAAGGCAAATTTTCAAAACATAAATGCATTAGGAAAGTATATAGGGATGGCAATGGAGCTGGTTTGGGCGGATTTGACAATTCCGTTCCCTTTTCGTTAGAATCGGATTGGCGATTTTCCGTTTCTAACGAAAACGAGGATTTCCCGTCGGGCTCAAAAAATTTCCGTTTTCCGTTTTCAACACAAAAAATGTTAAAATAATTTATTTATTTAGTAAAATTTGTATTGAAATTATTATTTTAATAAAATATATATTTAGAATATTATTTTTTCATTAAACATGTATTATAAAATATTATTTTTCACTAAATATGCATTTTTAAATATAATTTTTAATTATATATATGGAGGTTAGATCATATGAGAACTAAACATATTTATGAGAACATGAGAACTGAGTTTATCAATTGAAAATAAGTGAATGTCCATCGGAAATAAGTGAATGTTCAATAAAAATTGTGATATCGAATGAAAATGAATGTCCAACGGAAATAGGTGAGTGTCCTACGAAAACACTTTATTCATTCAAAATAAATAAATGTCCAATAAAAATAAGAGAATGTCCAGTAATTCTCATGTTCTCACGACACATTTGATTCTCAACCGAACTCTTATATACATATATATTTATCATCTATCATCATTTTCAATTTCAATTCTATCATCTTATCTTAATATCTTAATGTATTTTGATAATTTATTACTCGGTGTAATTTTAATTCGTGTTTTATCTCTAAAATCATCTGCTAGTTATTTTTATTACAAATTACAAAAAGCTGAGAAAAAAAACGAACAATATTGTCATCCTTAAAAGCAGATGGTACACGTACCTCAAATTAATGTGATGGCAAGAAGATGTCTCCACTAGCCAATGTAAGAGCAGAAAATGATTGGAAGCAAAAGATCTCCAATGTCAATACAGAGAAATATATATTTTAGAGTTGCAATGTAAGTGAGAGACATAAATTTTATTAATTTATAGGCATTCAATATATAATAAGCATCCTTCCATGGCTTTTCTTGGGGAAGCTACGTGCGACTCAAGGCCGGCATAAAGCAAGACTTTAAAGGAGGTCTCTCTTTATTTGAGTATCATATCCACATGTGATGGTATTTTAAAGTGTAAATTACAAACTCACAATTTAACTACCCTAATTGAAAAAACATGATTAAAATTTATAATTGGGTCGGCTCAAATTGATTGTCCCTGGTTTAATTCGGTTCGACCAAGCTTTCTCAGTCTTCTTCCCTGCGTCGTCGAAGGAGCTGTCGTTTCCAGTCAAGCTCTCTCTTGCGATATCCTTAATCTACTGCAGTCATTTTGGGGGAGGTGAGTTCAATTCCACCTACAATCGATTGAAAAAAAATCTCATATTACTCAGAAAAACCCCTTTACTGTTGTCTGAAATCGCCTAGAAAAAAAATTGGAGGACTCTCTATTCTTTCGAGATTTGGGGTCTCTCAAACTCGTCGTGGGCGTCTCTCAACGTGATGGGTTTGGTGAGATTGAGCGGTGCTGAAGAATCTGGGTCCTCTCCGTTTCAATTTCAACACTAACGACGATGGTTTCGATTTTGAAGCTGGTGACGATGGTTTCGATCACAATGACAGTTTCGATTTCAACGCCGGTGAGACCAATGATTCTGACGTTGGTTGCGATTCTAGCGATGGTTTCTCGAAGCCTTCGAGTCAGTGGAATCGATAGGAGCATAATACCCTTTTGTCATAATTGTACTATGATATTGAATTAATAAAGTATTTATTTTAATCTATTTGTTTGGTTTGATTTTGCCTTTTTATTACATGAACATATATGTTTTAATTGTGCAATTTATGTTTATGGATTACCTCGTATCTAATGATATAGTGGGTATAACATGATAATCTCGACTTATCTTTTTCGATCTCATTATTAATTGTGTGATATATTTACTCCAAAAGTACCTTCCTAGCCTTTGATCTCTTAACTTCGGTCTTGGGATCACCTTTGAAGCTCTTTGGAGTCACTAAAATAAAAAGCATTGCGTCTACGTGTGAGTGAAACTTGGGGATGGAAGTCTTAATTTTTGAGCTCGTCGTCGACGCTGAAGTAAGACCAAGCCAACGAGCTTATTATCCTAGGTTAGAACAAGTTGATAGGATCCTTTTTTTTACAGCCCCGTGCCCTCCCGTGTGGCAATATGTGGGCGAAAAAAGGAAAGAGAGGGATGAGCTTTCTCTCTCTTTTGACATAGCGGGTCCCCACAAGGGGGGCACGATGGGCTATTAGCTCAGTGGTAGAGCGCGCCCCTGATAATTGCGTCTTTGTGCCTAGGCTGTGAGGGCTCTCAGCCATATGGATAGTTCAATGTGCTCATCAACGCCTGATCCTGAAATGTGGATCATGTTAGGCACATTAGCATGGCGTACTTCTTCTGTTTGGGGTTTGAAACCAAACTTCTACTCGTGAGGATAGATGGGGCGATTCAGGTGAGATCAAGTGGAATAAAGGGATTTCCGCATGGCGGGAGTATTCCCGTACAAATTTTGCTAAAACTTGACGAATCTGAAGGCCTGGGGATCTAAAAATAAGTTTAATTGAATTCTCTGTTGCAAATCGACAATTTCAACTCGAAAAATCTTTAGACTTTTCCCAAAAGAAATATAACTCGTTCGCACCAATTGTAGCAAGAGCCCCACTCTACTTACGAAATTTATAAAAAGTTTTATACGCCTCGGATAAGGGGAATGATGAACTAAATAATCAACCGAGGCATGGCCCAAGACCAGGGCGAAGACCTGCCAGCCTAGGATTGCCAGGACGAAAACAAAACACAAGAAATGTTTCAATTGCTTCTTCCTCTGGCGCAGATTGAATTCTTTAGTTTGGGCGAGTTTCTCTTTTTGAAATTGGCGCATATTTTGTAAATGCTCCTCATTAAATTCAAAAAGACCTGTTGCGAAGTCTTCTTCATCGACCATCACATGGGCATGCAGAAAGGTGGGATGAAATAGACCAAAGTCTATCCCGCCCATTTCCCCGTCTAGATGGGCCCAGATATACCTATCTTGGTCGATCCCTTTCCACTTTTGGAAGACCCTGTGTTATATCAGCAGACCATGATTTTTCATAAAAAATGTAACTTATGTACCTACCCCGTAAAGGATTTCTCCATAACGGCCATGAACAGTTGTTCCTTGAGTAGCCAAATAGGGCTTAGCTGATCTTATTATTACATACCCGCCTTAGACAATTAAAACTTTATTCCTTAAATCGGACTGTTCACTACTCTGTTTACCAACCTTATACGTTAGTTCTTTGATATGAAATCAAAAACGTTTCATGATAGAAAGGACTGAATATAAGAATGTATTTTTTTTATCTCACTCATCATTTATCTTTATCATTATTTAAAGGGAATATGCACACCTATTGTCTAATATAGACTCCAATCATTAATCATTCTTGATTGATAAGATCATTGATATAAATAATATCCAAATACCAAATCCGTACTTTAGATGATAAACTTGACCAAGGGGAAGAGGTTCTTGATAAGATCAAAGAAAGGGCTTGTTCTTCCTCTTTAGTAAACTCTTCCAATAATGCCGAACCAACTTTTTTTTAAAAAAAGCACGTACATTACTTTTTTGTTTACGAGCCAAAGTTTTAAGACAAGAAAGTCGAAGTATATATTTTACTCGATATAAAACCTTCTCAAAATACCATATTTTCGATTGAAATTAGGTCAATTTTTTGTATTTTTACGCATGCCGAGATATCATGAACTCGATTAAAATGTGTCACGACCGGAACATACCATGTGAATTGCAGTCCTCAATCACGGGGAAGAATAAAATTGGGTTGGGTATCGGGCAAATATATGGCCAAACATGTACTTGTGTCTTTACCCGTGCTCGTATCTGCTCATTTCTTGAGTATCTGATCCGATCAAATACTCTATGGATACAATTATATTTTTTATATCAATACCGACAAGAACTTAAATACATATTTAATTTTAAAAATGAATTACAAAAAAAATATAATAAAGACTTCCCTTTCACTTCTTCTCTTTGTCATTCTCTGTCCAAAAAAAAATCAATGATGTGAAGAGAATGTGCCTTTGATGATAATGAGAATTGGCATATTCTTGCCTTGATTAGTGGGGATTTTCATGTGGAATCGTTCTTTAGAACAACTTCAACAATCAAAACGAGCGTGAGATAATAACTTGTTCGAGGGAAAAGATTAGAATGAGAAAAAGGCAGAAGAAATTACAGATGCTCTCTCCCTCTTAGAGCATGGAGATTTATACAAATCACATGCTCGTTGTTACGGTTTCACGGTGAGGCTAGGTACGCAAAAGAAATCACATGACGGTATTATCGCGAGACCGAGGTGTACGCATGGCTTTAAAAACGTAAACTAAATATTGCAGAACTGGTAAAATTAGAAGATAAGATATGTGTTGTGGGGCTCTCACCGGAAAGTGAAACCAGTTCAAGAAGCAATTCACTCGTTTCACAAGTACGTTGTTGCCTCATTTCACTACGTGTCAATTCAAGTCGCAAGACATTGACACTTAAGTATCACATCTTCCGTCATTCAAGAACTTCTTCTCTTCTTTCCATTTTTTAAAACGTTTTATTTGAAAGGTTTTTGTGGGGATTGTTGGGTTTTAAGTGGTTAAAAGCCTCCAAATTAAGTTTTACTATTTTATTTGGAATCACACATGTAAAGTATTGGATTCAACTTTTGAGCTTAAATTGTTTTAATCTCCTTTGTTGTTCGTGTGAGCCTTAGGCCAAACACACGCGCGCGCGCCGCCCGTTCGTCCGTCTGGGTCGGGCACGGGTCGGGTCGGTCTGGTTCGGTCTCGTGTTTTGGGCTTTGGTAGAGCATTTGCGGTGCAAGCAAACCTGAGTTTTGCAAAAATATTTATATTTTTGCCTTTTGGTTTGTCTTAAAACCTTCTTTGAATTTTGAATTTGAATTTTAAATTTAAGTTTTGAATTCGAGTCAACCATGAGTTATAGAAATAAATCAGTCATTATGATTTTGATTTTGATTTTATTTCGATTTCAGAGGAGTTGGTGCTTGATCTCCACGCGGTTTGACTTTCCCTTACAGAAAATTTATTGCACGTGTTTTTGCTCTAGTTTATAAATACCTTTGGCATACCTTTGTTTTCAATTACAGAAAAATAACAATTTGCTCTCACAACTGCACACTTCTAATACTCGTTTGCTGACTCTCGATTGTACGATCTGACAACTGCGGTTCGTTGTTCGTCTAGTCGAAGTGGTTATTCCTACGAGCTCCTCGCCCTCCCTTTCGTTCCTAGGTTTCGTCTTCCTAGTTTCAGGCTCTGTTGTGCGAGTGGGCGCGCACCAGAGTGACAACCGTGTGAATCTCAGAGGCAACCGGCAAATGGTCGCCACCACGGTCAGCCCAAACAAATTGCTTTCAAGTCAGTGGCCACCATACCACGACGTGGTTCTCTTCCAACTCCGATCTTCTGCTCTGCTCTATTTTATTGATATCAACATCCAGGTTCTAACAGTACTTGCTCCTCAGCGAGGAAGTCTTCTTACATAAAACATCAGCCAAGGCTAAAGGATTTTTCAAAGGCCCTCTAAACGATCGATATCAGACAAAACGATCTCTTCGTTGTGTTCCAGAAGATGAGCTTCCATAAACTCCGAGCCGCCATGCCCGATATGATCCATCAAATAGCCTCTGCAGTCCAAGTACATAAAATGTAACTACATATCTATCAACATTAGTGTTGATAAATATATATCTCGTGACATTCACCTATCAGCTTATTTTAACGAGTCTGGCCAAACTCGGTTTTGTAGGATTTGTACGGGCAAGGTGCGAGGACGTTCTGGATCCACAACACGGGGCCTATCGGTTGGTTGCCCGCAAACCTGGTGTACGTGCACGATCCGCCACCTGGGCTTTCTTGACCAGAATGGGTGCATCAAGGCTCAGAACGTCTTAAAGATAGAGTGAGCGAGCTCAGGGGTGAGCTCAAGGAAGCTGCAATAACTTATGTTGATGTTTATGCTGCTAAGTACGGACTCATCAGATCAGCAAAGAAACTAGGTACGTGTTAAAGATATAAACTCATACAAAATCAAGAAAATGAGTTCCATAAAGAAGGTAAGAGCTCCACTTAATCGTTGGGGAGAACTTAAGCTTTTATCAAGAAGAGCATCGTATCTCTATAACGAAGTTTTTAGGACAATTCTCATGGGTCTTGAGTTTAATACGTAAATAGACTCTTATTTTATTACTCATATACTTTCAATATTAATGTGAGATGTTGTCTCAAATGTAAATTTCAACACTAATATAATTAGTCTTCGATTAATTTGTCTTTTCTTGTGGTATTTGGAAGTTCATTGTTATGTCTAGAAGTTCAGTTTTGTCACTTTTGATGTGTACGTAGATTTTTCAGTATCATCAAGTCTTATTTCCATTCATCTTATGTCTCCCGTGCACATGTTTAGTATGTACGCTTGTGTCAGTCTTGTAGAATTTTGTTCTTGTTATGACTCGCGTGTAGAAGTCTATTCTTGTTATGACCCATTTACAGAGTTCTTTTTTGTATGTTCTAGGTGCAAAAGCCCAGTCTTGTTATTTCGATCTCACGTATAGAAATCTAAATCTCGCCATGTCGTACGTGTAGGAATTCCGGTTCTTGTGACCCACATTCTAAATCCTATCTGATGTGTAGTTAGTGATCTCCATCTCTTACTCGTCAAACTCGTTGTATTTTTCCACTCTAGGAGTGACAACGGTGTGGATTTAGGGCGTGGATTTAGGGCGGATTTGAGAATATTGGTCTATTCGTCGAGTTTGAAATATTTAGAGAAGTATAATTGAGTGCCCTTATAATAGAAATGTGTGTGATTCTTGGGGGCAAGATTTGGTGACCCAATGAAGATATGTTGTGGGTACCAGAACATGTAATGTAAGGAAGAAGATGTAAGTTAAGGATGTTTTGATGATGAACTCTCACTTATAGTATTGTGTCTAAGGCTGTCAGATTCATGTCTGCGCTTATTTGTGGTAAGTGACATATATGCATATGGTGAGGAGATACTAAATCATGTTTAAGGCAGTTGTAAAAAATGTTAGACGTTAATTGGTTAGAAAATGTCTTTCAAAAATTAATCAGAAATT
Source organism: Geranium rotundifolium (assembly GCA_963920655.1). Taxonomy (NCBI): domain Eukaryota; kingdom Viridiplantae; phylum Streptophyta; class Magnoliopsida; order Geraniales; family Geraniaceae; genus Geranium; species Geranium rotundifolium. The sequence continues at coordinate 25,391,221 of OY987321.1, forward strand.
AATTGAGAAATAATTAAAAATTTAATCTTATTAAATAATTTACTAGAAATTATATAAAATTAATTAAAGACTAATCAAGCAAGTCAAAAAAATTTGTAACATTGATGGAAGGTCACGCATCTTATTAAATATGAGATAGAAATGAAAGTTTAAATACATACTAAGTACGAGATGTGTATTTATAGGGATAATGACAATTTGTTACATCTAACTATAACGAAATGACAGTTTCATACCCTAACTAATGAATTCTTTTTTTAGTACTCTGACAATTTTTTTTTGTAAACAACTCACCTTTAAAATACCTAAACTACCCCTAATTCAAGAAAACATTATTGAACCGATTCAATTTGGTTTATCTCTCACTCAATTTGATTTATATTTAAGATGCAATTACAACTATACCCCAAAATTTAAAATTAAATTCAAGGGCATAATAGTCATTTGAGAGGTATTTTAATTTTTTTAAACATGGGTATTTCAGTCATTTTAGCGTAGGTGATGCGGTTGCATCAAATGTAAGTTTATGATATCTATTACCCACATTCTAGGTGTTATTTCACTCTCGATGTGTTAAATTATTGATCTTTATACCACTTTTACGCCTTCGGGTATATTTGGTGTGAATGTGCAGAATACATGAGAAAAAGGTCAAAATCGAGCCAAAATCGCAGCGGAATCTTTCAGAGAGCACAACTTTCTCATATTTAATCCGAGGTGACCCAAAATTATATCAAATCGAAGATAACTTGGCGATCTACAACTCTCTAGAAGGAAGTTTTATCTAAATTTCATGGGAAGAAGCTCAAAACAGCACTGAAAGGCAGCACTAAAACAGATATCGGGATTGCAGACCAGCTGACTTGAAAGTGCTATAACTTCCACATCCGAACTCCAAATCGAGCAAATGTTATATCTAAATTGAAGAGGACAAAAAGAGCTACAATTCTCGTGAAGGAATTTTTTTCATTAGAGATCTGGAAGAGGGTGAAAATTGTCTGATACTTTTGGGTGGCGTAGAGTTCTCATCCGAACTCCGATTTGGGCCCATAATATATCAATTCGAAGGGAATTTGAAGACAGAAAGTTGTAACAATGATGCAACGGCGCTGTAACGATGGTGTAACGATCGTTACACCTACTGTAACGATCGTTACAACTCCCAGGTGCAGAAAAAAATATAAAAGCAAATCACGAATTCTGAGTTTGAGGGGCCGAAAATTGGAGTTTTCACGCGACAATTGAACACCACAGTTTGGGAGAGCAGAGAGTAGAACGCCATATCAACCAAGGAGAGGATTGGGGACTTCGAGAGGAGCTCGAATCCGATTCAAGGGCGATTCAAGTGCTAAGATCAAGCAAGCTACACATCAACAATCGAGAGGGATTCAACGATTCATGTTCTTCAACCTTTTGGGTTTTAAGGTTCTTCGTTCTTATTCCTTAAACTCTAATTGTGTATTTATCTTTATGGATGTTGGTTATAGCACCATGATCATGGGCTAAATACCCGTGATCATGGATGCTAGGTCTTGAATTGAATTGTGATGATTTTATAATTATGGATTGAATTGTTATTGCATGCTTTTGGGTAAATTAAAGTACTTAATGCTTGTAATTGGAATTGACGAATATTGATTGCTTGTTTGAGTCACGTTGTCGTGTCTGAGAAGGCCGGTGGGTGATAGACATGCTTTAATTTGCCAGGGTTCAACTCTTCGGAACCCCGATTCCATTATTGTTGTACTAATGCAGACTCGTGGTGTCTATCTACCTGAGAGGGATGATGAACTTCTCGAGTCTAGGCTGATACCAATACCGAGAGGTGGTGTCAGTATAATTGTTGCATAGGATTCAAGTGTGTGCATGAGAATTCATTCCGAAATTGTGACATGATTATAATTCAGTGGTCTAGCATCCATGGTTTTCTCTACTGAATAGTCTCTCACAAGCGTTTATATTTTATAAATCATCAAACCTTTCTATAAATTACATATTTCAAATTACACTTAATAGCATTAGTTAAATTGAATTAACCCTTATTGGTCCTTGTGGATTCGACTCTGTGCTTACCAGGAATTATTACTTGTAACGACCGCGTGCACTTGCGCATTATCGGGTGCCTGTGGACAACTGTCTACGGGCCCAACAGTAGGTTATCCCAAAAAGTTTATCACAAAAAAATTATCAAGATACTAAAAAAAGAGATTATTAATTAAGATATGAATTTGTTATTTTGTTATATTTATGTGTAATAGAGTGTTATTATCTCTTATTTATATGGATGGTATCACGGACAAGTCCTAAATAAGTTTAGTGATCTAATATCTTACTTTATTGAATCACAATTTTTTTAATTTTCATTAAGTTCAAACTAATTTGTCTTAAAAGACGACAAAATAAATTCAATGGCATAAGTTGAATTCGGATATTTAACTCTGGAAGTGGTCACATGTCTTGCAGACAGGACAGTCCATTTTGTTTTGTCTACGTACGGTGCTAAGGTTCAATGATCGAAATTTGAGCAAAATTCAACAAAATTATTTTTTGTGTCCAAAGAGCCCAATATCGTGTCTCTTTAACTGGGAATTTAGACTGCTTTATAACCTCTCTTTTTTTGTTTATTTTACTTGAGAAATTAATTTTTATTAGGATAAACCTATTTCTTATATTCCTTATTGCTCCCTTAATTTATGGATTTCTTTTTGTCCTGAGCTTATTTTTCCACAAAATTTGCATAAAGTTATGGTTAAATTATATATATATATATATATATATATATATATATATATATATATATATATATATATATTATGCAAAACTACTATAAGCAAGAAATTGATGTTATGCTCTATGGTGAATTTATTGTAAGTTTGAATAGACGATACCAAAAGAAAAACATAGCGATTATTAATAATTTTTAGTTTATTGTGGGTTCTTGCAAAAAAATCTATGACTAATTAATAGCATTTTTTTGTTATTAGAATTTTATACAAAATTAAATAATTTAATGTGATTTTATACTATCTCTTTTTGCTAAGATTAGGGGTGGGCACTCTTTATTCAAAACCGAAATCGAACCGAGATTCAAACCGTATCTGAATCGAAGAACCGAGCTAGAACCGTGGGTATCGGATCGGATTTGGATCTGAAAATTGACAAAAGAATCAATTCGGTTCGGCTCCGGTTCTAAGAGTGTAGAACTGTTAATTAACCGGTTCAGAACCGAACCATTTTTTGGGGTTTTAATTACTATTTTTTATATCACAATTTATTGTTTTAGCTTAAAAAGAGTTTAATTATGTATAATTTCTACCATAAATTGAACAATATATTAATATCACATTAATTGGATCTGATTAAGCAAAAATATACAATTATAGTAGATAGTCGGACCCTTAATTTCACAATTAGTCATTCAATTGGACATAATTGGATAGAACTGAGAACCGCATCGTAGAACCGGGCCCAAAATCAAACCGATACTCACTTATTAAGTCCAGATTTGGGTCTCCAAAATGAATGACCGACATTTTGAGTCCGGTCCAGTTCGGAAACCGTGCCCAGACCTAGCTAAGATGAAGTTCCATAACTCTTGCTCGGAATCACGAAATTTCAACCTCCTTATTCAACTCAACCAGTTTCGGAATATTTTTTCCCATGTGTATACCAAAGCACTATGATTATTTTCTTTTACCACGAAAAAAAAAACAATCTAATTCTCGGAGATCCAAAAATAAATTTTGGAATGCTAAAAACAAGATAAGATAGTAAAAGAAAAAACAAAACCTTTATAAAACTAAAAATTGGCCGAGTCCTCGTGTGTAAATAAATCACGGCGACCGCGGGAAAAAGAAACAGAGCGACGACACGTGTAAGGATCTGGAGCCACGAGCCCACCTCCTCAAGAACTGGCAAATCCTAAATAATTTCTATCTCCTTCACTCTCACTCTCACTCCATTGATTTCACTCACGCTTCATGTAATGGAGCTCACAAGGTTTCTTGTTTCTGGGTTTCTTCTGCTTTTTCTGGGTCTTTCTCTAGTGAAGGCACAGCTCAAGAACCCGCCGCCCTGTAGCTTTCCGGCGATCTACAACTTCGGCGACTCCAATTCCGACACCGGCGGCATCTCCGCCGCGTTCGAGCCGGTCCCGGCCCCATACGGCGAGGCATTCTTCAGGAAGCCCGCCGGACGGGACTGCGACGGCCGTCTCATCATCGACTTCATCGGTATGAATCGAAATTCTTGGTTTGTGTTTTTTTTGTGTATTAAAGTTTTGGTTTTTGATTTGTGTTGATGTGCAGCTGAGCGTGTGAGAGTGCCTTACCTGAGCGCGTACCTGAACTCGCTCGGGGCGGGTTTCAGGCACGGTGCTAACTTTGCCACCGGCGGATCTACCATTTTGAGGCCGAACGAGACCATTTACGAGTATGGTATCAGTCCTTTTTCTCTGGATATGCAGATTATTCAGTTCAGTCAGTTCAGGCAACGCACGGCTGATCTCTATAATGCAGGTTTGTTTGTTCGACTATAATTTATCATCGCTCGTATTCGTATAGTTGTAGATGTAATGCGGAAATAAACAAACAATCAAAATAAAATAACAGAAATACCATGAATTTTATGTGATTCGTCGGTGATTCTGCCAACTACGATCATTGCCTGCACCAGATCCAACTTAGTCGCTCAGTTTGTCGTGACAAGTCTCTCGACAAACTGAAAGTCACTGTCTTTAGCCTTGTCGAACCATTTTTCGTGACGAGTCATTTGGCAAACGTAACTTCTCTACAGCTGACCCATTTTTTTGCTCTGAAAGGTTCGCTCTCTTTTTTTTCCTTACTTGGGGTATTTTGGTCATTTTAGACTGAAAATTGGTGTTAGCTGGCTGTGGTTTTGTAAGATTATTCATTGATTCGGTGAATATCTAACAATCTCAGTAAAACTCAGAACTCAAGTTTGGTTCTTTGTTTGGTTGTGTACTTTGTGTCTACAGCCAAGAATTCTCCGAAGCGCAGAAACCATCTCCCGAGACCGGAAGATTTTTCCAAGGCCCTTTACACATTCGACATTGGCCAGAACGACCTCTCTGTCGGGTTCAGGAAGATGAGCTTCGACCAGCTCCGAGCGGCCATGCCTAATTTGGTCAATCAGTTAGCCTCTGCAGTCCAGGTTTGCCATAGCTTTCAACAATAGTTCGATTTGTAGAAAACTATGTTCTGATTCGGATTTGCCACATGTGTTACAACAGAACCTGTATCGACAAGGCGGGAGAACATTCTGGATACACAACACGGGGCCTATCGGTTGCTTGCCGGTGAACCTGTTCTACGTGCACAATCCGGCTCCTGGATTTCTTGACCGGCATGGCTGCGTCAAGGCTCAAAACGACATGGCTGTGGAGTTCAACAAGAACCTTAAGGAGAGAGTGACCAAACTCCGAGCTGAGCTCCCAGTAGCTGCAATAACATATGTTGATGTTTATACTGCTAAGCTTGGACTCATCAGTTCTGCAAAGAAGCAAGGTATCGATTTCAATCATAAACTCAGAATTACAAAGATGTTTTGTTATAACTGTCGAAAATAAAGCAAAACTAGAACTTAAAATGTATATTATTTGGCTATCACCAAATCGTTCGGCTAGGTTACATAATGAAATATTTATACTGCTACAATCAGATCCTAATAGGAAAAGGGAAACAAGAAACTTCAATCCAATAGACGGTCCAAATTAGTCCCAGACCATAAAACCTAAGCTCGAACAAGGAAAAATGCAAATTTTTGGTTGCAAAATCCAGTTAAGTTGGAACCCTTAATTGTTGGCTGCAAACTCCTGGACGCATTTTCTATTTGAATTTCAAACTACCTTTCCCCCTAATGGTACAACTAATATAAGTCAATAGACAATCAACATTAATACATAATAAACAGGTCTTGCTTTTTTTCTTTCAATAATTGAAATTATGACGGCAATGCTGAGTATTTGTTAACCCCCAAATAGAAAATGTTACTCATATATTGAACTGAGTATCTTCTTTTAGATGATAATTTTAGGGAATTCGCATGAATGTATTGTGTGAACATATTATACTCTGGGTTGGGGGCATGAAGGGGGCCTCTTCATGCCCCCAACCCCAAGACCGAGCGTTTCACTCAACGACGACTAATCCCAGTAGATTCAAAATTGATTCAAGGCACATTCAATACGTTTTATCACAGTTAATCATCTCTATGATTCTTAAATTGAAACATAATGGCTTTAAGGAGATTCGCTAAACTAACTATGCATGTGGGTTTAGGAAAAGCTAATGCAGATTTAAAGAGGAGCTGAAAAGGAAAGCTTAATCTTACCTTACCTCAATTGATGCTTGAATGTGTGTTTTCAGGATTTGGCGATCCACTGAAGGCCTGCTGCGGGTACCATGAGGGTTTCAACCATGTGTGGTGTGGGTCAAGAGGCAGCGTAAATGGAAGCAATGTATATGGCGCTTCTTGCAGAGATCCTGCCATTTCCGTCAGCTGGGATGGTGTGCACTACTCACAAGCTGCAAATCAATGGGTTGCTAAGCATGTGCTCTACGGATCTTTAACAGACCCGCCAACGCCAATTACACAGGCGTGCCACAGACGTTCAAGCATGTAATAACTTAGATAGCAGAGGATAGTAAGGTATGAGAATATCTAAGGATGTCTGATAATAAACTCTAGTTCTTTTATCTCTAAGGCTATCAAGTTCATGTGAATATATTGAACCTGCTTTGACTGTGAACTCAGAGAACTGCTATATGAGATTCAACCAGCCAACAATAGGGCATATCAGATAAGGGTATAAGGCAATAAACAATGGACAAAGAAAGATACATAATATTAAGTCAGCAGAATTTGAGATATATCCTTAATTACCAATCAAATTCAAAGGGCATGTGAAAGGTCTAGTTACACTAAATCTACAGACAACTATAAACATAACTACTTCACTGGCGATGCCCGTCTGGCAGGGGAACCACCTTGTGAAAGGGTACTGTTCTCTGAGGCAAGGATCCATCTTCTTCGTCATCATCAAATTCCAGCAAATAACTGCGCAGCAAAAATCATTGTCAGTATTAACACTTGTTGCTTCTACTGAAATATAATTATATTTTGGGAATTGAAATTAATCGAATTAACATGTAAGTTGTAATACTTACTCGTCAGCCTTCCTCTGGAAACATATTTATTGGTTTTAAGCACACCGAGCATGCACAATACAAATGATAGTCAGTTCCATGTGAGTCCTTAAACTCATATTCAAAGAGATATAGAACACAACACATAAGAAGTGGAATAGATATAGTTTAAGGCATGTATTAATCATTCAAGATGAAACTGTTACCTTTCTATGGGGATTGACGACAGTAGCCTTATAGAGTGCAGTTGTTCCTGGATAAACTGCCAAAACATGTTTCCCAGTTGGGAAATCTGGGGCGCTGGATGGATCGTTTCTCTTTGGGAAGGGTATAATGTGTGACATGGGTAGCTTGTACGTCCTGAAAAACGTGAAGAAATAGACACTAATTATCTTCAATGCCATAAGTTCTTAATACATGTTACAAAAATTATAATAATCCATGTAATAAAGTCCAATGAATGGTCTACAGAAAAATTACAATTCGGCAGTTATCTCCACACTAACCATAATTAGTAATACATGCTAAAATATATATATACTCCAATCCATGAAATAAAGTCCAAGCAGTGCTCTATCTAGAAATTACAGAGTACTTTCTGTAAAGAGCTTGCCTAGTGCAAGATCTTTGAATACTTCCACCAAAACAATAAAGGGCACTAATGTGGTGAAATAAAATAAAAGCACTTCTCAAAATGGCTTTCTTTACAGATATTAATTCCATAAAGACATGCCATGTAAATGTTATTAAATGTGAAGTATCTAATTAAATTGAAACATTTCAATAATCTATGATAGGGTTGGCCGGTTGGGTGAACGAACTTACTGTGCGTTATACAGCTATAATAAAATATCATGGGAAATATAGAATGAGAGAGAACTCAATAAATATCAATCTAGAATAAGTTATAACACATAATCTACCTTTGAATACCACCCTCTTCGTCATCGCCTGGTTCCTCATCAAGAACTTCAAATCTGCAGAGTAATAGAATATAAAGGACCATATATTAGTATCTATCATTCCATGTTCATCATAAACAATAAAATTTTGTTTATTATTATAAAAGGTGAACCTTATTAGTAGAGTTTGGCTTATGCACCACATTTCACTTCTTTATAGTGGCTCAACACATGCACAACTCGAGCATTTCCCCTCATATGTACTCTCATCATCTCAAAATCAGTATCTCACTTATTATTTTGTGGAAGTTAGTCATGCACGAATTACTAATAACACCCTTGGTTTGAGTTACTTACATCCACTTAGTGGGGCTTATTAAAAAACCGATCCACTTAGCGGGCTAACTCGTGAAGATCATGGGGACATTAGTGGAAAGGGATACAATATTCCTTATTTTTTGCTTAAAAGTATATGAGATACATATGTTGGGATGGAGGGAGTATTATTCTTCTACACGTGGACCCGAAACCACAAGGATTGCCACATAAACAAGCAATTGCAGGCCTAATGCAAGTGGACTGTAGAACAAGTGGAGGCAACACAGACGGGGCCCACCAATCCCATATAAAACAAACTCTAATATCATGGTAAATTTTGTTTATTATTACGCTATGTATAATGGAGAACTAATTGTAACATATCATAGTTTAAGGACTAATGCGTACTTCATTGACTACTTTGAACCATTTTCCTTTAATGTCTATTCAAGCAAAAACTGAAGTGTCACGCTATTGAACTTACTCTCTAGTTTCCTTATCGAAATGCATCACTTTTACGACAAACCACTCGTCCTTCTCAGCATCTTCTCCTGTAACCCTAGCAGCTACCTGTAAATTGTATATGTCAAATCTTATGGGTGCAGCAAAAATAAATACATATGAATCACATGATCTATAGTTATTGACCATGATCAACAAACCAGTTGGGTTTTATATAAATCATCAGCCACAAATAATAGTTTGACACAAATACCTGTTCACCCTTTAGACTAAAGCACGCCTCAAGTTGGTTTCGCATATTTGCAGAAAGCCTTGAAGCATCAGAATCAACCTTCACGCGTTTCCTTTTCTGATCATTGCCTTCTGAAGTTACATGATGTCAGCCAATAAACAAAGCCTCTCTGAGTGTAGCAAATCAAAAACTTAAAGACCCAGACTGAAATTTTGTAAGGCTTAGATGTAACTCAACATTTTTATGCAGTGATTAACTTCTTGTTCGTCCTACAATAACCACCGCACTTAGAAAAGACAAGGTACATGCTTTGCACAAATGGTTACTTGTACACCTTTCCATTAACATTGATTGAATATGTATGTAAGTATAATACGACAAGCAATTTATTGGCTTTGCACGATATCTAGCCATTAAATTCAATGCCATTGAGAAAGAGGGGCCAAGAAGAGGAAAACATAGATTCATAAATACATGATATACTGACTACACCTCAATATAGTTATTATATATTGTCAATTAGGCTACCTATTTAGGGTTTCCTAATTTGGATTAGTAGGTAGCTTCCTATTTGTAATGTGTATTCCCTATATAAAGGATGCTCTCATTGTACTATAGAAAAGAACAACAATCATCAATAAAGCTTGAGATTGACATGGTATCAAAGCCTTTCTAGTTTTTCCGATACTTGGCTCAACTTTTGTGAGAGGGTTGCTTTGCCCACTCGTTAATTATGTTTTAGCGGGTGGGTAAGACATTCTAGTTCCAATTTCATCCCTTTATATAGGGAGTACACATAGCATATAGGAAACTACATACTAATCCAAATTATGAAATCCTAAATAGATAACCTGATTGACATATATAATGTGTAAGAAACTTGGTAACATTAAAAAATCATAATATAAGACGTGTATAGTAAGGAAATTAATCTAAGGTTGTCAACATGCAAATGAGTATCTCGAAGAAAAAATTGCATACTGTCAATAGATAACTAAAAATGATTAATAGATAACGTAAGAGAAAGAATTTGAAACATTCGCATCTCTTATGTTATCTATTAATCTCACATAGATAGATCAAAGAAAAAGAGGAGAGAGAGTGTCTAGACTAAGATGGACATTATAGTTGAAAACCCAACAATGGAAGCATGAAACAAAAGGTTATTACTGTGAACATAACCAGCAGATACAATATGTTCACAGCAAGCCCACTCGCGTTGGCCTAGTGGTTAAGTGAGCACTTACTAAGTTCAAATCCTAGTGAGTACCTGCTTAGGGGTAGGTGGGGGAGAGGGGATGAGGATTTTTCCTTAATATACTGTATTCTTATGTTAATAGATATGTTTGCAACAATATTGCATATCCTTCAAATTTTCAACCGTGTACCTTTCATTCTTCGTGGAGGGCCCAAAGGTCCAGAAGGCATCAGTGCATCAAGTTGACCCAGCAAACTACTAGAAACACTGAAAGCAAATTCAGAAAAATAGAGTTGTGGATCAGTATCTATTAACCTTTAGAATTATAAACCATGTATGAAATTATATACATGTGTAGTGTGTGCTGTCAAATAAGCATAGCCTCCCAACCTTAAAATCTATTTCTTATTACTACAGACAAGAAAATTTGAAAATAGAACATAAACATACCTTATTTCACTTTCTGAAAGCTCTTTGGCTTGGATATAATAATTCTTTAGCCTCATTAATGTATTATCCCCAGGTTTCTCAACCACTTCAGGAGCTGCATCACAAACAATTACGGTCAGAATTGGTCAACGTTGCATTTGTATAAGAACATAGTTACATAGCTAAATAATATAGCATAAAAATATAACTGAACTACAAGCCTTTAATGATAAATAAATTTGTATATATTCACTTGGTAGAGTTATTAGATAGTTTTCAGCTTTTGCAACCTACCGAGGAAGTAGGAAGAAATAAGCAGATACAAAAGAAGATCACCACAAACAAACAGGTACAATAATTGCAGATTTAATGGGATTCACCATCATGACAGAGAGTACACAAGGTGGAGAAAGCTAAAGTATAGTCAAATTAGTAATTACATAAGAAATGAGAATATCCATTAATGTAAAGTTTTCAGGTGTCCCTAAGAATTATGTAATAGAAGAAAAGATAGTTATGGTATGTTTATGTTTATGGTTATGGTTATGGTTATTTCTCTATGCTAGTGGCGGGGAAGATAAATATGTAGCTTGTTACAACAAAATTGGGCGTGGTTCTCTTTGAATGTTTAGATTCAACACGAGTGTAATCCTAACTCCATAGTTCATTTTCGTATCTTGTTTGTGAAAATGCCACAACACGTGTAGATTCATGAATCCTAATAAAATCACAATGACCAACTCCAAGAAGATACCTTATAGGCAACCCGCCTTTGTTTATAAACTCTAATTAGGCAAGTTTATATCCGAAACAAACAACCACAAATTCAGCGAGGTTGCAAATTATATGTTTGCCTTCCTCGATAATCACCCTCCATCATTCTATACAGGGTCCTCAGCTCACATTTCTCATTTTACCGTATTTAAGTAAATCCAGTAGGAACTTCCACTATATATATAGCCAGTTAATTTGAACTAGTGGGTAATATGTATATGTTCAAATGACCAATAGCTTATAAAGGAACAAACATAAAAACCACATTACAAACCAATCTGATCCCAGAAAAAAACATTTAGCATGAACATCCAAACACAACCCATCTCACCTCAAAGAAAAAATAAGGAAACAGAAATTCACAGCAACATTAACATTTACCATCAAATTCGAAAAATACCCAACCAAAATCATCAAATTTGATGCAACAATACCAATAACAACTCATCAAACAGATACCGCATGAATCAGACCCAACATTTATCATCAAATTTGAAGCATACCCACCAACCCAAATGAACCACAATCATCAAATTTGAACCCACAACAACAATATCAACTAATCAAAAAGCTACCGCGAGATCCAGATAGGGTTTACGAAGAAGAAACCAACTTGCAAGGAGCTTCTTGTGCATCTTGTTGATCTCGGTGAGCACATCCTCCTGCTCCTTCCTCAACCGATCGAGCTCCTTCGACTTCTCGAGGATCGACTGAATCTCCGGAGACGACATCGTTACCAGATTCTTCGGAGAAACAAGAAGCAGAATCTTCCACCAAGATCCGGAATCATCAATTTCTGCTCTCGATCATCATCATCGTCACAGTGAAGCGACACTGAAGAAAAAAGGTGAATTTATTTCCTCTTTTTTTTTCCTTGAAAAATATCTGTGAACAATTTTTCTATTTACAAAAATACCAAACAATACAAACGACGTCGTTTGAAACCAGGCTCCGTGTGAGTAACGGTTCAATCCTCGGGGTGGGGCCATTTTCGTCTGGATGTTGCCACGTGTAACTATCTGATTTAGCAGGTACACGTGTGGCTGTCTGATAGACTCTTTGTCTAGGCTTAGAAATTTTAGTTTCGGGTCAACACCTTGTCTTAGATTCCACAAGTTTTGTTTTATTTTCTTTTAGATTCTGTTTTGTGAATAATATTATATTAAATAAATGAAATAATCAAATATGAATAAATCATTTGAAAAGTGTGGTAGTTTTGTTTGCAATATAATAAAATACTTACATAATTGATAATCGTAAAATTTTAAGAAGTAGAATGAGCTGTGAAATTAAAAAATAAATTATGTGAGCCAAACTTAATAATATTTTGAGGAAATTATAATTCACTAATATGAACTATATGTGATGTTATAAAATGTAATAATTCACTTGCATATATTTTATTTTTGTATCTATTTACTCATATGGTATTAAAATTTGTGTGAATGTTTAATTACTTTTAAATATTTAAGAATGAAAATAAAAATAAAATATTTTTTAAATTTTAAGAATACAAATTATTGTTTTAATTTAAAAATAGAATATGCTGAAGTCAATTCTTCTTCTTTAAGGTAAAACCTTAAACAAACGGTCCATATATGTGGCTTCCCAGCCTAGAATTGTTAAATTTTATTTTTAAAATTATTTATTTAATTCGTTTCGGATCGGGTATCAGGAAATACATGTAGCCATCGAGTTATTGACCAGGTATGCAAGCGGATCGGGTGAACAAGCATGGCAAAATCTGCCCGGAATCCGACATGTTCGTAGATATGATACTCTAAGCAGCACTGCACACTAGAACTGCCTTGAATGTTTTCCATAGACCAACATTCAGCAAAGAACACAATCCCTTACATTACTGTGGGCATCATATTTTTAGTGCATCTGCAATTCCATGTTCCTTATGGTTCAGGTTAGAGCAAGTGCAGAAATAAACTACAATCTGTAAGCCTGTGAGCTTGTAGTTGACAGAATCAGAAATCCATATAATCTTATAAGAGATTTCAGAAGCTTGTACAAATCTGGTGCTTCAATGGGCAGCAATTTTTGGCCATGTTCTAAAAAATTGACTGCAGAAGGAAAAAACTATGTAAGACTCTGCTCACCTTCTATTGCTCTTTGTATAGATATAGCATCAGTCTGTGTTAGAGAAGCAGAACAGATCATCTGGTTGTATCTGACCATGAGCACTTCAGATTTGTTATACTTACTCCACAAGGTCACTCTTGATTACAAAATTACGGTGTGGAGGAGCACAGGGAAAAGAAAACTGACGACTATTGTTTTGCAATTGCTTCTTCTAGCTCCGAGAAATTCCAGGCATCTTCTGCTGAATATTCTCCTGAAAAAGAATGTAAAATACAATATACTATCAGTTTCACATTAGGCACAAGGTACTTGACATGGCTATTTGGATAGTTGATGCATGCTTTGAAACAAACGACAATTGAAGGGAAAATGAGAAAGAAAACTGTTTAAAATGTGGACGGTTTGAGGTTAGCACAGAAAGAGTAAGAAAAAACATGATATAAATTGGTTTGACGGAGGAGGTAACATTATATAGGGCTTGAAATGTCATCAGAGGATCACATTCCATTTGTGAGCAAGAAAAAATTGCAGATTTCATTCATCGGTATTAGAATGTTTGGGAAGGGAGTGAGTCCTTACCTATTGAATCTCTACGCAGAGCAGTTAAATGAGCACAACTGCAAGTAAAATGTAAGTCAGAAGGAATGTTCCAACTGAAAATAGAAATCTCCAAAAGGCGCAGAGCCGAGACAATACCTGCCAAGAGCCTTCCCTAGATCTGAACAAAGTGAGCGGATGTATGTCCCTTTTGAACATACCACCCGAAATATCAAATCTTGCCTGCAAATGTAACAAAGGTAAAAATCGTAAGAATTACAACAAAAGTAAAGCAGCTTTCGTCATCGAATAACTGGCACTTTCTATCAGCACAAATGAATGAACCTAATCAGTATATTGATAAATGTATAACACAATTAGGACACTGCCTACAAGTATGATTGTGGATGATTTGTTTGAAATCAACATGTTGACAGCAATAGCCAAAGCTCATGCGCCTAATTACAATACACTTCACTATAGAGATCGCCAGACGAATAGTCTCTCTTAAACAGAAACAGATAATGTATATTGCATTCATATGGACAGAATATGCAGCTGCTGTATTAACATTAGCAAAGATAACACCAATGACACTATATCTTTCTGATCATTTCCTTCATTAAGAATGAGTCCTGATTATTATGTTTGTATTAGAGAAAGGTTTTAGGCAGAAGAAACCTGATGTGAGGCACTCGGTCTGCAAATCCACTTTGGTATAACAATTTTAAGAATTTAGTGGACATCCAATGACAAACATGGGATTACATGACAAAAAAGTGTGACATTCAACTTTAAACACCATATAATATAAAATAGTATTGATGGATGAAAATGAAAGCCATCTAGAAATATCTCATTAATCTCAAGCAAACCTGTCATCCATGCTACGCTCGATGTCAAACTCGAAAATTGATATACGCCTTGGTGCAAGTTCAATACTTTCTCCTCTTCTAGCTTTGTCATACATCTTCTCGCCTTTAACCTATACATTGAGAAGAAACTAAAAATTGAGTGTCAAATATGTTGTACTTTACTGATAACAGGTGACATTCATATAGCCGGAGTTGAGATTCAAGCCTAATTACTGTATTACCTTTCTTTCCATGGTTTACACCTACACAGTATCGGGAATCCGATAAAATCATTTTAATAGAACCTATGTCTTATAAGTGCTAAATACACAAAAGGCTGAAGTATTCAGTATTGGGTCTGATTTGATACGATTAGAGTGTTCAAATACCATCACATTGTATGGCATAAGTTTCTTACTTTGATTGCTGAGAACATTGGTGGAACTTGCCATATATCCCCAAGAAAGGGTGCAACAGCTTTCTTTATGTCCTCGTCTCCAATGTGTTCCCATGATTCACGTTGAATAACCTGCATGAGAGGCCAATGAATGAACTGCCCTCGCAACATGTATAGTATGAATTTGAAAAGGAGACAGAAAAATCTCTAGAACTCGAGTGAGGACAATAAGGATGCTAGCTGTAGCATATGGCTCCCTTTTCAACCAGCATATGCTTTGAATACTTCCTCAAGAGGTTGAAAATTAAAAAAAAATTGTTACCTTCTCTGTAATATGACTCGTATCATATTCTTTTGTTTAAGCTTTAAAAAAAGCTGACAGTAGCTTCAACTGATGTTCTTATTTCTCATTCCTCAATGTGGTTGTGGTTCAATAAGAAACAACTTCCTATTTTTAATGCATTTACGTTGAACAAATCAACAAAGCAAACAAAATCATAAGAAACCGTTTCTTGGAACCCTTGTTGACCGTTTTAGATTAACAGGTACGAATAAGATCAATGCATTCACCACTTCTCAGGATATAAGGGCAGAGGATTTTATATGAATAATGTTTCCTCGTCTTAGCCCTTATAATTTCCTAAAGTAATGAGCATCATGCACTAACCAATGTTATAGAAATATGACTCATGACTAAGTACAACTTGATGATTTGAAGTGATAGTACATACCGGTGAGTCTGCATCCCAAGTTGAAGTAGCCTCTCCTAACCGGAAAATCCCACTATAGCCCTTGACCATGCCTTGGTATCTGCAGCACGAGAGCAAAAAACTTTACACAAAGCTAACGTGCTTGCATGATCCTACCAACAAAAACTATAACAGTTATCTTGCCATAATTTCCTAATTTTTGAAAAAGACAAAGGAATAAGGAACTTAAAGAGTACACAAAACAGAAACACTGAAAGGTTGTCACTTGCCACTCAGCATGAAGTAAATTTTTGAGGAAAAAGTTGGCGATGGGTTGAGAACAAAAATGCTTGTCCTTGAAATAAGCATTTGGGAAGTGTCTTACGTATCTGCCAATTTGGTGGCTTTGCCAACACAAACAATCAATAAGCCAGTTGCCATAGGATCAAGAGTTCCAGCATGCCCAACCTGTATTAAAAGAAACAAGAAATAAACAAGATGAGGGAACATACAGAAAGGGAGGTGTATCTACCAGCGTATAACTAATAATAAATAAGCACCTTCTTGACATTAACTAGGCGGCGCAGCTTTCCACAAACTGTAAATGATGTCCAACCTGTTTCACAATCAAAAAAATATTTCTTATACAATTTAGTGAAAGAAAGATCCTAAACAAAAATCAATTGCACTTGTAGCTAACCAAATGTTGACATTAAAATAGACATTTGTAAGCAATTGAAAATGTGGATGGTTACAAACGTTAACCTCGACTAGGTAATTGAAGGATCCATCGAACTCCAACAGACAAGGTAAACAATGTTTTATGAAGCCTTATTACAAGTAATGTTGCTTTTCTTCCCTTTCAGTCAGCTAGACGTAAAACATTAAATAATACTTGGAATTCTACATATACAGGATCTATAATGCTCAGGCAGGAAAACAAAAGCAGTCCAAAAAAAAACTACAAAAGACAATCCAACAGAGCATAATATGTACTCCGTGTCACCTAACATATGTTTTCATATTGACCTAATGCTTTCAAGATCCTCCACCTAAAAGTAATACCCGTCTTTTTAGGATACTAACTAGCACAATTAGCGGTCCTGCTTACACAGTACTAAGGACTATGAATGTGCAATGCCTTATTAATGTGAACTTCCTTCTGTATGCATCAGTATACCTCACAAGAGAAGCCCCAGTGGTGCACACACATTGCAATCTAATTGTTCCTACAACAGGTGGGTCATATCCACCAATGAAAGAGAATTCCGATTTTGTACTTCAGAAAAGAAAATGCAATCGCGTGAACTAATAGAATTGAAGATGATGTGAGAGAATATAAGTTCAACTTATATCTCGGATATGAGTCCAGTGGACCAACTTAATTTTCATATTTTGATGAACTCTGACCTTTCTATGATAACTTGAATATGATTATAATAACTGCAACTACTGTATGTGACAATTAGTAAATCAACTTTTCAAGAGAAAATAAACCCTGTGATCCAGACCTCCATTTTAATTCTACCTCTTCAACAATGATATATTTCTATGCTTAGAGTCTTGCTGATAAAAAAAACTATGCTTAGAAGTTCGGTATCAAATTGGTCAGCTGAACATAATTCATAAGGAAACTTTCTAAGTTCAAACAAACTATGTAACATTAACCCAACAAAGTTCTTATTCCTCCAACAGCATAAATCAAGACCTGACCTTTAGGTTTGTTCACCAAGACCACCGTCCCAAAAGGACTATCCCATTTTGAAGGAAGCTCTCTGCTCCTCGGCAAAAGATATGGCTCCCCGTCACTCATTTGATTACCCTCGCCGGGTACTTTCTTCACACACTTGAAAATAGCATCCACATTCTTCTCCGTCACACTAGTACTCAAATCCTTCTTACCCTTTTCCTCTCCTTCCTCCTCGAAAAACACCAACCTCTCATCGCCAACTCCACCTCTACCGCCCCCATACTTGCTCGCCAACTTCTTCACCGTCCCTTTAACTCTCACATTGGCCTCCTCATTCGACGCCCCGGGCTCAAGAAAAGCCTTGTCCATGCCCTGACCCGGAAAGTACTTCTTCTCCAACTCATACACCATCTTGTAATGCTTATCCTTCTCCCATGGATAAGCAAATGCATCATAAAAATACAACTCCTCCTCTCTCTTATGCAGCCTATCGAATTCCACCACTTCAGGCACCAGCTCCACCGAACCATCCTCGCTCCGGCCGTCGTCCGAATCCGACCCGTACATTCTCTTCCTCCTCTTGTTATAGTACTTCCTCTTGGACCTATCCATCTCCCCAATTCCCGAACTGGGTCTGTCGATTTTCTTCTCAGAAGCGAGCTTGTGATCGACCCAGCCGTCGAGACTGAGCTCCACGTCTGGCTTCTCCGGCGAGTCGGAATCGGAGGGGTCGTCGGAGACGGTGGCCTTAGGGTTCCGGCGGCGGGTTTGGGGGAGCGACGACGGTGCTGGGCGGCGGATAATCATGTCGTACTGGAGAGGGTAGGGAGTGGCGGTGGTGGAGAAGGGTTGGAGAAGATGCGAAATTGGGAAGTGGGTTTTGCGGCGGGTTGAGAGTGGTGATAGAGATGGGAGTGTTCTTGAGGAAGAGGAGGATATGAGTCTGGGTCGAAGATGGATGATGGAGATGTGGGTTAGGGACAAAGACGTAGACAGTGACTTGACCGCCATTGATGGACGATTTTGGTAGAGAAGAGAACGAGCAGTGATTTGCGGCTTGTGAGGTGTAGGTTGTTCTTGTTTCGGAGGTTCACACCATTGCTGGTTGGATCTTATAGCTCCGATATCCCAAATTTTGCAGAATTGTTGTTCTGGGTTTTGCAGAGAAGAAAAAAAACCAGTACGGATTTAGGGGTGAGCATTTTATAATTAGAACCGGAACTCATTCATCAAATGGACCGAACCGGGACATCATGGGTTTTACTTTGTAGGGCGGCATTTTGGACTCAAAACTGGTCTCCAACTGAAAATCAAATTAGAGATGAACAAAAAAAAGTAATTAATATTTTTGTTTTGATTCTCAATTTGAGACAATCATTTAAATTATGTTCGGTTTTAGTTTTTAAAATTCAAAACTACCAGCTAATTAGTAAGAATTAAATTGATTTTTATTACTGTGTAATTTGAAGAACGAATGCCGAAAATATATTATTTCTTTATAAGCTATATGTTTTGATTCGGTCTCGAATTCAATTGTGACAATTTGAAATTTTTTAATTCCAATTTTAGTTGTCTATACAAAAAATTACATGTATATAACATAAGTTTGTGAAGTTTGATATTATGGTGACATACTCTATGTTCATTATAGATAGTACGAATTACTAGTACGCAGTGTAATTAAACACGATTTAAATTATAAAATATACAATTTTCTTTTGATACAGTATAAATAAAATTAGATATGGTGATTATCTTCATGGTTAGGTAAAAATATGATATTATATGTATAAGTTAAAATTCTTAATATCTTCTGGGCCAGTATAAAAATTCACAAACCGATAAAATTAAAACATAAGCGAATTAAGACTGTTATTTTCATGCTTATTAGTTTTGGTTTCGGTCCTTATATATTAAAACCCGAACACTGCAAATCGACATATATATATATATATATATATATATGTATATATATATTATACACTACTAAGAAATTAAATTAAATAATATAATATCATAAGTTAGAAAAATATATATATTAATCTGGTAAGGTACAGTCCAGGGAGCGAAAGCTAGAGCCCAGTTAATGTGTTGACACGACACAGTTTTGTCTTCTCTCACACACCACTCACACTCAAATATTTGAATTTCACGCTCCATTTATTTTTAATCGTTAAAATTGTTTTTATTTTCCTTTCTCTTTCTGGTTCGCGCTCAGGAGCATCCATGGCGATGGGGGTTGAAGACGACTGGGAGGTCGTCAACGACGACGGCTTCGTCTACAAGCGCAAGCGCCGCCGAGACGACCCGAGCTTCGAGGCCTCAATCCCGCCGCCTCCGGCCCCGGATCCGGCGGAGGAGGAGCGGCTCCGGCGAGAGCGCAAGAGGAGGATTCTGCTGAAGCTCAAGAAGCGGTACCGGCGAGAGCTCGACCAGTGGGAAGATCTGTCGAACACGATGAAGGCAATGGAGGAGAAGTCGGCTCAGAATCTACAGGAGCGAGAGCGGGACCGGTCGGAATCGTGTGGTGGCTCCGCCTCCGGCACGGCGGAGGGAAATGAAGGGGCTTTTGGGTCGGTGGTGGATGAGCTGCTCCGGAAGGTAATTTGGGGGTTTGAGGGTTTTGGGGTTTTTTGGTTGCTGGGAAAATGGGAATCTGGGTTCTAGGGTTTTTCTTAGTTAGAGCTGGGGAAATAGTTCAATTTCTGCTTGTAGCTCCAGACTGATCAGAATTAAGTAGCTGAATTTGATAGTTTTCGTTCGTGATTTGAATTATCATTATACAGGTTTCAGAGTTTTCACTCTTTACTTCAGAATTGTGCTTTGATTTTGGTTGGAAAGTGTTTTTTCTTGTTCAGAGATTGCTCCTCAGTTCTTTGCTGTCAAGCTTCAAACTGAGATTTTTAAGCAAAGATTTGTTAAAACCTAATTGCCCGAAAAAAATCCCTTTGCTTGAAGTCCTGAAACTATAACAAAAAACAGTCCTAAGGTTCTTAATTCATTTAACCCAGTAACTTAGTATTGGTATATTGGTGGCTTGTGCTTCTCTTGAATATTTCAGAATTTAATTTCCTTACCGGTAACGATAAGAAGCGAAGCATGTGTGAAGTGGCATATGCTGATATACTTGTGAACTCGTTTTATTAGTCTAATCTTACGATTTTGCCTCTGCAGGTGGAAGCTCAGGAGGCTATGATCCGTGATTTCTCTAATCTATGTGATGTTGCAGAAGCAATGTGTAATGCAGAAGACGAGCGGCTAACACAGTCTTTGATCGATCTTCCAATTTGGGTGTCACCAGGTGAACTCATGGCATCGTTATGCGACGAGTAAGTTTCGTGTATGTAATACCTAGCATAGTGATTGAACTAGTACTGATTATCACATCCTGTGACTGATTCACCATGACTGGTATGTATCTGTAATGCCATGTAGAATTCGTCTTTTAGAGTTAAAAAGCCCCTTGTTTTTTAACGCCTCCGGCTCTTGTAATTTAGTAGGAGATAGACTTTGGGGAGTAACCATCAAATGTGGAAGAAGGCATATGATTAGCGAACTTCCCGTGAAGCAATCTAAAGGAACATGACTATTTCTACAGATCAATCTATGGTTGGCTTTGCATTCTTGATTATTTCTAGATCAATCTGTAGTGTGCTTATTATTAAGAGTTGGATAGATGGATTTGTACAAGTTTAGTTTGCAGAAAAATACAGATCTTTTGAAGAAGATAATATATGCAGCGTACTTACTATTGTGGGGTTGAACAGATAGTTTCGTGTGGTTAGTTCATGTAGCGTGCGTGTGGTTAGTTTATGTAGTTGCTTATCCTCATTATTTTTGGAAATCAGCTTGAGACAGTTATGTCTACTCATATATATGATAGTGAACATATGTTTATGAACATTGCACTTTATTTATCCTTTTTACTCTATGTTTTAGGATTTTAGCTCCTTGTGATTGTAATTTCCCCAAGCTGGTTGGTTTGAGTCCCCTTTTCTCATCTTGGGTTTTTAGCTCTCTTTTTCAATATATGTTACAATTGCTGAAAATAAAAACAAAAACTTATGGTAGCAGTGTTGAATGGGTTCTCAATCTTATATTTTATCTGGTATTTGAGTCGCGAGCCATTATTGGTCAATAGTTGTAAGTCCTATGTTATCAGTATTGCTGAAAGAAAAGTCTTATGTTGTATTCTTCCATCAGTTGCTTGAGGTAGAATTCTTTCATTTTTATATGTTCAGTTGGATAGAAGATTAAAATGAGTCCAACCCAATGTTCTAAGAATCCTCGACCTGTCCGATTAATCTTAGCTCTTATCATTTTGTAGAATCCTGATGCAACCTCAGCACAAAAAGAAAGATAAAATAGGTCAAAATACCTCATTCCTAACTCTATTGTCATTGTCTGGCTAGGAACCACTTACAATGACAACTCCTGAATATATACACATTCCTAACTGATGAGAGATGATTTAAGGGAACTGAGAAGTTGAGCGAGCACTAAAGACAGGCATTACAATTGAAAGTTCAGCAAGCATCAATGTTACAAATAAAACAATAGAAAGCAAGTTACACGAGCCACTTAAAGATGGGGTGGGCACAGCATAAAACAATTCAAAATGTTTTTTCCCTCTTTTTGTTTTCAGTTTGATGACAAGGTTTTCAGATCAACTTCATTCAAATTAGATGCAGCAACTTTTACTCTTTCAATGATAAAACCAGCTTTCCGAGACTCATCTTCCAAAAGCTTTTCTTGTTGAGGGCCATCAGGACAGTATGCAACTATAGCTCCTCCGCTACCTGTGAATTTCGATGCAGCTCCCACCTTTCGGGCCACCTCAATCATCCGTATGTTTAAATCGCCTAGGCATTCGTCTCCAAACATACTCCTGTACCGATACAAATACACACGTCAATTGAGTTCTATAGACTATAACATTTGGTTTGTGTAGAAAATGTCAATGCCTTGAGCCTGCAAATGCGTTGCTGTAAATAATTCCAACATTACATAGGCCGTATGTGGATAATCCAACACCTGATGAGTTATCGGGGTCTAGACTAACCAGAGCAGGAAAGTCAACTATAATAGTTTGCCAAAGAACAACTAAATAAGATGTTACAGTCCTAAACCAAAGACAACTGTACGTCAAGGAGATAAGAGTCAATGTTAAGTTAAGTTATGTTTAGGTTGTTCGTTGACGAGAAACAGAAAAATATATTTTACCTTCGAAGATCGAAATTCTTATTCATGAGTTGTTTAAGTTTAGAATAGTCCTTTGTAGCTATTGCTGCGTGGCCCTCTAAAGCCAAGCCTGCAACTTCTTGCATTGATGATATTATAAATTTGTCGCCATTGAGCCACCTTTGCCTGACTGAGCTGTGAACCTGCCAGAATAATGTTTCATTTCTATAAGAAGAATCCTACTCATTCCATTATAACACGTAGTAAGAAATCACACAACAAATATGAGATGAAAATGAGTTTACATGCAATCATACACGGAAAAATAGGAAGTCAAGACATGATGCTAACCTTCCCAGAATCACTTGGATTCTCAGCATAAATGAGATAAAGAGGTGGGAGAAGACTTATATCCATGGGTTTATAGATGCCATGCCCCAATTTATCCATGTGTTCCTTGCTAAAGTCCTAGGGAATTAAATTTTAGCAAGGGAATTAAATATATATATGATGAGAAATGAAAAATAAATTACTTTTTTTTTGTTTATGCAAGTATATACGGTCACATACCATGTAAACAAGGCCACCGTACACTTGCGCTACCCTATCTTGAAGGCCAGCAACAATTCCTAGTTCCTTCTCGGCGCTAAGGATAAGATGAGGCCTAATCTCAACTTTGATCAAATGCCTGACATTGTAGAAGTCGAGAAGACAGTTCAATGCAGCACATACAATAGCACTGGAACCTGAAAGTCCTGTCTGAAATGCCAAAATTATAACGTAAACCTTTTGTTAAAATAAAGAATCACAACAAGCCACAGGGAAATTTCAAGTTCCTAAGACAAAAGTTATCGCACAACTGGAAAAGCAAACGCTTCCATATCAAAATATCTAGACAAAACTACAACCTGGAAAAGCAAACCAATTAAGGATTTATTTGTGACTACTCAATTCACTATCCAACAGTTTAGTCAGGCTTCTAGTCTAAAAAAATAAACATTTCCACTCAGAAGGCTTTAAATCCTTGCCAATGCCCACCATTTGACTCTCAATGATATAAAGATATTTTATTACCCAGGCAAAATGTTCACTTTTGGGACCGTCAAGGCCAGTATAGTTCCTCATAATCAATCTTTAGTCCAAGTAAGCACAAATAAGATGTGCATTAACTCTTTTCACCAAGGGCACATGAAACAACACTGACTTAAAATATATGAGACCTAAATAAAAGTTCAACTAACATCTGACAATATTAAAGAGTTCACTGATGGCATCACATGACCAACAGAAGCAAATATCACCAATAAATGAGTAATCTCATAAGCGACTTCAACTGTGTTGCTGCTCTGAATATTTACCTGACGGGGAATATTAGTATCGTAAGACAGAGTAAAGTTAACTTTAGGAAGATCAATCTTGTTATCTTTGCAGTAGTTGTAAAAAATCCTACAAATTGCCATCAGCAACCGCACGCCTCCATAATAACCTTCACTATTCAGCCGACTCACCTGTAAAATGGGAGAATAAAGATAATTCACTTTAACAATCGGACATACATTTGCAAGGAGACTAGTTGACATCCTAAACGATTTTTATCAATTTCTTATGAATAAGTAAAAAAGCCGAGACAGAGAGACCCTCAACAATCCACTTTCTGACAAAAGCATAAATGATATTGCAGGTTATCTTTTATTGCAATTTCACTACCTATAACCACATTTATCACTCAGGCCATAATTCCTCACATGTAACAACAAGCCAACAGATTCCAATGGCACTCCACATTTCTTACCACAATCATAGCCCTAGGTAGGGTCGTGGGTTTCGAATCCACAATCAATTCCTAAACCAAAACTAACTCCAACCCATCTAGGTAGGTTTCGAGTCCACGATCAATTCTAGGGATGACAACAGGGCAGGTTCGGGGAGAGTTTTGATATATGTCCCCTACCCTGTCGGATCAGTGACATGTTTAATGATCCTCATCCTCTACCCTATCGACCGGAGACACCGGGTCCCCATCTATTCAGGCATTTTTGTCATTCCTGACTATCTATTACGATCTGGTATAGCAAACAGATTTCTGAGATCAAAAGGCTCACAACCCCACAACATTTCTGGGCACAAAAGCTCATTTCTAAATCAAAAGTGCTTGTGGTCCACATCAAATCAAACAACCAATTCACAGATGCAGCCACATTCTAAACAAAATCAACCAAAAAAACGAACCCACAAAATCCACATGCAAGATCAAAACCCCAAATCCCACACTCACGAACAAGCACAAAAAAACCCCAAATCAAGTCACAAACTCATCTAAATTCACAGATCCACCAACAGAAACAACAGATCAAAGCCAAAGACATCGGCACACACCAGGTGATCGAGAGATCTGAAGCCGACGAGGTCGTGGTGGGGGTGGGGCTTGATGAGGAGCTCATCGGATCGCTCCAACCTGACGGAGGCCCAGAAATTTCCGAGGCTGAAGGAGATGGTGCGGCCGAAGTAGACGTCGCTAGGGTTTCCGAGAAGACCGATCCTCGCATTGGACCTGTGCTCGATCACCGTCGTCGACGACATCGCTCACAGCTCGGTTCCAGCGCTTCTCTTCTCCGGCCGTACACTACACACTATCGTATATACTAATATTTCTGACACGTCAACGGATTGGAACAAGATTTAAATAGTAGCAATTTGATCATAAAATTCATAATTAGATTGGTTGATTGTTGACGATGGATTTGGACAAGAGACGATACTATTATTTTTATTGATTTGATTGGGAATAATAAAAGAGTAGGTACAAAATGAGTTATATCTTTGTATCTTACTTTGTTTTTTTGTTTTAAATAGGATATACAGTACACAATTCATGAACCTCTTCTCTTCCACATAAATTCAAATATTTTTATTTTTTCTATAATAAGATAAATGCAAGGATGCAATTCAGTGAGAATTAAAAGGCCGCATATGAACTATGAGAACCGATAAGAGAATGACATGTGGTACGTGGCCAGGTTTCGGGAGCAGTGTAATGAGAGTTTCAAAAAAAATATTTCGCGCCTGCTAGCTCATGGTGCTTTCTTACATATTCTCACAGTGTGGTGAGATTTTCACTAGATTATGCTTCAAATAAAAATATATATATATATATATTGATTTACATAAAAAGAAAAAATAACACTTTACTATATGTAACTATAACTATTTTACACTTTATCACACTTAATTATGTATTTTGTGGTATTATATAATTTTTTCACTTAAATTTTGTATCAAATAGATAGTTAGTTACATGAAAATGTCCCAAAATATAAGGTAGGGTATGAAAAAGTGAAAGAAAAAAATAGTTAGGTTAACAAAGTGTGAAACGGCCATAATTAAGTATACTAAACCGTTTTTTCTTAAAAAGTTAATTTCTTTAAAAAAATTGATCTAATTTAATTCAAATTTAAAATATTTTCATGTTATTTGAAACATATTTTATTATATCATTACATAATACTTAGAGCGTTTTGTACCCTATCGTGCGATTAGGGTTTCGCTCAAATCGTGACGACGTCTCGCGGCTTCAACCGTCTGCGAGGAGGAAGGTTTCCGGCGGGACTTTTAAGTTTCTGCGGCTTCACGGGTTCAGGTAAGGGGGCTGGTATGGAGGAAGTGGGGCGAGGCAGGACAGGCGAGGAGGAGGGTTGGAGATTGGGGCCGATTTTGAGGATCATTAAACATCCTCGATGGGTTGATCCGGTTAAACCCACAGAACTGGGAGGACTTGAACTTCACAATGCACACATTGATCGCAAGATTGATCGAGGAAGCTGGTGTAAGGCGGTTTGTAGCAAGATCACGGGGTTTCTTCATCGTATGTGTTGGAGGCTTTGGCTCTGCATGATGCTAACTGGTTCGAGTCGATTAGTCTCCAGAATTATCATGGATGCCTGTGTAAAGCATTCTGCAGCAGGATCACGGGGATTATCTATCCGTATGAGTTGGAGGTTGTGGTTATGCATGATGCTAAACGGGTCGAGTTGAACAACTTTGGAGGAATCATTAGCGAATGTTGTTGCACAGTATCCACTATCGGAACGTGTAATCAAATGGCTCACGAATTGACCAGTTTTGCCTTAACTAACAGTAGCTGAGATTATTGTGAGGGGTCTGTCTCATTATCTGTAGTTTCAGCTGCCCAGTTTGATGTCGGGTTAATTACTATTTAAATTAATAAAAATCCCTTATACCTTAAAAACATATTTTATTATAATTTTTAATCCGAATAATAAAAGGGACAGATAATTCCCATTTTTGATTAATTCATTATACTAGATTACAATAAATATTTTGAAGAGATTTATAGCTAATTTATTAGTGGATAAGTTGTGTTCGCACACGTCATCAGAAAATCAGGACCCACCCACATGAAGCTTCGTGCGAGCTATATACTAAATATGGCAGAGACGAAAGGGACAGAGTGTGAACAGGTGGCGACACGTGGACGACTTTTATTCGGTTCCCATCGCAGTGAATAAGGAGGAGAATATTTGGGGGGATTTTCAATTTTTCAATGTGTTAGCGTCCCAAATTATCAAGTGGACAACTTCACTCCTTAAACAATTTTAAAGATGAAAAATAGTTAATAAAAAGACTCACGAATTTGTCAAGTTTGCGTTAACTAATATTAGTTGGGTTTATGGTGAAAAGTCTGTCACACTAATTGTAGTTTCAGTTGTCCGACTTGATGTCGAGTTAGTTACTGTTTATAAAATAAAATTCAATTTTTCTTCAAAAAAAAATTATAGCGAAAAGACTTTAAAATGCATGTGATTTAATAAACTAGTTTAGAATTTGAATAAACTCAACCACACAAACCTGAAAACACTTCATAAATTAGAAAAATGCTATCATGCAAAAAGGGAAAGATAAATTAACTTCAGAGATGTTTCAAACACGTAGAGTGAATAATATTTAATGGTTGGACGAGATAGAAAATGAACTTTAAGTGATAAACTCTAGAGACTGAAAGAGCACATATATATAGGTGGAATTGTTGCGGTTTGAGATGGGTTACCGTGAGTTCCTTGTGAATAATTTGGAAACCGTCTTAAAACTCTTTGGATCCAAAACATTCAATACATGCATTGTACAAAAAATATAAATTTGATCCCATAAATGCTCGATTGGGACGAATTATTGATTAAGGTATTGTTCCAAATTATTCCCTCTCTCCCATAACCCCTGGTACAGACGGTGACATCACACGACTTTCAATAATTACAAATATGTTTGTACAGTATTATATATGATCGATAAGGGTGATTATTGTTGTGGATCAATCAGGACGTCATCTCGATACTTATGTCTTACAACTTAGCGATCATTTGTTTCCTTTTATGATTTTAAAGAAAGCAATTGTGGTATTTTAAACTCAGGTTGGAGTTTGGTGTTTATTGCGCATGTATAGGTTTTAAGAGCTTATTTTGGGAGAGGTTAACGTGGGAGATCGAATGCAAGAAGAATGCCACGACACGATCGTGGCTTGATGGCAGCTTCCAGTAGCTTGCCACGATAGTGTCCATCCGAGGCAGAGAGAAGAGTCACGATTCATTCTACTTTTTAAGTCACTATTTTTCTCCGCCATTTTTTCTCTCTTTTAAAGATCATCTTGGAGCTTGGAGTGTGAAGGATTTCCACCATCAACTTATCACCAAAACTTGGGGATTGAGCAATATTAAAGAACTTGTTAGCCTTCTCTACTCTTTTGAGATTTTGTATTTACTTGTGATGTTTTTATTTCTTGTATATTACTTTAGTTCCATGACTTTTGCTTTGAGCACCATGGTTTAGGGATAAAAGCTCTTGACCATGGATGCTTGACTTGTATGAATTATATTTGATGTATTATTTCTAAGTTTTTTTTTAATTTATCATAAATTGATCACCTAGGATAAATATCATTGGTTCCTACACCTATTATAAGAGAAATGGGTGGTAACAGACCTAAATAATATAGGGGGTTATGGTTCAAGACTGTGTCAAGACACTCATAGAAAACCATTGGCCTTTGATTGTACGGCTGCAAGTCTCATTTGATCCCGAGAGGATAAAAGTGGCCCAAGACTAGGCTAAAACCAATGTCAAGAGACAGACTTAGTATTTTAACGCATCAGTTATTGAATTACAATGCATGCTTAGATTTAGTGATTCATTTAATTCTTGATTCGTATGATTCTAGGACTCGTAGTTCTCTCGTTCCATATTGATAATTCTCATTTCCCAATCTAGATAACTTTGCCTTTCGTTTAAATTACTTTTTTGTGATCATTTTATCTTTTATTTGAATTACTTTCTCTTGGGTTGTCACCGATTTCTCACACAAACCAATTTGAGTTGATTTAAATTAGTTAATCAATTTCTTTTCCAAAGTAGAGACCCATTGTTTAGTTCTTATGGATTCGACCCATTTGTCGGTTTTATTACTTATAATCGTGTACGCTTGCGCAAGGAAATAAACAGTAAAGATTTTTACCAACAATTATAATTTATTATTAGTGTATAAGATTCATTTTATGTAATTTATAATAACTTTGAGAAATTAATAAAGTACATTTAACTCAATATATATTTTCTTTTAGCTCATTTTTCATCTCTCGCCATTTGGGTAAGAGTGCATGTTTATACACGTTCTCTTAAAGAAATTATACTTTTAAGCGTGGTTGAATTTATTTAAGGGGTAATTGCAGATGATTACCTTTAACTATCAGTTACAAACACATGACTACCCAATATTTTTTTTACACATGTTTACCCAAATAATTTTTTAACGGACATTGAGATGTAAAAATTGACGTAAAATTGAGTTCCCAATCTTTTTGTTGGATTTGAAACTTCGATAATAAGTTTGTCCATGATATTATATAGGTATGTATTTTGAACCTTTTATGATTATTTTGTAATTATCGATCTATTTAGAACCTTTCAAGATGTGCCCAAAAATGGTTTTATCATGACGTGTTTGTGTTCCTTTTTAAGATATACACAAATAATACAGAAGGGAAGTAACCTAAAATAATTTTTGAAATATTGAAGTAAAATAAATTGAGGTCAGTAAAAGCATTATTTGGAGTCATTCATCTCATTTAATGTGAGTGAGGTGAGTATGGGTAGTTTGGGGGGCAGAAATACGATTAAGGACATTTTGGGAAGGGAAAAGTTGAATAATGAACATATCTTGGACGTATTTGAGTTTTTATAAATTTGGCGTGGGATTAGTATTCTAAAAAATATTAGCCGCTAATCAGACGAACAGAGCCATATATGAATTATTCGGAGATTAAAAAAATAAATCAAATTAAAAATTTAATAATAAAAAATTATAGAAGATTAATCGAGTAATAAATGAAAATTTGTCGAATATTATCCGGAGATTTTTAGAACAACAATTTACACTAATAATATTTTCACCTGTCTAAAATCACATTTATTTAAGTAATAGAGAATTTAAAATAATTATTCGAAGGAAAGTTTAATTTGAGAATAATTTTTTTCAATAATAATTATATCATTTTCTTAATTAATTTGGGAATAATTCAAGTGCATTGGTCTTTCTAATTTTACAATTCGGAAATCATAACCAAATCAGGTAATGAAAGCAATAACCGCTACGAATATGATGAGCAAATCAACCGCCACTAAGTTGACTATTGACTCGACCAATCAGATCCTCTGCCGCAGGGACTATAATTACCACACTACCTCCCGAAGTAATAGCCGTTAGATCAGTCCATCGCAAGATTTTCTGTCCAATCCAACGGCTCTTCAGCGCCACAGCTCAGAGGATAATATATCCCCCAAAAAATACATTTCCTTGAAAAAATAGTATTTCTAAGAAAAATAGGAGATTTTTTTTATAATTTAAATACGTATATTTTTGGGTGGGTTTATAAGGAAAAGCCCAAGCAGTGTCTCTGAGATTGTGATTTGTGTGTGTGTGTGCGCTCTGTAATTTTTGGAACAGAGTGTGTGTGCAGCGAGAGCAGCCACAGAAGGGCCATAATCGACGCTCCATTGTGTACAGAACCCACAAGCTCGGCGAGAGAGAGAGAAGGAACAGGAGATTTTTGGTTCGCCGGAGCGAGGGATTGATCTGGGTTTCGGCGGCATGAGGTTACTGGGATTTTGTGGGTGAGGGTCGAAACAGAGAGGATCGAATCGGCATTTTTAGAGTGATAAAAATTGAATTTTTATTTGTTTTGGTGGAATCAAAACGTGGTGTTGTGGGTGTTCGCCGATCGCCATGGTTGATGGGTATATCAATTCGAAGAAATCGGATGATTTGTGCGAGGACGTCTGTGGACAGGTACTATTTTTTTTGGATTCTGGATTTTGGGTGTTTTTTTTTGGTGTTTGGGTCTGTTCTGTTGTGTTGTGTGTGTATCGATTTTGATGGCAAAGTTTTATGGTTTTTTTGATGAGTTGTTGTTGATTCCCAAATACATGAACCCTAGGATTATATATTTGATTTAATTGTTTTTATGGGTCCTTTACTGTGATTGGTTCTGTTTGGTCTTTAGGTGCCAATGTTTTGGGAATTTGGAATTGACTGTTAGGATTAGTGTGATTTTTAGCTCCTGAAACTGATTTTTTATGTTATGTATTTGAGTTTGTGAAGTTAATGCATTTTTGATGTCACTTGCAGACTGAATTATATAATGGTAAATGATAGTTTAAGGATTTAAGGTAGCAAATTAGGATTTTGTTTGTTTGTTTTGTCATTGATCCTTATTCTATGGCTAGGGTTCATTCTGTTTTAAAATTGTGAATTGCTACAAGTTCTGTGATTCCACATAATATGTCACTGTATGTATATTGTATATCAGTTTCAAGTTCTGTGATTCCACATAATATGTATAATGTGTAACAGTTTTGAATCTCACTTGGTGAATTTGAAACTGAGATGAGTTTGGTCAATTTTCTCGTGTATGCGAATCTCGGATCTTAAAGCTTTGTTTTTGAATTACAGGAGGCAACCCGAGTGTCCAGACTCAAGTGCATATTCGGGGGATTTGACATGAAGACCTACTTATGTTTCTTGGTGGCGCTGCCACTCTTTATTTTGGGAATGTACGTTCATGGGCAGAAGATAACCTATTTCCTAAGGCCTCTATGGGACTCTCCTCCAAAACCCTTCCAAGAAATCACACACTATTATCACGAGAATGTGTCGATGGAGACTCTTTGCAGACTTCACGGGTGGGGGGTTCGGGAATCTCCAAGGCGCGTTTATGATGCAGTTCTGTTCAGCAATGAATTAGATATCCTCACAATTCGGTGGAAGGAGCTTTACCCCTACATAACCCAGTTTGTACTTCTGGAATCAAATTCAACATTCACCGGCTTACCAAAACCACTGGTTTTTAAAAGCAATAGAGAGAGATTTAAGTTTGTTGATCCCAGGCTGACTTACGGAACCATAGGAGGTAGGTTTAGGAAAGGCGAAAACCCGTTTGTCGAAGAAGCGTATCAGCGAGTAGCGTTAGACCAGCTTCTCAGGATCGCGGGCATAGAGGACGACGATCTGCTGATAATGTCTGATGTTGACGAGATCCCAAGTGCCCACACGATCAACCTCTTGAGGTGGTGCGATGACACACCACCCGTCGTTCATCTGCAGCTGAGGAACTACTTGTACTCCTTCGAGTTCTTTGTAGATAAAAACAGCTGGAGAGCCTCGGTGCACAGGTACCAAACTGGCAAGACCAGGTACGCGCACTATCGCCAGGCTGAAGCGCTCTTGTCAGATTCCGGGTGGCATTGCAGTTTCTGCTTTCGCCACATCAGCGATTTCATATTCAAGATGAAAGCGTACAGCCACTACGATAGGGTAAGGTTTTCTCATTACCTCAACCCTTACCGAATCCAAGATGTCATTTGCAAAGGAGTCGACCTATTTGACATGCTCCCCGAGGAGTACACGTTCAAGGAGATCATCGGAAAGATGGGGCCCATTCCCCGATCTCACTCAGCCGTTCATCTCTCTGCGTACTTGCTGCAGAATGCTGATCGGTACAAGTATCTCTTGCCTGGTAATTGCATACGAGAGGGCGGCTGAATCTTGCATCCATACTAGTCAGTATGCATAAACCCTAAACTTCGTTAGAGTTTTGATTAGTTACATTTTCCATGGTTTTCTCTGTGGGAAATTCTTTTTGGGCTAGTTTACTCATGTATTTTTCTTACAGCCATATGTACATTTTGATTCCATATGAATATCTTCCATTATAGATCTTGAAACTGTTCTTTAACACAACCCTTGCTATGTTCATTGCTTTATATTGTGTCTGTGCTTAGATTGTCAACTGTGTTAATATATGCCTTTTTTTCTATGGTGGAATGGTGAGAATTTAGAGTGATGGCTTTAATATGGTGGTTGGAGAAGAAAGTTCTTTGAGTGTGCTTGCAACCATTTTTTTCCACTTACTAGTGTCCCACCACCCACCAAGGTAATGAAGAAGTAGTCAATTGTTGTAGAAATTAGGAAGAAACTAGGCATTTGTCATGGGAAGCTTCCCTATGATTTGCTTGCATTGTAAAAGACTAGTTATGAGTCAACTCAAAGTATAGTATATCACTATATGACCTATTTTTCAACCTTTCGATTGATATGGGACAATATTAAGAAATGATATAATTAATCCGATTAATGGTCTGACACTATCTACGTCGACTAGCGTTTTTCAAAACAATGTATAAAATGGACTTGTCTAAATGAAAAACTATCATTATTCGAAACAATGTATAAAATGGATTTGTCTAAATGAAAAGCTATCTTTATTCGAACAAAATTGATATTTTGGGTCTCTCTTTATTGTGCAATTCTCAACTGAACTTTTGTATGTAAAAGGCAATGTTGCTGAAAGGTGCATAAAAGGCCAAGACCTGTAACCATTTTTTCTTCATCAACTTATCTGCATAAAGTGATTGGGGCATTATATGACATTTGCAATACAGCAAAATCAAATCTACCCTTTGACTTGAACCCGAAAGGCTTGAATACACAAAGTGGTTGACTTTTTTAGGTAGTCATTTGTATGTAGCTCAACTCTATGGATGATTCTTGAACTCAAACACTTTACATCCTCTGTAAATTTCCATATCTTCTCCAACAACTTCACCTGTACATACAGTGACACAAAACCCAGTTTGATCTCTCCTAGACATGATTAAAAATATTAGTCTAAAAATTACCATCAGAGAATAATACAAAATATATTTTTTTCCTTTTTATAAATTATAAAGGTTTTTTTTAAACAAAATAATAATAATACAAATACAAATTATCAAGCAAGCCAGAGTTTGTTTACAAGCTAAATTTCCAAAATAGCACTTGAACACAACAAGCAACTGAAACATACACTCTAGCCAAGCCAAAGACCAAACTGGAAATGGAAACTAGGCTACAACATGATCTTCATCAATGAGACCTTCCCCACAAAATAGTTAGATTTTTCTTCAGCAAAAGGCGATAGGAATTTACAAAATCGGCAATGACATGCCATTCTCAGGAGCTTGGTTGGCTTCTTCACAAATGGTCTATCCAATCGAATACACTGTCTTGGGAAAGAAACTGCAAGTCCTGTGTAAAACCATGGAAAAGAAAACATAAACTAAAGATGGAAGGTTGTGAAACAAATTAATTTCATCGACGATGATGGATAGGGGAAGCTTACTGCTAGCTGAAAATCCGGTGGAGTATCGAATTCTAGATTCACCAGATCATCAATCCCGCAAGGTATTGCGTTCCTTCCCAGTGCATCAATGTTGCTGAAGGAGTTAATGTTTTGTCCCCAGTCGCCATTTGGGGATTTAGAGTTAAAAAGCTCTTTACATAACAATGTGTCGTCTATGCTATCTAGACCAGGGTCGTCCTCAGCAGCCTGAGATTCACCCGCCAGCCATGCTGCACATTTTTCATTATTATCGAGCTGAACAGTGCTCGGAAAATAACCAGTTTGTGCTTCTGAAGAAATTTCTGCTTCCTAGACGACATTAACAAATTAAAGTGCTCGTTAAATACTATTTTGAATTCTTAAATTGCAGCAGAAGAGTGTTTCAAAGTGAAACTAGAATAAAAAATAAAAAAAATTAATCCAAATAACTCAGATTGATGATAAATAACAAATACAAAACTTAAAATTATCTAATCAACTTTTGTGCAATATTAGAATAATACGGTATGTGCAAACTTACCTTAGCAGACAACGGGATTTCATTGTCCTCATTCCCATCTGCACACATAACATTGTCTCCACGTCGAGGAGGATTCAGAATATTGGGGGTCCTCGGGCTAGTTAGAATCGTCACAACTTCAGAATCTTCAACGACATTTTCAGAAGGTTTTGGTTGCTGGTAAAAAATCTTGGAAACCACATAGTCCCCGTCTTGCTCGTCTTCTTCAGTTCCAAGATGGTATTGGTGCATTACCCAATTGGCCTTATCTGGCTTGCAACCCTTCTTTGCAGTACTATACAGAACCATAATCTTCTTGCAGCCCCTTTGAACTCCATTTTCTGTCACGGGTTTGGTCTTGCCTGTCTTGTGCCAGCGGACTTGCCCCATTGTGAAGCCATGTTCATTTTGGATCTTACGGCGCTTCCTCTGCCCAGTAGCATATGCATTGACTATTCTGTGAAAGAAATGGATGCTGCTTCCATCTTTCTTAGCACCTGATAGATATCCATACATATCAATCGATAAAATTGTATTTTATATTAACGTGAAACTAAAATGACTATGACACTCATAATTTGTATTGCAAATAAACAAAAGAATTGGATAGAAACACGCAGATTGCTTACCTGGGAGATTTTCAGGATGCGTGTAGCATATTCCTCCCTCCCCCTCGAGTGTTGGGATGAATTCGTCGAGAAAAAGGTGTGGCTTTGCATTTCCAACTCCACATTTTGCTGCCAAATGCTGAACGAGGTCTGCATCAGATGGCTCAAACTTCACACCAGCAGGAAGTCCAGGCCACTCCTGAGAAACCTGCAGAACAGATTCGCAGAGAACGATAATACAAGTTAATTGTAACAAAACCGCAAAAATCTGCTATCAACAGCTCAAAACTATACCACAGATGTGCACGAGAGCTTGAAACAGCCTATTGAAAATGCTGATGTCATACTTTGATGGTAAATCAAAAGAAGAGTGAAAACGCTGAAGCTTACATCACTGTTATTGATGAGGGTGTTGCAATTTGGACATTCCCGACTGGCCCCACTGTCTTTTATTTGACACGCGGAAGGTAGGCTGGCATTCTTAACCTTGTTAGCTATGCCTCTGATGTCAATCAACCAACTCCTGCACCATTGATGATAATAAGTCCAAGTTCAATTACAGGTGCATCTTATGATAAAGAACAAGCGTGAAACATCGCTATAGCAAATAGAAAGCAGATCATAGTAGAAAAAAAAAATCACACGTCTAAACCATATGGGCCCAACTATATAAACAAACAGCAATGCAGTAATCAAAACGAGGATCACAGCTAAATTAAGCAGAGGAGGAGCTCTCATCCTCACAGATCACACCACTAATGTTTCGCCAACCAAGTTTGTCTAAAACTATTAACCCACTTGTTGAAAGGTAACTACCAAATGATTCCTAACTCCATCAAGAACAAAAGAATCATAAAAAAACATGTTGCTAATGATTAGTGGCTCTTTGCCTTGAGTGATGAGGATATGATTATCATGCTGTCCTAAAGGAAAAATTTGCATAGAAAATACGAAGAGGAGGTACTGCAAGCCTCTCTTTCCCCAACATAATCACAGAACAATAATGAAGCGACTTTCCATCACTCGGGACAAGTAAACTTGACTGTTAATAAAATTTCCAGATGCTGTGACTTTGAGATAAGCAGCAATCAATATCTAGCCAGTTACAAGCCCCAAAAGGCTAGTTGCTCAACAAAACTGAAAAACCCTCCCATAAACCCTAATTTCCAAGTAATAATAAGTAAGCTCCAGAACCCATCATCCAACATGGCACATTCCCATATTCACCAATGACAACCCAAACACAAGAAAATAACTTCATGACAACTCCATTTTCTTCCTCCCATTTGGGAACCTCAAATACATGCCACCAAATACTCAATGCCCTTCCTTTATCTCTTTACTTGGTACCAAACCTCAAAATCACTCAAAAGCAAATCCCAAATCCTCAGTTCAAATAGTACACCTCCACCTCCAAACAGGCAATCCAGATTAAGAAATAACCCTAATCATCTCCCACAAAACCGAACCCTCCTCCTCCATTTAATCTCACACCATCAGCACAAAACGCAGAAGAAGAAAAATCGTATCTTTACACCAACACACAGACTCACATCCTCAAAATCGGCTTGCTTGGCAATGACAAACAAAACCCAGAAACACAAAACAAACTCAAAACGAAACAAACCCAAAAACCCTTCATCAAGCCTCGCCCCGTAATGAAACTCCACCCAAAAAAATCCATTTTTTTTTCTCGGACCCCAAACAAAACCTAGGTTTCCAGAACCCAAAAAAGCCCCAAATCAAACCAACAAAACAAACACCCCAAGCAGCACCTGAAACTTACTTAGCCATGTCAGAAACCGAGAAGCAAATCAGCAGCAGAGAGAAGAACCAGTGAATGAGCCCGAGACGAAGACACAGAGCATTGAAGAAAAAAAACCCAAAAGAGAGAGGTGTTAAGGCGTTTATGGCTCCATTTGTTTCTCTCTCTCGTCTTCTCCACTAGACTAAGCAACTTCTGGGACTGTGCGTGTGAGCGGGAAGAGAGAGGCTCGGAGACCGTATAGGCTCGCAGAGGGTGTGTGGGACCCGAGGCCCACCGAACCTGGACCCGAGCCTTGTGGCTCGGGGAGTACTGTCGGACGAGCCTCGGGAAGCGAGTAAAAATATTTAAGTATGTGGTAGTGGGGACAGAGAGACTTTCTTGCTTCCCAAGCTACACACCAACGTTGGGGATGTCTTTTCAGGTATAATCTCTCTGTATCTTCGTTCAATCTCACTCTTTTATACAATCCACATGTGTTTCTGTTGCACTCAACCTTGTATTTATTGACCTCATTGGTTTCCTTCTAATTGTGTTTCAAACAAATGAGTTAAATATAATGTTAATTTCACGTATATTTGTCATTTTCATATGTCTACTTAATTTTTTTGAACTTATTCAAATTAATTTATCACGCGGCATTTAATTATGATTCTAACATATATTGATAGAAAATAAATTGTTCATCAAATAGCACCCCCATAATTTATTTGACCATGCTCCTTTTTGAAAATCAACCCTCTGTAGCGTTGGCAATTTCGTAATAGCTGGATTATTAGTTGTGGTTCTTGCTGACAAGCTCAAATCTAACATGTAACAAGCCTAAATAAATTGTGGTTCTCGTTAATAACGCGTGAATAGAGATGGAGGATCTGGTAAACTCGTTGATGGTCGGCTCTTTTGCAAACCATGCGATGATCATTTTCCATCAATATATGATATATAATTAAGTGGGCTGAATAGGTATCTTGAGTAGGCATGTAAAATGTATAATTTTTTTATGTGAGTAGTTTTTTTGTACTTTATATTTCACAATTAAAGCTTTGTTGCTTGTTTTTTATAATCCAACATGACTATTATATTTTATGATTAGATTATTGTCTTTCATTTGTAATATGTGAACGTCTTTTGACATTGGTTTCGCCGGGTAAGCCATAGAAGGTAGGTTTCGGGGAATATCGATGTCACTTAACGTGCCTCCTTAGTAATCATGTCTCGCTTGATGTGATTGTATCTCTTGTGGAATAGAGAAAAATAGTATGATGGATTAGTGTGATGTTCGTTAGTATTTTGGACTCGGTGTGTTTGAATTATGTTGGTTAAGAATTCTCGTCGATGCTCCTTTTGTTTCGTGGTTGTAGATTTCAAATGTGTGGAAGTCATTAATGGGGTTAAATGGTTCTCCGAGGGGTGTGACCCAGTGATCCAATACTCGCAGGTATCCAGCCCCGCAACACCTTGATGAGGAACCTCATGAGAAGCGCTCTTTTTTGTTTTGATCCGGGATAGAACCAAATTGAGAGGGGTCCCTTACCCAGGGACTTGTTTATTGGCGGTTCACGTTTGGTCACCGTAGTCTTTGTGGCGGTTCGAGCGGCGAGTCTTCCTATCTGATTATTGTTCTTTTGTAATATAAGTCATAATATAGGATGTCTATTTGTTTTGGGTCATCTTTACCTTTTGGGCTCTGACTTGAAGGAGAGTGTGGTTATATATGTTTATATTACTATCTCCGTTGTACATATTGCAGTCCATTTCTAATAAAGTTGTCATGCTTTCTTCCAAAAAAAAGATATTAATCATGTTTAATAATGGGTATTTTATAACTTTAAAAATATTTTTTTAGACCATGACCAATGTACCATTTGACCTGGTACATATAAGCCCCCAAAGACACTTACTTACTGTAAATGATTATGTGCTACAAGAAACCATGAAATCGTAATATTTATCAAAATATATAATACTAAACGGACACATAACAGCAAGGTCGTTGTAGTATAGTGGTAAGTATTCCCGCCTGTCACGCGGGTGACCCGGGTTCGATCCCCGGCAACGGCGTTGTTTTATTAATCGTTTTCTGATTTCGAAACGGTGCCGTTTTATTTGAGGAACTGGATTGTAATATTCGAAGGAAAATTCAAAACGACGTAGTAATGACAACAACAAGGTCGTTGTAGTATAGTGGTGAGTATTCCCGCCTGTCACGCGGGTGACCCGGGTTCGATCCCCGGCAACGGCGTTTTTTATTTTATTATTTTCTCACAATGATACGCTGTCGTTTCGGTTTGAAGAATCGGATTTTGGATAAGAAAAACACAATACGACGTAGCGTTGATAACCAGGGTTCGATCCTGACGATAATTTTTTTAATTTATATTCTGAATAACTCGGGCCAACCTTTTTTGAGGGTTTTCTCCTACCATTTAAACTAAAAACTCAGAATGAACTGTTCTGAGCGATTTTATCCAAAAACTTAAGCACATATTAGAAGTTAAAAAGCGAGTAACTCAATAAACATTCAGATTAGGGAAGACAAGCACATGAAAATGAAATCTGGTAATGTTGTTGCAATCACATTTCTTCACTTCCATATGCAAATACCATAAAATGAAGATTTTTCTTACATGATCAAAAGGCCTTTGGATGAAGATGAACAGCCTTATTGTGTACAATGATATCACATCTCAGCAACCCCTTGGCTTTCTGGTTACACCAAACTAAAACTAATGTGTGACTCTGAAATATGCAGGTCTAGCTATAACACGTCTATACTGGCTACTGTTTATTTTCTATGATCATCAGTTTCTTGCTACTTACATGGGGATCAGCAACACCCGAAGAAACTGCTTGGCCTGTCGCTTTCGATGTTCATTGCTGGGGTTTCACCGGAGCTATCTCTTGCACCCATTAGAGCGCTTGTGCCTGGGGACTCTGGTGGTAGCACGGTGTTTTTGGAGGCGAAGACCCGAGGAGGGACGGCGGTCTCTATTGGTGAAATGGTGGAGAGATAGCGCAGGAGCATCTGTATGATCTGGCTGAAGTCGGGCCGGGTGTTTGGATCTTCTTGCCAGCATGATGTGACGATCAGAGCAAGGTCCTCCGGAAGGTCTTCTGCGCTGGGCCGCACGTTCTGAAAGCAACAACAATGTAAAAAAACTCGTGAGGAAGATCAATATGTATGTGTTGGGGAGAAAACCTTACATACATTAAAGCTCACAACTGACCTAAAAGACTAGTCTGTCAGATCTTGGGTCTAATATGCATATAAACTCTCCCCATACCCTATACTTACCCGATGTGGGACCTGGACTCACATGTGGATTCCAAAGAATATGAACTATGAAATAAACACCTCCGTTAAATATGCAAATCATAGAAATAGTTACTACTTTCTCAATTTGTATGCAGATCAAAGTTCCAAACATTCACCTTATACCTTCCGCATGTCAAACCTCTTTTGCTACATTTATATCTTTTGAAATGGTATATTATAAATCACACAGTATGTGCAGAGTAATGTAGATAGATTATTACCTTAAATGCGGCCGCATAAGCTGCCTGCAGATTTGACATGCCTTCGAATGGTAACTTATTGTGGATGAGCTCCCACAACACAATTGCAAAGCTGTATGCATCTACCTTGTTATTGTAATGCTTCTTTTCTCCGTGCCTCAATGTGACCGTGCTATAAAGCTGTTGCCATAAGAAAGTAAACAGTCAGTATTAGTAAGTCACTTTCCAGCTGCAGCAATAATAATATAAGTTCTGATTGCTTCAGTAAAGCACCTCTGGGGCCATCCAGCGATATGTCCCCGTTTCAGCGGTCATCATTTCTGTCAATGACTCCTCTCTGGCTAAACCGAAATCTGCGAGTTTAACTGTTTTCTGGTCTGCAGTTAAGATCAAGTTCTCTGGAAAAAAAAGAAATGGGAACATAGAAATCAGAATTACGATCATTCAACGAGATTCCTCAACAATAACTCACAATGAACAACGAGTTCGAATTAAAAAGCCTCTTGAGTGCCCTTCACTGTGTCCATATTTTCCCTTTTACCCATTAGGCCTCTAACAATGTGTACATGTGATTCTTTTGCGACATATTTGAATTTTTTTTTTCTAACTAGAATGCCTCTAATGTATGCCTGAAAGCAAATCTATGGTACATTCATCACCATATGAAAACAAAGAATCGAGGAAGAACTTAAGTTTCTGGGAATCTTGAATCAGTTTTCAAGTATAAGCAGAAGCATCCATTAAAGGCAATTGAGCTGTACTCATAAAACAAAAGCACCAAAGCTTTCTAAATGTTAGCTACTTGGAAAGCAAAAGTTTTGGGCCTTTAAAGGAACCGAGAGATGGAAAAAGAGTGAGTTTTAGTTGTATATCAAACTAAACCAAGTTACTAAGTGCAGAACATAGAGACTAGAATGTTTGATGTTGTTCACACAAATATAGTAAGTCCAAAACCGGCAATATGTTTAACACTCCAATGAAGACAATAAGTCATGCACATGAATGTAAACCTTAAACCTTACCAGGTTTCAGGTCTCGGTGTATGATCCCATGGGAATGTAAGCACTCCATGGCACGAGCGATATCAAGAGCAAACCCAACCGCCACGAGTCTATCCAAGCATCTTGGTCGTATGTTCAGCAGATATTTACGCAATGTACCGCCCGACAGAAGCTCGGTAACAATGACCATGATAGGTATTCTGCAAGCACCAATAAACTGACAACACACAACATCCCCATTAAATATTACTTGCATATATCACCTAATGATTTGCACATGAAAACTAATCTCCAACAACCTAGTGGCCCAACATTAAAACAAAAGGTACTTTACAAGCCATATACTAAACAAAGCATCATCAACCAACCTTCACCAAATTCTTGTG
Source organism: Geranium rotundifolium (assembly GCA_963920655.1). Classification (NCBI taxonomy): domain Eukaryota; kingdom Viridiplantae; phylum Streptophyta; class Magnoliopsida; order Geraniales; family Geraniaceae; genus Geranium; species Geranium rotundifolium. The sequence continues at coordinate 25,433,639 of OY987321.1, forward strand.
TTGAACTCTTGATAACATTTCAACCTCTCGTGCATACCGAGACTCTCTCTTCACAATCTCTTCCTGCGTTTCTCCTCTATTAACAATCTTAATCGCCACAGTCTGATTCCTATATCTGGCGTACGAAGAGAAAACAAATTCACAACTAGCAAACATATATAAAGGTTCATACAGCTATTTGATCATTCTAATCTCAAACACTAGATCATAGCATATCTGAAAACCAATGTCAAGAAAGCTAATAACAAGAAACCCAAATCAGAGATCAGCAAACTGAAGCTTGAAGGCCAAAAATTGGACAAAATTCAGATAAACCCAATTGAGAGTTGACTTACTTCCCTTCATAGACCTTGGCATGAGCTCCCTCACCAATCTTAGGACCAACAAAGAGCTGCTTCGGATCAATCACCCACTTAGCATCCAAATTGAACTCCTTAGCTGAGTAAAACCCATTTCCAGATCCCATTTCTATGAGAGCTCCAACAAGTCAAACCCCAAAAATGGAACTCAACAACACCATCAAAGTACAGAATCGCACCAAAACACGCCCTATTCAGCACTCATGACGATCACAACAAATGAACCCGACCCGTCTCCTGAAATCGCGATCGAAACCCCCAAAAACAGGAATTGAATACAGACAAAGCAAGAGTGCAGTTAAAGTGATGAAATCGGGCAATAAATCGAAGAAGAGCCCATCAAGCCCTGTCGAGTCAAAACTAGTCGAAATTGAGGGAGTAGCTGAGAATCGAAGAAGATGGGCACTGAATCAAGAAACAAACACAACGACCCAGATAAATATGGAGCGATGAGCTGAGGATTGAAGGAGGAGGTGGGTGCGGTTCATGAGAAAATACGATAAAAATAGAATTTTTAATCTTTCTCTGCACTTTTTGTCAATGCTCACAAAAGCTTCAGAAGAAATGGGGCCACCGTCAGCTTCAACCGAGTTTTTGTTTTCGTATCATTGCGATTAATAGCAATAAATAAAACAAATTAATGATGTGAAATCAATAATCATGTAATGAGATCTTCACTTGAGACTTGTATTAATTAATAAACTAAGATATAATGTTTTGTTCTGAAGGCTTTAGGTTCAACCATCCATTGAATGCATTATATAAGTCACGGGAAAAATCATATAATTAATTAATTAAATAAATAAATAATAACATGCATGAAACACGATTATGTCGGTGGTGAGGGTCAAACTTTTTGTAGGCCGTTGACTTTGAGCATGGCAAGCTAATTCCGGTGGGTTTTGGTCAATTTTGGCTTTAGCATCTTCTACTCTTTGAAAATATACTATATTATATTACAGCAAAAAAAATAAAAATAAAAAGGAATCACATAAAAATGAAAATATTAAATTTATGTGATTTGTTGATAATATGTTAATTGCATTCGCATAGAAAATGAATGGATTTTATTAGTATATACTATCACTTGAGTAACATCAATAATGTATATACAATATACTTTTACTTTAGTGTAACAGAATTTCAAGAATCAATTTTCATGTAAACAAAATTAATTATTAATGACGTTTTTGGCTGATTAAGATAGGCAAATTTTAAAATTCAATTTTTGATTAACCTCATACTCGTTTTAGGCTTGTGATGCACCGATATTGTTAGATTTTTTATTTTATTATGTCTTAGTGTTTCTTATTTGGATTGATTTATGCCCTACTTAAACGGTTCTCCACTATTGTATTAGATTAAATATAACACAATTCAATAATACTCTTATTATTAAAAATAAATATTTTTAAAAAATAATAGTATTGTTGAATTGTGTTTTGTCAAATACAATAAGGTGAAGCGTATTTCACATTATTTAAATTGAGTATAAGCATGTCAAAGTCACAGTCCATGATAACTTAGTCACTAGTTAATACACATTAACATGGTCACTTTTCTATTATTTGTCCAACACGATGCCCATTAACATTTAGTTGGTGGCAAATATCCTTTCAATTAGTTATCAAAGAAAATGATAATTTACTCACATAACTATATATGTTTCACATTTTGTTATTTTATCTTTTTTTTTTATCTTTTTAACTATGTGTTCCTTTCTCCTCCCTCCGATGTCATCAAATTCTTACCCCCTCGACTTCTCATCCAATACCCATTTTAGCACAAAACCACCAATAATTTTTCAGAAATCTCGTCATAATCGAGGGAAACTTGCATAAATTTATAAAAATAAAAAAACTTCCTCTATAAAATCAAATTCAGTTATAATCGGGTGAAACAAAATAGACCCACTTGAGAAAAGAGGTAAATCAATTGCTAAACCCACTTATAATTAAAAAAGAACTAGGTTGAACTAACAAAATGTATGCTCAAATATATAGAAATCTCAAGAAATTGAGTCTCAAATTTATGAGAGCTTGCTAGAGAGGACAATCCAGAGCTTGGCGGAGAAGACAACATTACTTTTCTTTTAACTTATGTTTTTTATAACCAAAGGAATTTTAGGTATTACTCGTAGTGAAATAATCACGTGTATGCACAAGACCAATTTTTAGATGTTAGTTATGATGAAATATTAATGTTTGTCCAAACTCCTAGTTATGGTAATAAAAAGAAGAAAAAAGTTAAAGTGGCAAAGTGTGAAACAATTAAAGTTAAGGGTAGTAAATGATCATTTTCCCTAATTATTATAATCGATCAATTAGTTAGCATAACAAAACGTACCATCTGTGACAACCTAAACAGAACTGAAGAGCCATGTTCCCAGTTTATCGAAGGTTTTTTTTTTTTTTAATTTCTATCTGATCAATTGACCGTTCAAAATTTCAATTATTCGACTATTTAAAAAATTAATATTCCGTTTCTACTTAGGCATGTTGTGGGCTAAAAAAAATTTCGTGGCCTAAACTTCAACATGTTGTATGTGACAAAGAGCAATCCTACGTGATGAGTGTACGTAAAAGTCAAGAATCACCGGGCATGACAAAAATTTTTGAATTCGATGATAATTCAACATTCTCAATTTTACAGAATCGAAAATGACCTAATATTTCTAATTTAGCGGAATAAAAAGTAAAGATCGTTAAATCTGCCCGTCTCGTTATTCACTTGTCACATTTTTACCAATGTATTTGAGATAGCATTGCTAGAATGATACTGTCATTTATTACATGCATAGGGTTTTCGCCATCCCTCTCAAAACTACAAATACCCCCAACAAAGATGATGCACATGCAACAAACCAGTCCATGAAACATTATTCAAACAACAACAGACAGCTTCCTTAAATTACAACACAAACCTCCATTCACTGATCAGTGAAAACCATAAAGAACCCTCCTCGGATCCAACTGGCCACTGCAGTAACTTGAAGACACAGTCGAGAGCTCCTGACGGCCCTTCCACTCCTCAAACGGCTTCAACACGATTGGAGCCTCAACAGCTGCAGAGTCCACACACAGCATTGTTTTGTACTCCTCATCGCCCAAATCCGCCAGAGACTTGGCCTTCTTGTCCCAAGGGTTCCACACAACTGCCAAAATCGCCACATTCATGTCACCGAAATGGAAAAAATGAATTTGTATGCAATAAACACACAACATCAACAGACCTGCATCTGATAATCCATCCTTGCGCAGCTCAAATGTCCTCTTCTTCTCGTGATCTATAATGGCTATCTTCGTGGGCGTGCTCAGATATACTCTGTCAATCTGCAGGTCAAAACTTGTATATATTTATCCAGAAAAGCTCGTTTTGAGGATACACAAAGATTAATCTCAATTTGTGCCTATAACTAAGTTTTTGTGGACGGAAACAAAAGGCAATGTACCTCACCGTCAAAGGTAATAGCGTCAGCCTGCTCCGTGTACCTTTGTTTGCGCGCGAGATTATCAAAGTAATCTAGCGTCTCCAACCCTTCAACGCGCACTTCACTGCAAATTAAAGATTCCCGCTGAAAGGGTAGCCATTGATGTCCTCCAACCTCAGCAATGCATATATAATCACGTGTAACATGAATATATGCAAGGTGTCCTAGGTTTTAACTTAAAAGGTATTACATAGGAAATCATTGAACTTCCATGTAGAGCTCTAGTTTACGGGAAAAATAATTAAGGCGGGCGATGAAATAAGAGTTTAATCTTACAAGGGAATTTTTCATAAATATCCGTTCATGCAAAGTGTAGCTAGAAATTGTAAATGTAAGAGCCAAACCTTATATCCGATACAGACAAGTAGTTGCGGAGAGCAAAGGTGAAAGAGAAGGGCTTGGTATCAGTATTTCTGACGCGGGGAATCAGAGTGAGCTTGCCAGAGCTGACAGTGACACGAAGTCGCAGCTCAAAGCTGTAAAGCACCAGGAAAAGAATCACCATTGCTACAAAAGTTCATGTCATCAAAGAAATCGTGCATACCGCAACCATACCTGCGAGGCCAGCTTTTGAAATCTTCTTCTGTGGATTTTAGTATCAGGTCTACGGATGATTGGTTGTTAGCTGGAGGCAGTGGTGAAGGATCACTGTCTAACGACCAAAATCTGTTCCTTGCAAACCCGTGTTGTTCTAGTGAACCGAGATTACCAAACTGCAGTAGGAGATTGTTGTTAAGAATCTATAATATTTACAAGGAATGATAAATATGTTTATGTTACTTTCACGAGTACTCAACCTGCGGGAAGCAGACGGGTATGCCACCCCTTATGGCTTTACTTGGTCTCCATGTAGACTGTAGAAAAAGATACCAGAAAAATGAAAATATATATTAGGAAAACAAAACTTTAATCTGAAACCATCATTTTGGAGAGAGCATAAATTAATAAAACACAAGGGACAATAAAAATATCAAAAATTTCAAACAAAAATAGCCCCAAAGAAAATCTTTTTCTTAGTCATAAACTATTGATTCTTTCACAAAACTAATTTGCTTAAATCTGAGAAAAGATAACATATGACACAAGCAGAAAATAAAAATCATCAATTTTATTTACCAACATATGCAGAACTAGATAAATGTAAGGAAAGGCGTGTGGGAAGCAATTTAGAGTTCTCTAGAGAAGTTACGGAAATGCAATTGGGCCTTATATATCACAATGATCTCACAATACAATTTCATAATATAGAGAAAAATATGTGTACCTTGCTGCTAGTGAAGAGCAGCTCTTCTCTTTGCTCACTTTTCCAAGAAACGACCTGTCCGCCATAGAGAAGCACCTGAAACCAAATTTTGTAGAACATATGACAACCATTAAAAAAATTTCCACCCTAACTTGACTTGATAAATCGATCAAAAAAAAACTATAAGCCAAATCCTAAAAAATAGCTTCTGACCTAACCTCACTAGATCGCAGATCTAAGATAGATACTGCAAATTTAGTCATAAACTATATAAATTTGATCACTCAAGTGAGTAAGAATTATATATGCATGTTAACAGTATTATCTGTGAATGCAATTGCACCGTGATGAATAATCGACTTTATCAGCATCTACAGGATAGGAATATCCACCTTCAATTCCTCTAATGCTATAATTTCCTTTTATCTCCCAAAGCATCAAACAGAAGATTCTTGGTAAATTTCAAACCAAGCAACATCACCTAAACCAAACCAAACCAAACCCCCAACTACAAAACCTTGATCCACTATCACCCATCAAAACAATTTCGTATTCACTTAACATGTCAACCACCTGCAACCAAAAATCAAGAAACGAATCGATAACAAAACCCACCTCAGCAGATGATCCAGTTGGCTCGGTCAATATAACCCGAGGCAATCCATCAGCACTACGAACTATATTCAAAGGCATCGCCTTTAACCTCAACCTGTCCCTTATGCTGCTCACAAATGGGTTCACTTTCCCTTTCCTCCTCTCCAGCTTCACACCACAAATTCAAAAGGAACAAAACAAAATCAAACAAAAGTTTCAAAACCCCAATTTCTCAATTCTCATCCACCAATCAATCACAACAGCAAAAACACACACATACAAGAAAATGCACTGAAACAGAAGAATCAAGCACACATCAGAACAATCACATTCACATTACCAATAAACCCTTACCACTTGCCAAACAAGAGAAAATCAGAAAACCCAAAACAGTTCCATAAACAAAAACACCAAAACAGATAAGAATTAGCCCAAATAAGAACAAGAAACGAGATGGGTAATCTACTCACGTCTGCTAAAAAAACAATATTATTTCCTACGAATGTGTCGTTCCCTTATCGGCTTCGAGTCTCCAGACGAACCCACCAACAACAACTCTGCGTATTCAAAAAGCTCACTTTTTTATCAACACATATTGATATTACAACACACAGTACCATATAATATCATAAATTCACATACACACAAACAGTAACAGAGAGCGTCGATGGGACCTGAAGAAGATCGATATCCAAACAAAAACCAAAACCCAACTCTGCTTTTTGTCCTCGGATGCTCTGTTCCTCTTTAGCGTATCTTTCACAATGTCACTGATCCTCTGTGTCTCGCTCCAGGTAAACCTCCCTGCGCCTTACCGCTCCACCAATCATCTCATTCCGAATCACCGCCACGTCATGATCGACGGTTGAGATCTGTTGGCGTAGGCTATGAGAGTGGAGGCGAGCGCGGAGGATTGGGACAGTGATTGTGGTGTTACTAGAAGAGACTACGTTGGAAAACAAATTTGGAATTGTTTATTTATGGGATTATATGCTTTTTGGATCGACGGCTGTGGTTCGTTGAAAAATGTGAACTTTTTTATTTCTGATGTGATGGTGATGGGATTGGTAAGGTCCGGTTTTTGTTTAATCGTGATTATGAAACAAATGTGCCAATTAAATCATGCCAAGCTATATTTTAATAAAAAAACACATGCCGATGTGTCACTTGAAGAGTGTCGATTTTGATGGTGTGAACGTCACAAAATCATGATTTAATTTTTAAAGTGAAGTGTTGTGAATTATTAAGATAAAAACATGCCAGATGCTGCTGTCTTAATCTCGATTGTTAATCTTAATCTCATAGTTAACTTCATCGTAAGCTTAGGAATGGCACTCAAAAAATTTATGGCTTATTGGTAATAGATTTTCATTTCTTATCGTTTTTGAAATACTCCAATCGTTGAGTCTCACACTTATTATAAAAATGTCATTATTTTAAAAAATTTATAAATAGATATGACTTGATGTAATTTTCTTATAAAAATCATAATCCTGATTTAAGTTTACTTTAACCATCATTCTAACTTCTAAGAGATGTAAGTATTAATCAATTTTTTTTTAATATTCTTGTTCAGTGGTTACATTTTGGGATAATCTTTTTATTTAATTATTCTTTAAAACGTTGCGATTTAACTAAACATTGATTCTTGAAATATTTGCCTTCACGCGACAAACTTAATTTTCAAAATCATTTGTATGTGGATTGTGTGTGGATTTCAATCTAACATACATGTAAAACATATATTAATTTTAACTTCAATTCACATCTAGAAAACGTGAATTGGGTCATAACTTAAAGGAGAATCAAATCATAATCCCTATTTTACTAACAACTAACCCAATATTGTTTATTCCCAGCAAAGAGACATAATTCTCTTCATTGGAGATATAAACAAAAAAATTCACCCGAATGACTTGACATCCTGATACGATGGGACAAGTGACGAGATTACAAAACTCGCCTATAACCCTTTCTGTTTCCACTCCTATATAGAGGCAAAATACCAAAACCCAACAGGACCCGTAATCCGACCAGAAAAAGACGGAAATCACAAAACCCACCCGATGCCATACATATACCTACTATTGTAACAACAAGCATGGCAACAAGCCTCCAGACAAGAGAAACAAACCCTGATAATGCATTTTCATAGCCCAGAAAGAAAGATAAGCAATTCCATTTGCATTTTGCTATCAAGCCTTTTTGTATATGAAAAAGGGACAGAACAAATTACACCATGAAAAATCAAAAGAGCCACTACCAATTCTGCATTCCCTTGCATATTATGAAAGGAACCTTTTTTAGCAGAGTACAAATACATATGACATGCTTTCATAGAAAACAAAATATGCTGGCAATCAAGAATCAAAAGAAATCCATCTCCAAATAGTTGCCTGAAGGCTTCAGGTCCGCCCCGGGCACCTTCTCGCTCCCCGCACCAGGCGCCTTTGGCACCTCAGCTCTCGACGGAACCTCCATAGGCACAGGCTTTGGCACGTCTGGCGGGCTTGTGCAGCGTATGAGAGCCCAGTTTATGCTCTGGAAGAACGGGTGCTGCTTGATCTCGGTCGCCCCGCGCCTGTAAGCAAGGCGATGCTGCGGCTCCTTCACCAGCAGCCCCCTGATCAGGTCCCTCGCTGCAAAGCTCACGGACGGCGTCTCCGGGAACTTCAGCGGCTGCCCGACGACGTTGAACAGGGTCGCCCTGTTCCCCGCACCCTTGAACGGGGTCTTCCCGAAAAGCAGCTCGTAGAGGAAGATCCCGAACGTCCACCAATCCACCGCACTCCCGTGCCCCTCACCCTTGATGATCTCCGGCGCCAGGTACTCGTGGGTCCCCACGAAGGACATCGACCGGGCCCCCGTGGGCTCGGCCATGAGCTCGGGTAAGGGTGTCACTTGGTGGTACACGTCGTTCTTCGGCTTGGTCTTTTTCCCCTTCTTGGATTTGCTGGAGAAGAAGCGCGGGGCGAAGCAGCCTGGCTGGATGCAGGACGGCTCGATCACGCAGCTTGGCTGGATGCAGGCGGGCTGGGCGCAATATCCCGAGCTCTTTGACTCCAGGTTTGTGTTTGCGGATTTTACCAGGGTCGGGCTGACGGTGCATCTCAAGGAGAGATCGAAATCAGAGAGCATTATGTGCCCGTCTTCCCTCACTAGAACATTTTCGGGCTTGAGGTCTCTGTAAATGATCCCGAGCATGTGCAAGTACTCCATAGCAAGGAGAACTTCAGCCACATAGAATCTGTATAGTAGCAAAGATGATCAGTCAACTGGAAATTTAATCGCTGTTGTATCCGTGTCAGCGTTTATCAATGTAGGTCAAAATCAAAACCAATAATGTATGCACACACCTCAAGTCTCAAAAGATCAATACATGAACAAAAGAGGCACTCTATGTTCACAATATAAGATTTAGTGTTTGTCTCAGTGTTATGCATGCTGAGACATTAACTTTCACAACTTTTATCAGTTTCTCTCGAAAAATTTAATGATTGCTTACCATTTACCTCAGTTTTACTCTCTTCGGTCTTCTGAATAATCTACCCAACAGCGAGTTTCAGCATTTTTTCCATTTTCACTCCTTAAACTATTTCAGTCATAAGTTTGTGCTTCAAATACTATTCATACATAAAAAAAGACTTAACCTAGCACATGGAAATAGGAAATAGTTAATATATGGTACTGGAACAGGCAAAAATAAAGGCTGCACTGCGCGCATAGTATTATAATTATGTCTGACGCCGTAGAGGAAAGAACTGTAGGAACACTAAGTTCAGTCAACTAGAGGAAATTGAGACTTAGTACTGGTTTGAGACTGAAGTATCTGAATCTTAAGTAGCAGTAAGAGTAACCAAGTAAGGACTTAATATGCATGCTTTCGCTTTTCCTTTCATCTGCATAGTGCAGAATAAGAATGCTGAAAGCATTTAATGTGTATGAGCAAAGATGCTGTACAAATAGGAACATATTTGTACTTACCTGTTCCAACGGATAGTAAGTGTACAATAGCTAACCTTGGCAACAAAGATGCCATCAAAACATACATTCATACCAGTCACAGGATCTCGCGGTTTAAATATAAACACGTGGCCTATGATCTATGTTTACTTCAAATTTTAAAGGCCACCCGTGACTAGGGATCAAATCTAAGCACAATTTAACCAGCATATGATCTATGTTTATTTCAAATTTTAAAGGCTTGAATAACAATATATTACTCCACGAATTCAAAGGAAAAAAACAGAAAATGGAATGCACATATTCCATAGAAATTCCGTTAGAGAGTATAGTGTCACAAAGATACACAAAACATTACATCAAAAATATAAACATGTAGGGTGGTGAAGCGTAGAATTTTCCAGTTTATATGCCCTAAGATATGCACAAGAGAGGAAAGAAAATCAAACCTGGCAGCTTGCTCGGGAAAATATTTTCCCGGTTGTCTTTGCCTAAGTGCGTGCAAGTCCCCTCCGGGGCAAAACTCCATCACCAAGCAAGAGAACTTTTCCGTCTCAAAGTGTGAGTACAAAGTGGGCAGGAACGGGTGATCAAGACATTGCAGTATCTCTCTTTCCGTCTGAGACCTCAGAAGTTTCTTCCGACTCGCCAAAGCAGCTTTGTCCATAACCTTCATGGCAAAATAGCTTCTAGTGCCCGTCAACTCAGAGAGGTAAACGCTGCCTATATCTCCACATCCCAATCTTCTCAACAACTTGAACTGATGCAAACCCAAAGCGCCCTCATGAGATCGGACAGCTTGAATCGCTTCCCATCTCGAATCGTTTGCCTTATGAGGCTTGTACATGTTGCTGCTTAAGCTACTGGAACTGCTCTCGTCACTAACATCACTGCCTGTGCTACCTCTATAGATACTCGTCTTCCTGCTCTCAATGAAATCACACGAGTTGCTGACGTCAGCGCTCTCCCCAGACTTCTCGACACTACTCATACACTCGCTGACTTCCGTGTTGGTGAAACTTTCCTTTGCCTCTGTATACATAGTCGTAGAGTACAGACTGTGTTGAGGACTCGCTTTAGACGGGCCTATATCAGACTCCAACAAGCCACTCGAATCCAAATCGTCAGAACCATAAGCAGCAGAGTGCTTGATGGTGGATTTGGGCTCTACCGCTGAAACTCGCAGTTTCCGAGATGCTTCAGCTGTTATGCTATCAACATCAGATTTCCCCTTGGAATCATAAAACTGCTTGGCCAGACTAGGCTCTTCTTCATGGCCTGTTTTGTAGGAATGCTTCTGATTCGTCATGGAACCGTTTTGACGGTGGACAGGCTCTTCGATTCTGGTTTGCTTCGGAGACGGAGGCCAAGAGGACTGAGGAGATGCAGAGGTAGATGAAGGCACACTGCTGCCAGCTGAAAATGCTTTGTTTCGAACCTTATGCGTGTTATTAGCTCCATCAACAGGTGACTCCATATCTATATACAATAACAACACTGTCACATACACAAGATACAAAAAACCAAATAGAACACAGTGACCTTCACAGATAAGCAACACAGCTTGTAGAGATTAGCTGATACTGGAAGACCAGTAATTGCATGATTTTTGGCATAAATGTAAATCCAGAATAGAAACTGACACAATTACTACCAATATGATCAAACTTTAAAATTCAAATGAGAAGATAATTGCATGAGCAATAAAAGCAAGTTCAAACACCACACAATCTGCGTTGACCCAAAACATACATATCTTCACCAACAGCTCCTAGATCCCAAAGAAAATCCCAAAGATTTCGGAGAAAACAAAGAAGGAACCGTAGCTCCAAATCAAAATCAAAAGTCAAAATCTGAGCGTTTCAAGCATTGCACACAAAGCAAAGATCCCATAGCGATTACATCAAACCGAAACAAAAACATTGCTTTGAAAATCAAAAGCCTCCCCAACCGTGTTCTTCAAGAACCCAAACAATCCGTTTGGCAGCAGAGAAAATGCGAGAAAGACGAAATCCCCAAAACAACCATTTAAGTACCAAAGCTCAACTTTTGACCCTTTCGGAAAAAACCCCAAAAAGAATCACATAAACCCAGAATCGCAAAACCCCAATTAACCACCTCATTCCAATTTCCCACAAATTCCCAGCAACCAAACAGACCACAGAAACCAAAAAAAAACGAAAAAGAGAGGGACCTGATCAGAGGGCAATGCGGAAGGAGCAATCTTCCATGACCGAACCAATCGCGGAGAAGAAAGAAATCAGAATCAGCAAAGTGGACGGATTGATTTGTGTCTCCGAGCGAGTGCTCTTCAGATCCAATCGGAGCAGTCTGGAGAGGAGGGGGAGGCTGAATTATGAATACAATGATGATAATAACGATAATAAAAGCTTTTATTTAATTGGGGAAAAAGTTTATATTATTTAATTTTCGTCGTTTATTGGTGAGGAGGTTAGTGATGGTGGGGATTGAATTAAAAAGAAAAAGGAAAAAATCACAAGAAAAAAGCCGTATTTATCTTTGGATGTTCCCTTCTTCCTCCTCTCGCCTGCTCTCTGCTTTCTTGTTTCTCTAAACTTTTCTGTGACTACTTCACTTCTATTCACAGCCTGTACAATATATATATATATATTAGTTCTTTTTTTCTCTATAAATAATATTGCTCAAAAAACCTAGAAATTTTGAATTGAAAAATGATTTTGTCATAAACAATATTAATTTTCCAATCGAAAAAAGTGCAAGATATTGTAGCGTAATTCGAAACCATGACCTTCGAATTCAATAAGTGATTAACTAATTGATCAAACAAGTGTTGATCGGTTTAAATTGTTTTACTGGTGATTAATTTATTATACTCAAAATCTATTTTTTATTTAGGAAATTAATTTATTCTATAACAATTTGGGCACCATTCCTCTTTAATGTGAGGTTGAAATCATAATTTTATTAATCTTAATTTAGTTTTACATGTTTCTTATTTACTTTTTATACTACTCTTAAAACCCAACTTTCAACTACACCAGATGCTGATACACATTAATTTATTTGATTATGTCTTTCAAAGGACGAGTCAACGTTTTAGATTTTAGATACATACTTTTACTGAGATGGTCGTGAAATTGATCATATTCGAAAGGCTAAGACAAGCTCTTAAAATAATTTATAAGAGAAATATGTAATTGGTTAAAAATATTATTTACTCTTCTAAATTAATTGTTTTTGTTAAAATTTCCATCATAATTTAATTGATCACGCTTTTATAAATACTTAATTTAAATAAGTTTTACATAATTAATTTTTTTAGTTCGTTGTGAGCGGCCTTGGCACAGTGGTAGGAATTAGAATATTTTTTTTTATGGTCTTGACTAGGGTTCGAGTCTTGCTAATTTTATTGATGTATTTTGAATCATATGTTTAATTTTTTTAGACTTTTGATAAAAAAAACAAACTTAAATGCAAGTCATCCTCTTAACTTTAAATTAATATTCATTTAAACCTATTAATCATCCTCTTAACTTTAAATTAATATTCATTTAAACCCATTAATAACAGGTGCCTGCACTGTGAACAAGAGAGAGAATAAAAAGCTGTTTCAAATTGAAGAATCCTAACCTCACCCGCCTGTGACCGCTCTCCCATCAATCACTTTCCTGATTGGGCACGAACAAGCAGAATCCACCAACACCAAGGCCAAGGGCAGTTTTGGATTTATCCTCGTAATAAATTACCACACTAATACAAATTAATTAGTACTAATCACATGGGTTTTGTTTTAAGAGAAATTAATTAGTAACCGCACCTATCTCATTAACTCGAGACCTCACATGCGCGCACGTGAATCGCAACTGTTCACGTGGACGGCTGTCAACACCCGCCGCGCATGATATCATATAATGCGCCGCTCCCACCCGGGAGGGGCTTATCCGTCATTTCGCCGCTTGCCACTTGGAGGGGGCTGCGGGGTCCACGTGGTGGTTGAGTAGTCCTCATGATGGTAACATACATGCTCCTTGGGGCGAAGCGGGACCCACCATGCGAGATCTGATGCCCGTCGATCGGACGGCGGAGATTGGTTCTCGGGGACAGGGGCGATTTTTTTTTGGCGCTGGAAAGGGTCGGGCGGGGGTAGAATTGTCTTTTCGGGACTTTTACAGCTTGACACGTGTGGGTTTTGGTGGATTCGTGACAAGTGTGGGGACCACTGTCGCCAATTACCAGAACATGTATCCACGTGTCATTTTCAATGTGCAATATATGGATATATTCATATATATACACATTTCTTCTCCGACCTCCCATGATTTTTCGCAGGGAGGCATCTATCCACTGCGGACAGGCGCAGCGTAGTATCAGATCTTGCTATATAACAGAAATATTATGACTAATTCATTGATTTTTCATTGCACTAGTAAGAAAAGTGCTGAGATTATTACATGTCATTAATGACAAATAAATATGATTAAATTTATTTATATATATATATATATATTAAATATGATTTTCATCGAGGGGTTTAATAATACTTTTCACATATCCGTATATGATAATCACGTAAAAATTTACTATTTATATAATTATTTTGAGTCATCAAATTGATGAAATAAATGGCCGAGATTAAAACACATTATTGATAATAAATTATAAGGTAGATGTTTATTTTTAATTAAAAGATGTTTGATTTCCAAAGTTACGACACAAAAAATAATTTTCACCCGAGTAATGTATATATAAAGATGCCAATATGTTTATCAGTCTATTTTCCAAATAATTTGGAAAATAATTAGTCCACCAAATAACTCTGCTATAGATCTATTTCATCACTCTTGTTTGACATGTGATGTCCTCACTTATTTGAATAGCTATTGTTTATTGGGGACAGTCCAACTCATGGAACACAATAAGCAAATTTGGCTTTGCTCATCTGCACCAGCTTCTTTACTTGTAACACATGTCCTAATTTTATTATCATCAGAACCATATCTGAAGAAATTTGTACAATCAGACTCTCACACCACTTGTTGAGCACCAATAGAATCAAATGACCAGAACCAGAAAAACTGTTAAGGAATATCCCAATCCATCAAAGATGGTGAACCAAGTTGCATGAAAATAAGTCAATAATGGAGTGGCTCATGTTACTCTACTCTCCCTAATACTTTAATCAACTCCAATCATCTCTTTATTTACATAACATGACAGCTTAGTATCTTCAACAAGACTGCACTTTTAAGGACCACAAAGCTGTCAAATCAGGCTCTATCCAGTTTTTTGATAATACTAAAACCTATCAAGTACCAAAAAGCTTCTTCCAAATCAACATTAGTCAATATCTCTTTGACATAGCTGTAAGAATCTACAAAGAAACACAGCACAAAACAGCATATGCCATTTCCACCTGCCATTTCTAATCCAAAATAACACCATCTCACCCAAATGGTTCACTTCACTGCATCAAAACGCTGGTTCCCCAAAAATACAAACAAATATAACTTAAGTTTACATAAACAAGTAAAATGTAGACAGTACCAATCAAAACTACAATTTGGGTCCTCTTTGTAGTTTGCTTGCTCGTTAGAGTTCTCAGTGAGTCGCGACAAAATGACAATTGGAGCTCTTGAAAATGTTACATAAGCTTCTGGCACTTGACTGCCAAAACAATCTTAATACAATGAAACCTTTGTGGCTGTAGCAAAAACTTTCTATCTTCCATAAGGATGGTACCGTCCAGTTCCCGAACCGCCGCCATATCCCCCTCTACTACTCCCGTAGAATGATCCACTGCCGGCACCACTACCATATCCACCCCCGAGCCCAGCTTCATAACTGCTACCATAGCCATAACCGCCAGCTCCACCGTATCCACCAGCCCCGGCACCAGCACCACCAGCCGCTCCATATCCACCAGCCCCGCCAGCTGCTCCACCATACCCTCCATAACCCTCACCCGGACCACCATAGCCACTTCCCATATCATAACCTCGGCTATAGCCTCCTCCTCCATATCGACTTGAGTAGCTCAGGGAGGGATCTCCCCTATAAGGCCCCATACCACTAGCACCACCGTATGCTCCTCCGTACCCATTGAATTCACTTCCACCGTGCCCTCCGTAAGCACTGCTTCTACCCCCATATGCTCCACCAGACCTATAACCAGCACCCATGCCGCTACCACCTCCAAATTCACCATAAGCATCTCCATAACCTCCACCAAATTTGGGCCTCGAATCATTATAGCGCTTGGAGGGGGCAGGAGAAGGGTTCGTTTTCCTTGGTTCTGCCTTCTTGATTTCAACCTACAACAAAAAAACATATTTGAAAAAAGGCTGTTCATTGAACAGAAAAAAATCCATATCATTTGATGATTTCCAAACTCAAAGATGTTGGAGCACACATTTCTACCTGGTAAATGGAACAAAATCAATTTAATCCATGAGGTGAACTACTAAATATGCTATCCCATTACAGGCACCACATTCTAAGGGAAAAAGGCAAACTGAATCTTATAATTGCATTTGTAACAGTTCTCAAATCAAAATGTCTGTAAAGATTAACAGGAAAAGGAAAAATATCAAAACTGACGCATGTAGATGCTGAAATATATAAAATATATCTTAAAGCTCCTTAGTTGAATACACAAAGCACACATTTGATTTGCAGAAGAAAACATAATGCAAAAACATCAAGCAATGATTGTAGACAACAGACCATGGTAGGAGTTGCCAACATACCTAAAATGGACCCTCGGACAAAGAAGAGACTGAATAAGATACTTAATTAGTACCCATAAAAAAACCATCAGGAATTTAATTTGAGGGCAATTATAATTCTGGTCTAATAGGGACAGCCAATAATGGGACAATGAAAATAAAAATCTTATCTTCAAATGAGTTGCTTGTATTAGTTGCTTTATTTATAGTCTCCCACTGATAACAAGTAGCAACCCTACTATGAAAAGGGACAATGTCTTCACAAACACGAGAAAAGGAAAATGACAGCTTTGGGTTCCACATTGGAGGGCACTCCACTCACCTGAGCATCGGCAAATTCAAGTCTGTTCCCCTTCGCTAAGAGATCATCAACAGCCTGCTCTGTTTCAAATGTAACAAAACCAAAGCCACGAGAACGGCTTGTAGAATGGTCCCGCATGATCTGGTGCTCCTTAACCTCTCCATATTGCATAAAAAACTCCCTTAATTCATCTGCTCATGCACAAAAATAAACAAATAACTACATATATACTATTAGAACACCCGCGTGACACGGGAAGGACTAGGAATACTGACAGAAAGTAGCATACCATCAGTTACTGTTGCAGGAATACCACCCACAAAAATCTTCTTAGTCTTCAAATCCTTAGAGCCACCTGCTCCTTTCGGAATTGTCCGCTTTATTTCAACCTATACAAACCCAGAACAATGCCAATAGCAAAAACAAAGTGGATAAGAATACTGACAACAGCTAATGACTAAGTACTAAAATGACAACTAGTTCGAGTCTATATAGACAAAGTGGTCTCATACTTGTTTCCCATTAATAATATGATCGTCCTTGATAACGTCATCCACGACAGAGGCATCAGCATACGTCACAAACCCAAAACCACGAGGCTGCCCAGTATTTCGGTCCTTCATAATCACTGAATCCGTAATCTTCCCATACTTGCCAAAATGCTTGTCAAATTGAGCTGCACGGCCAATAATCAAAACGTTTAGTGACTAAACCTAGCCAGCTAAAATTTCAGCAAATCCGGAAACTGGACTAAGACATAACTAACCCGTAGTCGTTTCTCTTGATAAACCTCCTACAAATATCTTTCTGCAATTATGTGTACAATAAAATCAAAACACATTCTCTATGCAAACTTCTAAAGAAGACTAATCCAAATAAACAATAGTCACAGAATAACCCCACTTCCCCTGACATCCCAATTACTCAAGAAACCACAATGACACCAAATAATTCAAAGAAAGATAATGCATAAACAACTATTGACACATTATACATTCCCTCAGAAAAATATGTATAAAAAAGCACAATTGCATACACAAGAAGATAGTAAAGCTTACAATTTTAGCATTCACTCGGGACAGATCTTGCAACCCATTACACCCAAAAAAATGACATCAACATTCTAGACCCACATCTCAAAAACAGATTTTTCTCATCCAAAAAGAAAAAAAAGACACGGAACGCGACGGCAAGAATTACCCAGGACTAGCTCCGTCGCCGGAGAGATGCTGAGGCCGGTCCTCCTCGGCGTGGTCGGAGGATTTGAAGTCGTTGATGGTCTCTGCATCGACGGTGGGTTCGTTGGATTGAGAGTCCATGTGAGCTTTCTTCTGCAGAAGACGAGAGAGGGTCTCGATTGAGAACAAGCCCAGAAAGTGATTGCTCCGATCGAGCTCCGACGATGATGAAGAAGTGAAACCCTAGATTTGGATTTGCTGGTGATTTGGTTCTCTTCTCTCAATAAGCCCTAAAACCCTTTTAAGACGTTATCAATATGTGTCTACGCATAACGAAAAATATACAATTAATACGATAACTGGCTGGTGATACGGTACTGCGAGGCCCATGTTGTTAACATGTTATGCGATCAATAATCGAATCGATCTGAAAAGGAAATGAATTATTCGACCTGGTTACGAACAAAATCGAAACTCTATTAATTTGGTTTCGATTTCTAAATTTATAATCGATAAAAATTAAATCGACAGTAAACATGTCAATTTGAGCACGTGACTCATTTTAAACTATTGATCTTTACTAATTTGACCTGAAATATTTTGTCAACAAAAAATAAATCAAGAGTAACCCAAAATGTGAGAATTTCATAAAATTTAATACAAAGAAAATTGAACTAAAAACCAGAAAGTCAAAACGACATCTAAATTTCCTGAAATCCAGTTCATAAAATATCGAATCAAACCAAACTAAAACCGACTGATTCAAAATCAAACTGAACCAAAATCTATCAATTAATTTCAATTTTGATTTTCTTATAACCGAACCGATCATGTCGTTGAATACGTTCGATCAAACCCGAAACATGAACATCCCTAAAAAGTAAACAAAATTAGGTTAATGTTATAATTAACGTGTGGACTCCATCACATGTCCCATCTGACCATTCTCTACAATTAAACTTACATTTATTGTGCTACATTGAAGTGTAGAAGTGGCTTAACTTTCATGCATGATATGTGTTCATATACGGCTTTAACATTTTTCCCTATAAAATGACACCTTGTAAGTCTTCAATGTACACCGAAAGGTTTCATCCAAGACTCTCATTTCTTCTATCCTTTTACTAAGTAATTTCTCACACACTTCTCCTCCTTTACTCAAAGTCTTGCTCAAATAATCAATATTGGTGGCACCCTAATCCACATTTAACATCATTTCTACAACACTTACCAATATGTTCTCGAGGAGGCGTTTGCAATTTAATAAGTTATATATATTTATCACGTAATTTTCAACTTTTGATGGAGGGTGAAAATAAAATAAAATAAATTAAATCAATATTTATTGAAATGTTCCTCTGCTGAATTAGGGCACGAATAGGATTATCACATTTCTTTTAATCAAAACATTTCATTCATTCATTCAAATCGGGTGAGACAAACCCCACACTCATAGACTAGAAACTACACAAACAATTGAAGAAAGTGAATTTTAGCAAGGCCCTTAACCACTGAGCTAACTCACACAGCAAGGAACATAATCAATCTACTCCACTAGTGATCTCGGGTTCAAAATTGCTTTTTTATCATCAATAACTAATCAACAATAGCGTTGAAACGAAGATTACAAGTTAAAACCGTGACATAATTCTTATTACTTGAAATCTCTGTTACTTCACTAACAGTATCGAGTTCAAAATTATTTAAGGGTTTCCGTTTGCATGTTCACCAGCCGAGCATATAAGCCATTGTTCTGAAGGAGCTCTGCATGGTCACCAACCTGCAAGTACACCAACATGTCGGATTGAGATCTACATATGTGAAACTCCATATGTAACAAAAAGATGATAATGCGGCTTGTATATATGAGCGTATATATATGCACAGAAGAGAAAGATCCGACCTCAGAGATTCGGCCACCATCCATCACAATGATTTTATCAGCAGCTCTTATGGTTGATAGCCTGTAACAAGAGTTGGTTTCTTCAGACTCAAAACTACAAAACCTCAACACAACCCAAACATTTTGTATGCGTGTGTGAGAGAGGCAGAGCTCTCTTTTACCTATGTGCTATGACGATGACGGTTCTTTTTCTTCTGGTGTCATTTCTGAAAGCATGGAGGATCCTCTGAAGATAATGACATATTATATATGTATTAGGGATAATTCCATATATTTGCACCTAACTAACTATACACCGATTTCACTTGGCTACTCAAACTTCAAAAAGTGTCACCTGACTACCCAACAATTTCTTAGCATCACGGAGCTTTAACCCGATTTCACAGCAAAAACACGTGCACAGCACATGACTGACATTTTCATATAATGACCAAAATGCCCTTGTATTATAGTCTTTAATTTACTATTCTTGTGTAGTAAAGTTTTCAGATCATAACAGTTAGTTGTAATTGGAATTGTCCCTATGTAATATCAAGATTCTTGCATTTTTCAGATTCTTTTATGATGCAGAGCAATTACCTTGACATGGTGTTCGCTTTCCAAATCCAGAGCGCTGGTGGCTTCGTCGAGGATGAGGATGGTGGGTTTCCTCAGGATGGCTCGCGCAATAGCAATCCGCTGTTTCTGTCCACCGCTGATGAGGTCATTGTCCACGAGGGTTTCGTAGCCATCGGGAAGCGATGAGATGAATTCGTGAACGTAAGCTTGCTCTGCAGCTCTTTGTATATCCTCTTCTGTCACGTCACTTGAGCAGCCGTATCTTATGTTTGACTTCACGTCCATGCGAAAGAGCTGAGGTTCCTATTTGGACAATTTTTAAGGTTAAGTCTTTTGCAGTTCACTTCAAGAATGTCGTAAAGGTTGCGCATGTAAGTACCTGCCCGACGAATCCAATCCTTTCTCGCAGCCACCTGATGTTTAGCTTGCAGATTGGGAATCCATCGACATAAATCTGCAGTTAAGGCGCTTATTCATGCAAGATCCGATCCAACAAGGTTGAAGCAAGACGAAAAGTATATGTAGTGTTCTAGAAGACGCTAGGCGCTAGTTGGGCCGATAGGACATTTGAGAATTAATTGGATTTATATTTGTCTATTTATATTTTTAATAAATATATACAATCAAGTTAAGAATTATATTATAACAAAAATTATTTTTAGTTTATGGTATCTTTTATTTCTATTTTTTAAAACATGAAATTTAAAAATAAAATCGCCTAAATCTGCTAAGACCTGCTAAAATCCGTTCCACCAACTTAAACATCCCGCCTAGGCTGATTTTTAGAACACTGGTTAAATCAATGTAGCTTACCTGACCACTGGTTGGCTCGTATAGGCGAAGTAACAGATTGACCAACGTGCTTTTTCCGCTACCGCTTAAACCAACCTAGGAAAAATCAGGACCAACGGTCAATTTCTTGATTCCAGCGATAAATAAAGGATAGTCATGAATAAGTAAAGATGGTTCTCACAATTGCGACCACTTCATTTGCTTGTAAAGCGAAGTTGACATGTTCGAGAATTGGTGCCTGCTTGCATGCAAAAAAACGCAGAAACCAATGAATTCACAAACAAATGTTCGAGAATTACTTATCGTTGGAGAAAATTGAGCAAGAGATAGTTTTACCCTTGAAGGATAGTGAAAAGAAACATCCACGAACTGAATTTGTCCGGTTAGACTCTGCAATTCCAGTCCTACACATACACCAAATTACATGAATCGGTAAAATACATAACACTTAAATAGTATATGAACACATACAAAAATTGAGGTTAAAACATAATATTTGGGATTAAACTTCCCATGAATATAGTATATAGATCAAGAACATTGGTTAGTGTAACTACAAATTGTCCTGGTCAATTTTCTATCTTCTTACTTGTTTATAAACCAAAAGAAAACCTGAGAGCAATGAGCATGCAGAATTAACATGATAAAAGGTCAGGATTGGCATAGTAAATTTTCATCTTTCATAAGATTGTCGAGGACAAAAATAAATCACAACACTCATTTCAATCACGAGTTGTCCTCTCGGGAAAGAGAAACGTTCCCAAGAAACATGTCACTTACCTTCTGATGAGAATTGGTCGCTGGACAAGAGATCCATCAACTGGAAAACCTTTTCACTTGCCCCAAGCGACTGCAATAAGGACGATAAATTGTCTGCCACCCTCCAAGTCGCGTAAATCAACCACTCACAGTACAACACATACTTCATAAGTTGCTCTGCCGATGCATGACCAGTCAGAATAGACATTCCTCCTAACAGCACAGCAATAATCTACATGCATGATACAAATAAACAGTTCAAGTGAAGATATTATTTGGAACTCTAATACACATCACGCTTGGAAAAATGTTTCATGACAGTTGTTACATAGAATTCAATTTTCGGAGAAGTTGCACTTGAAAAGCTACAATACCTAGGGTTCATAACAAAGTAAAACCCGAAAGCAATAGGAATTTTAGATGAGAGTAGAACATGTGGACCTATAATTTCAGGTCTTTGTTCAATTTAAAATGAGAAGAACCTGCGTTGAACGATAAAGGACACTGAAACTCATATTCCAGAATCCGTAAGCAACACTTTCTCGAATGTTTATGAAGGATAGTTTCTCCAGCCATCGCTTATACCTAACACCATATAGAAGAATCAAAAACATTTGTCCAAGTTCCATTGATTTAATCACATAAAAAAGACAGGTAAGAAAAACAATATGAAAATAAGGATTCTTTTTAGCGGGGAAATTACTAGTACGAATTATTGCCTTCCGATTTCTTCTCTTTCTGTCCCATAAACACGAACAACTCTCATCAAGGAAATAGTTTCTTGCGCTACCTAAATTTAGACAGAGAAACTATTGTTTTTAGGAAAACTTCAGTTAACAGAACTATCCAAAACAATTCTGGTCAGTTGATGGTTCTTACTTGATTGGCTGTAGCATTAAACTCTTGGGTCAACTTTGCAGCTTTCTTTTGGTACCTGTGAAAAGCAATAGGTTAAGTTCAATAATCAAAATAATAGTGACAATCAGCTTTATAGGCACGCATGGAAAATATTGTCTTTAATCATATCGTTGTAGTACTTGATCTTTGACCTCTATTTATCAAGCCGAGCAAAACAAAATTATCATCTATAACTAAGAGAGTACTCAATTATGGAAGCTGGTTTAGTTCAGTGTGTGTATATGCTTAAATAGGGTGCCTTAAGGTTCTAAATTGGTGCAAGTGAATTAAATACAATCTTTGCAGTAAGTAATAAACAAAAAGTGGAACATGACATGGCATGAATAATTAAACTGCAATAAGAAAATGAGAGAATCAATATATAGAATGTTGGATATGCCTTGCATCGATTATAGGCCGACGTAGATTAGTCAGTCGGGGTCCAAGTGCAAGGCGCTGTGTCTAGGTTTGGGGCGCGAAGAGGCCCCCGACCCAACGGTACGCCATGTTCAGGCTTTGGTGATCTGGTGCTTGGACCAACTTTGGTTTCCTGTCAGATTAGGTTCCACGTCTCCTAAATCTGATTAGGGTTTATAGTAGGAATATAAATACTACATTCTGTAATCTACCTGAACTTACTTGGTGATTTTATACTATTACTCGATTTTATTCCACTTTTATCTTTCTCATTATAACATACATTATTCCAAACGTATTTCTTCATGATCATTCACACAACTTGATCTAAAAAGATGAATACAGTAGGCCAAAGGTAGAAGAAGGTACAAATGCTTACTGGCCGTAAACCAAAGCGATTGCTGACTGAAGAGAGCATATCACCAATGCTGATAATGCAAGCGGCCATGATAAAGTCATCAAGTTTATAAATGCTCCTGTCCCCTAAACAACAAATTATCATGTGAATTAAGCAAACAATAAGAGCTTAAAAGGGTAAGAAAAGATTGCTCAAAAGAACCACAACCTGAAGAACATTGCGGACAATTAAGTTAATATCATTGGCAATAATATGAGCCAGTTGTTGACAATCTGCTCCGAGCCGGCTTGTCAAATCACCAACAGTTTCAGTGTCAAAAAAGGATATATCCTACATCAGACACCCATAGACGACATTTTGCTTACAGGAAAAGGCAATACCGAGCGAAAATGAACATACCATATTTCGATAATACAGATACCATTTTCATGATTAGAATTGCTGAACTGAACACAAACCTGGAAAATAAGAGCTGAATACAACTTTTCCCGGAGACGTTTAACCTACAATATATTGCAGGGAATCGCCTTTGACTTGATGCAAATGAAATGTAAAAATGATATAGGCTCTTCAAGGACAGGAATACCAGGATTAAGAAAAATCTTACCAGGATAATATTTGCAATGGCAAAAAAACCACTTCGTAAGCCACTGAAACCCAACATCAATCAACAATAAGACATTTCCAGTACAATGGCTCATGCATAAATGTAATATCTAGTCTGTGCCCCAAACTAAATGAGATAGATAGAGAGAATTGCATGATTTATATCAATGTATATTGTTATGAAAAGAACTTGTAGGATAGCATAAGATCATAACCTGCATATTCCTGAAGTAAAGCACAGTAAAGCCAAGACCTGCAAATTCCTGACAAAGACAACAATCTCACCGTTCTGTGCAGAAAAGACAGAAGCTGCTAAAATACTTGGCATTGAGATTTCCGAAATCTGCAACACCACAGCATGTCTTAGAAAGATAAGTACAAAAAAGCTGCACACACATACAAAGACTTGGTCTCAGTTGTATATTGGAAACATTAAGGGAAAGAGAGACCAAAATGCCCAAAACCCAAACTAAGCGCAAGGGGCGAAGGAAATTCGAAAGAGTAACCAAATTCGATATCATTTATGGACATATTTTATATGTCTTAAGACGATATCATTCAGCTACACACACATGAACTATCTATATGACCAATCAATCATTTTCTTTCCAACCCACAAACTAAAATCAATGCACTTCATATGATAATTCAAATTCAGTTCAATCAGAGATACCAGAAGAACTCGGTCTCAGTCATGTATTGGAAAAGTTGAGGGAAAGGTAGAATTAAAATTCCCAAGACTCAAACTAACTAACTAAGTGTAAGGGGCTAAGTAAATTCGTGTGAGTAATAAAATTTCTTGACCATTTACTCACACATTGGACATTTTATCTTATGATGAAACCATTCAGCTACACACACTCATGAACTCTCTACATGACCAATCAATCATTTTCTTTCCAATCCAAAAATCAAAATCATGCTGAAACATATAAGCTACTAATGAATTTCATACCGCAGCAATAACCAATGAGCCAAATGCAACATAGAGAACCCATTTATCATCAGCAACCAATTCCCAAATTCGCCTAATCGCGTGCAGCGCCGTTACTGGCTTCGCCACCGGACCTCCAGGTTCCTCAGAATCGCCCAACTCCCACCATTTACCTCCCCGAACAAAATCAACCCATCTCCCAAAAATCTCAAAAACCCAGACACCACCGACCTGGTTCTCCTCATTTGGCGCCAAGTTAGGACTTTTAAGGCACCGACGTTCGGTACAGTGAGCTCTGATGGTAAATCCGAACTGGGTCTGAGTTTTGACGGTGAAATTCAGTGCTTTAGGGCTGAAAATGAAGATATGGTTTCTGCGCGGGAGGTACAGAGCGCTGAAGGATCGGAGGTGCAGGTGAGGTATGGCCATTGAAATGAAAATTTGAGCATCCACAAGGGTATATCAGTAATTCCCCAATTCGGTCAGGTCGTAAATTAGCCGAGCTTTTAGCGAGCCGCTGAAGCTCAATTCGAGCTCGTTATGATCGAGCTTGAGTAGAATTTGAAATCAAGATTTTATTCTTTTGTTAAACGAGCTGAGCTTAACTTTATGAAACTCGATAGGGCCGTGAACTGACTCATTTAATATTTAATTCATATTTATAATAAAATTAAACGAGGCAAATCGAATCAAGCCAATTTCGAGTTGTCATATTTAGTATTTAATATTTATTTTATTTTTAATAAGTATTTATACTGAAAATAAAATTAATTGAATCAAGCCGAGCTCGAGTTTGTCTAATATATTTCGAGTCGAACTCAAGTTTAGTTGCATAAGCTTGTTCGGACCCGACCTGAGCCCTACCAAAATGAAGTTCGATGGTCGATTCGGCTCGTTTACAGCCTCAGTTCGAGCAGATGAGTCTACTTAACGACTTGTCGTTTTCAAGAGCCGGCACAAAAAGCGACGCGTCGTCTCTAAAGTTACCAGTTGTATCGAAACGTCGTCGTTGAGGCGCCATTTCTATTTCTTCTTCTTCTTCATCGATCTGCTTCGCTACGCGATCTCTTCAGATTTCTCCGGTTCACAGTCATGGCGGCCGAGACCGAGACGCCGAAACCGAAACGGCGACCGATAGTGAGGTTGGGGATCTTGCTCATCTCCCACAGCATCGTCTTCAGGTGTTCACT
Source organism: Geranium rotundifolium (assembly GCA_963920655.1). NCBI lineage: Eukaryota > Viridiplantae > Streptophyta > Magnoliopsida > Geraniales > Geraniaceae > Geranium > Geranium rotundifolium. The sequence goes on from OY987321.1 coordinate 25,459,888, forward strand.
CTCTCCTTCCCTCTTCTCGATTGATTCGAGTTTGAATTTGAATTTGAATTTAATGTCGCTACTCGTTGCGAATCTTCAGTGTTGTTTGCTTCGTAGCTGGGGTTGTGGCTCTTCTTCTCCTTCCCGTACTCGCCAAGAACACTTACATCTCCGAAAATGCCCTCATGCCAGGTTTCTCCATTTGCTCTCGTCTCTATTTCTTGATACGCTTGAAGAAACAAAGCTCTGATTCGGATGCTTTGTATGTGCTTTTTTTTATTGTTATCTAAAATAGTGAAAAACTTGCCGAATATGAGCTCTATGTGTACAAATGATCACAATATAGTGATTTACCGTATCCAATGTCATGAAAATATGTTCACTTGGAGCTCAGAAAATTTACCCTACTACTGTGGGCTCAGTCTCTAATTTTCCCAGATTTTTGTTCCTAAGTACTGTAAAATTTAGATTATCTTAAACAGGTTGGAAGAAATATGTGCAAGATGGTTAACGGATAATACTTTTCTTTCCAAAATGATTGTCCTGCTTACCTGAAATGGATTTTCCAACAATATTTATCTATGAATTAGTTATTACCACATGAATATCTTAGCAATTGAGGAACATGAGCACATGGTTGAAAGGTGGAGCAATAACTGCTAATCCTAAAATTTTGTGAAAAAACATTGAAGTGCTATGAACAAAGGGAGTAATAATTAGTTGGTTCAATGCACTTTAGCTTTTCAGTTCAGTATAATGAGCAAGGTAACAACTAGTGAACACTTGGTTCAGATCTATACATTGCAATTTCCTTGCTGATAGATAACAAGTCTAGTGAACAGCGCCTGTGTGTCAGTGTTGCGTTGTCCTCTTTTGGTAGTTACCACTGTTTTATGTTATTCTCACTAATTGTGATTAGGCTTTGTGTTCTGTTGCAAACGTCATATTTACATGTCCCAAATCACAACTTCCAGGTTCTGCAAGGTCCATGCTCTCTAGTAGGGAAGTTTCAGAAGCGGGTAGATTGTTGGATGACATAGCTAGTTTGAATCTGAAATCTGCTAGCACAGGCATGTACGTACCCACTTCTTATATATATATGATGTATTTTCCTCATTACTGTTTTTGGCTGTTAAAAAGTGGAAATGATAGAACTGAAATTTGTAAATTTTGCTTGTATAAAAGCAGACGTATACACTACACACCTGCAAATTATAGAAAAGGCTTAATAGGCTGCCCAAGCTTGAGATAAAGCAGCCAAGTTCCATTTTCTTAATGTTTTTGTTTGTCTTATTAATCATTTCTCTTACCCTGTGGTGGTACACACAAGGGAAATAGAGGGGGATGACTGAATGAGAACTGGTGGAGTTTAATGTTTACCTTCTTAACGTGCTTTTGCAGAGAAAGTAAAAGGCTTATAGCTCAGTATATGTCTAACTTGGGTGCTGAAGTTGGTTATCACAATTTCCACCCCCAGTTGAATAAGTTTCATCCACTGCAGTTTTTCTCTAGCCCCGATTCAGGAATCAATCAGGAAAACATTAGTTGTGCAGCACATGGGGTAAACATTGTTGGGATTATAAGAGCTCCTCGTGGGGATGGGAAGGAATCTATTGTTTTAGTGACACCTTATGATTCTGTGAATAACGGTCCTTATGACAATTTATCTTTGGGCATTGCATACTCGGTGTTTTCCTTGCTCTCGGAAGTTACATGGCTGGCCAAGGATATTATATGGCTAGTTGCAGATTCACAGTATGGAGACTATGCCCCGGTTTCTACTTGGCTACAAGATTATCACACCTCGGTGTTTGGTGGTTTGGGCATGCCAAATCCTGAAATGTGTCTGGAGAACAATATTCCTCATGAACTGAGAGAAAGCCTGTTTACTGACATAGAGGTGTCCAGTGGTGGTTTCAAGCGTGCTGGAACAATGGCTGCTGCATTTGTGATCAAGGTTGCAAAGAGAAATGAGCAATATGAAGACACTCTCCGTATCTATGCGGAAGCATCAAATGGGCAGATGCCAAACCTTGATCTCATCAATATTGTGAACTATTTAGCAGTTCACGGGCAAGGTTTGCGTGTCAAGGTAGAGAAATCATGGTCTTTACTTGAATCAAAATGGCTCAGAGTTTTGGGCGAAGTGTTTGAGTCAATTGGAAAGATAGCTAGAAGCTTGAATCCACAATGGAAATTTGGTATTCCAGCTGCAGATTATATTGATGGCAGTGCCACACTTGCGAGTTCATTGTACTACCAGGTTCATTTTCTCCTGATGTTTATGTGTTATTAAAAAATTATCCCCCTTTTTATAAAAAAAATGGGGATATTTTCACTAGGCTTTATGTTTACTAACACACATATGCATCCTTGTTTAGGCATTGGGTATTCCAACAGGTCCCCATGGTGCTTTTCGAGATTACCAAGTTGATGCTATTACTTTGGAAATTTCACCTTCTTCTACTAACAAGGTCAAGCGCAACGAGTTCCTTCTGCGGAGAGGACGGTCAGTTTGTTCATATCTTTTTTGTGGTTATTGTTTTGTTCAGTTAGTGGATGCCATATATATATATATATTTCATGTTGAACTATTGGTCAAATAATTTTTTCGATCAATTATAACCACTGAAATTAAATATATATATATTTCATGTTGAACTATTGGTCAAATAATTTTTTCGATCAATTATAACCACTGAAATTAAAAGTAACGTTTATGTCAATTTGGCTCAGTTTTCTGTTCTTTGATGCAGGTTAATTGAAGGAGTCATACGATCAGTAAATAATCTTCTCGAGAAATTTCACCAGTCTTTCTTTCTATACCTTCTAACATCTCCCAGTAAGTTTGTGTCAGTTGGAGTGTACATGATTGCTTTTGCCCTCCTTATTGCTCCACTTCCATTGGTAGCGGCTTCCCTCTATTTTGATGCTAATGAACTCAATCCCAGTATCAAAACTGATAAGCCCACTCCACAAGTTGCTGCTGCTAATACTGATAAACTAGGAAATACTCTAAGATCGTGGAAATGGCTCAAGGCAGCAAAGCAAGTGTCAGCCATTCATTTATGGGGTACATTTGTTTCATTCCTTCCATATTTAATCCATCAAATACCCAGCTGTACTCCCAGAACCAGTTTCGTGGTCTGGTTCATGCTTTCATTTCTCACCCTCTTGCTCTTGTATTTCATTCTGGGCTCCCAATTTTCTTATCCCAAATCATCTGAACCTCAAAAACAAGAATGGGCTATATTGAAATCAGTCACCATCTCAGCCGCCTTCACTGGTTTGGGTCTCATGTCTGTCATAAATTTCGCTACAGCAGAAATCGGGGCTCTGCTGATGGCCCCAATGTGTATGTTGGCCCGACCATTGATTCTCGAGGTCAGAGCTAAGAGTGCTAAATCAATTCTGAGAGCTGTTTGTAATCTCACGCTGGGAGTCATCGGGTTTCCCCCGGCCGCGTTTATTCTCTTGAAAGGCATTTCTACTGGCTTTAGCAGCCCCGACGTAGGCGATTTCTGGACTTGGGTCGAATCCCTTTGGTTATGGAACAGCGCCACTTACCTATACATAGGTATGGTCCACCTCCCTTGTTGGGTGCTATGCATTCACATTTTACTTCACCCTGTTAACACTAGTTAAAATGTTGTCATTTTCATATTAGACCTGTAACACAAACCTGAAGACTGACATTTTTGTATCAATCTTTGTGCCATATTAATTTTCCCTGATTCTCATCTTGCATCTTTTGTTCACTCGAATGCACTAGTAAGCCTTGAATCGTCGGTTTTACTGAGAGAAAAGGGCTGGTACGCGCAGAGAAATTTGCAGTTGACGTTCTACATTCTTATCTGTCGAATAGAGAGTTGGCATTTCAAATACATGGATTCGAAAATCGGGTAGACATCGTGCTATCTGGTAAACGTGTTTTCTTCGGATTGAATGGAAATATATAAAACTCTCTTCTTGCTTGCTTAGAATTACAGTTTTGTAGGTATTTGATTCTTAAGCACTAAGCTAAAAAATGAAAGATTTTGATTCTTGACTCTGCTGAGTTATGAACTATGTTCGGATATTTTTTATTCTGCTCCTACTCCCACTCCCAGCATAGCATATAGATTTTTTTATTGGTTTCTTGATTCCTCTCGCACTCAAATTTTTTTAATTATTATTTTGATTTGCATTAGCATTTGTTAAAATGAAGATCATTGAAGCTCTACATTACATCAGAGTTGGTTATCATATCAATTACTTCATTTTGGAATTGTTTAGCTGGAGAATTAATTTTTTAATCATTTATAGGGATAATGACACTTTGTTACACATAAATATCGCGAAATGATACTTTCATATCAAAACTATTTTTCTCTTTTTTAGTATCATAACAATTTTTTGTGACAACCTACCTCTAAAATTCTTAAAATGTCCATGATGCCCTTGGTTTAAGAAACCAAAGTAAAATTGGTTTAATTTGGTTTAAAAATCAGAATTAAACTAGTTCAAATTCAATTGAACCGAATTTTCTTCTTCTCCAACACACAAGTCTCTCTTGGGCGATTGTCGGCGAGCCACCGACGAAGGTTTTCTGGGCAGTTTGGAAATCTGAAGAGGATGGGAGGCGGGAAGAAGGGTCGTGGAGGGAACCAGACTTTTTTTCCAAATCAATTTCAACGTCTGTTTACGAATTCAAAATCAGGAGCTGATCGTAATCAATGGCAAATGCGTAGAAGCTAAATTGAGTACGTTGAGGAAGATGAAGGGGACTCAATTTGGTGCGGGGATGGGGTTGACGGCAGGACGAGGAGGTCGGATCGGGCAGCTGTAAGGTCCGAACGCATTGTGTTCGCGAGGAGAGAGAAAGGGAGGTAGGGAGCGAGGAGGGGGCCTCTCTGATTCTCTGACAGTGTTCCACAAGCCTCTAGCACGAAGAAGGTTGCAACCACTGTGGCGAGCGAGTGTTTACGCAGACTCGATTATTCGAATCAGGCGATGACAGAGGTGGAAGCAACGCCAGAAACCCTAGCATAGTTATGGCCACGCTCGCCTGGTGCCATCCACGACCCTTCCTCCTGCCTCCCATCCTCTTCAGATTTTCAAACTGCCTAGAAAATCTTCGCCGGAGCATTGCCGGTGGCTCGTCGGCAATCGCTCAAGAGAGACTTGTGGTTGAAGAAGAAGAAGAATAATCGGTTTAATTGAATTTGAACCCGTTTATTTTTGGGTTTTAAACCAAATTGAACCAATTTGATTTTAATTTCTTTAATCAATAGCATTGTAAGAATTTTAGAGGTATGTTGTCTTAAAATAATTGTTATAGTATAAGGAAAAGAGAAAAATAATTTGAGGATAAAAGTATCATTTGGAAAAGAGAAGTAAATAAGTTTAGGAGAGAGAACATTGCCATCAAAATCAGATGGACAAGCTCACCTGACTTTTTGGGAGTTTCCTTACAATTATATTACATAATTTGTCTGAATATAGGTGCTTTTTAAGGTTACGGTTGAGAAATGAATGATGATAGAATCTTTTGGTGTAAGTGTTAACACCACTCACTCACAGCCTCACCCTCAACCCATGGAATAGATTCTTGTGGAGAAATGGAATTTAATTTTCAGATTAGAAGTCCCAATGCTACCATCTATATTTGGTGATGCGCCTATATCAATGAACAATGTCCATTTTCATTTTTACACCTATCATAACTCATAGCATATATACATAGGGCTGATAGGTCGCGTAGATTTTACCAATCTGTTGTTAACGAAGTTAAAAGACCCCGTATCTATTCATGAGTTTAATTTTCATTTTACTTCTAGACACTCATAAATATTTCTTTTGGTTAGTAAAAAGAAATGATATAATTTTTAGGATAATTTTACAAAATTACTGTTGAGTTTACACTTTTCTCGGACAATTAATATTTTTCTTCTGTTCCAAAAAGATTTTTGAGGGTTTTTACTCACTTAATTACATTTTTCGTTTATTTTGAATTTACATCATGACAAAACACACTCAAAACTTGAGTATTCTCTGGGTACGATTCAAACTAAGTCATAAAAATAATTCATGTTTAAACAATCTGTCTGATAAATTTAACGAGTCTTAATTTTTATTTTGAACTCAAGTGTTTAAAACTCGATAAATTTTGGATGTATTTTCCAATTGCAACTTTTTTTAGGTAAACATGAGTTTTCATTTCAGCTGGGTTTAGTACCAACAGAAATTATAACCGTTTTAAGTTCTGATAATAAATAAATGAATAAATAACTTAAAATAGTCCACGGTTAAAACTCAAAACAAAGCAAGTCCAACGAGGAAGGTGAAGGGCACGCGCTGTCACCGCGGGTACAAAAAGCTGACCTCCCTCGTCCCTAACCTCTCACCTAATCATTTGGAGAAGCCAAGAAAAGAGAAAGAGGAAGAGAATTAAAAGAGAAAGCAGCAAAGAAGAAACCGCCGAGAGGAAAAAACCAGAGAGAGAGAGAGAGAGAGACAGAGAAAGAGAGAGAGAGAGTCTCCAAGACTCCACCTTTCTTGACTCAGGAGGTGAAGGAGAAGAGACCCAGAGACCCATGGACTCCTTGCTCTGCGACGAGCTTCTTCAGGAGATCTTCAACAAGCTCTCTCCTCCGTCTCTGTCGTCGGCGTCGCTGGTCTCCAAGCGCTGGCTCCGTCTCTGCCGCTCCTCCCGAACCTCCCTCTCTCTCCGCCTCTCTGTATCCTCTCTCCTTTCTCTTCCCTCTCTGCTCTCTCAGTACCCTTCTCTCTCCTCCCTCTCCCTCCTCCCCACCTCCGACTCCGACGGCGCCGATTTCGAATCCCACCGCCGCGTCATGTCCCTCGTCGCCGGTTCCTGCCCCAGGCTCGCCAGTTTCCGATTCGCCGCCGGCCCGATTTCTGGGTCTTCGATTTTACCGATGTCGAGGAGATGTACCCAATTGACCTCAATCAGTGTTTCTCTCTCCAGGCCCATCTCCCTCTCCTGGGTCGCTCGATTTCCGGCTCTGAAAGAGCTCTCCGTCGCCGTGTCTCGCGGGAATTGGGCGGAGGAGGAAGAAGAACATCATCAAAAACAACAACAAGATCAATTTGGGGATTTTGAAGAACCCGAGGCTGAATTGGGCCTAGAAACGGTGTCGTTTTCTGGAATCGAGCCCGGCGATTTGGGGCTGAACTGGGTGTGGAGGAGCTGCAAGGGCCTCAAGAAGCTGAGGCTCCGCAGCTGCGAGGGCGTCGCCGGAGAAGGAGGGGCATTCTCGTCATTTCACAATATACTCCCCGGTCTCCAGGAGATGGAGCTCCGGACCTGCCGGACCATCGCCGACGGAGTCCTCTCACAAATGGCGAATAGCTGCGATTCACTGAACTCGCTTCTGATCCACGACGGAGGGAGCAGAGAGGGTCTCCTCCGGTTCCTCAGGAATTGCCGATGCAACGTTCAAAAGCTCGACTTTCGATTACCCTTAGACCTCCGAAACGACCACCTCTGCGCCGCCGCGGCCAACTTCACCGCCCTGTCGTCGCTCCGCCTCCAGAGCTGCTGCCTCGTCACCGGCGAGGGCCTCAGGACCCTGGCCATCGCCACGAGCTCGAGCCTCCAGGAGCTCGCCCTGATCAACTGCGACGTGGCCGAGAGGGACCCGGGACTCCTCGCCACGCTCGGCCAGAACCTGAGGTCCCTCAGGAGGCTCGACTTGTCCCACAACGACCAGCTGCTCGATATAGGGTTCGTTTCCATGATGGTTTCGTGTAATGGCCTCACAGAGCTGAATCTTAGGGGGTGTAATGGCCTCACCGGGGCGGCGCTGGCTACATTGTCGAGGTGCTGCCCGAATTTGGTTGTTATTGATGTGACGGGCTGTTTTGGGATCAAGGCGCGGGATTTGGAGGTTTTCGTGAGGAGTTCGCGGCGGGTGAGGAAGGTTCTGGTGGAGGAGAGCAAGGTCACGGAGGCTGCGAAGATGTGGGTTGAGGATAAGTGTATTGAAATTATTGGGGCTTGAATTTTGATTTGAGTGATGAATCATTGAAGATGGCAATTTTGTTGGAGAACAAGTGAGTGATTGCAAAAATGTGGAGGGAAGTTTCAAATGAAACAGGTACATATGCATATGTGTTTACATACATACACCAGACCACTCTTTCTTTTTCTGGGCTTTGACTATGTGTATATTGGGTTTCTTTTGGATACAGAACATTATAAGTTTATGTAGAGGTTGTTGATGTGTAATTTGATGAAGGTACATAATAATGTGGTGTGTCAATAAGGGAAATCAATAAAAAATACCATTTGCTGTTCTTTTCTTCATTTTGTTTGGCTTGCTTGTGTTTTTCTTGATTCAAAACTCTATGTAATTAGCAGTTACTGCCCTGAAACAAATTTCAAATGTTAGGTTTGGATGCCAAAATTTTCAAAATTGTTTAATACCCATATCATACTTTTAATAATTATGTAATACAGTGATAGCACATCAAATAATTAAACACTATTAGTAAAGAACAAATATTCAATGTCTAATTTGGCTATGCTAAAATTCAAGCTCAAATACACCTAGAACTTACAGCTCTTATAAATTAAAAAGGTAATTATATTTACAGTTTCATACTGAGCAAATTTTATGATGGTACCATCTAAAACTCCAACAATACCTTGTATTTGCAAATATATAAGGAACACCAAAGTTGCCAATTCCGTACAATTCCGTTTGGGTCTCATCATCTACTAACCCTAAAGAGGGGAGGAAAGTGATGGCATAAATTACTCATTATGTGTTCTCTAACAAAATATAATATTATACAAATTATTAGGAACATGTGACAGTGATTTTAGCATATATATATTCAGTAATAAAATATAATATTGTTGTCAAGGTTAATAAGAAAAAATATTATTTTTTTGTAAATAAGGTTTGATTCGCATACCAGTCTCTTATGATTTAGTAATTATAATCTATTAACATGAAAGAGGGTCTGCGAACATATCTTACTACATGATCATATATTATATTATGGATTGCTAAGAATATTAACAAAAACATTGAATTTAAGAATTTTTTGGAAAATCTATCTATAACCTTATACCAGAATATACACCATATTCTTATGCATAACCTGAATAAATGATAAACTTAGGTTGTTAAGACAAACAACATGCATATCCTTTCTATTAAGACTATCTTAACTATTCGTTCTCTTGAGCCTCCGGCGGCTAGGAGCTTTTTCTTTCCCTTTACTCCCTTCTGGCTACGGGACAATGGCCCGACCCTGTGGATAGCTCAACATGTGCAACGCAGTTAGCAAATAGAAAGCTTTTAATAGTCCTTGTAGGCTGGTTATGCATCTGATTTAGATAATAACAAGTGTTTAAGGCTAATAGAGGTTATGGATAAAGAAGTTGGTATACTGCTAGTTTCGGATTATTGATAGACATAAAGGTTTTAGCTATTCATTATTTTGAACACGGTGATTTTTTCAAGAAATGATTTTATTGAACTTCAGCCAAACTTACTTCCTTCATTACACAAACTGAATAGCCATCCTCATATCGTTCCTACCAATTCATATCTTACATCACAAAAGATGCTGCAATATTTGTTCGTCACTTATGATCTTACATCTGGAAAGTGCTATAGTTTCAATATGTTCGTTTGTCTGCCACTTCTATCATATTTTGTTAACAATTCGCTGCTTCTTTTTTTGCCCATCGTACATGTGAAAAATGATACAGTTCTTCCACACTCCTTTGTCGCTTTTGTTGACAAAGCTCCTTCTTATCTTCCTGACATCTGCTTTTACTATACTTTTGTTGTTATTTTACCAAAATAGGTTAACACTTGGTACGTCTGCCTAATATGACTTGTTTGGCACGCCTGATAGTTGCTTATAGTGTTGGCACTTCTCGTAGGAAAATACTAACAAGATACTATTTTGTTACTATGACTACGTAGTAGTCAAATGGTATGTTACTATAACTACATTGTAGTCAAATACTATCTATTCAGTCTTCTTTGTGTTTATTCAAAAGAATTTGAGAATTTCCTAATTTAAGTTGTTTTTGAGTTGGGACGAGTTTCTTACGTGGGACTACAATGCTTGGCTTAATTTTATGTTTATCATAAATTAATGATAAACATTCTGTAGATTGTGTGGAGTGTGATTGAGATAGAATACAATGTACAATGTAGTCAAAGTTGTTTAATTTTATGTTTTTCACCCACCTAATTTGACTATCTATCCCATGTGCAAAAAAAGTAAATTTGTGCATACCACCCAATGTGTTGAATGTCATTTATGATTTACTTAAGGGATAATGACATTTTGTTACATTTAACTATAGCGAAATGACATTTTCATACCCTAATTATCTTTGTCTCTTTTTAAGTATCCTAACAAATTTTTTGTGACAATCTATGCTAAAATACCCTTAATTTAATAAATCAAAATAAAACTAGTTCATTATGTTTTATCAAATCATATTTGAAATGGTTCAAATTTAATTTTATATTTTCGAGCATAATTGTATTTGCATCTTAAGTACAAATCAAATTGAACTAAAGATAAAAAAAGACATTTTAGAGGTAAGTTGTCACAAAGAAATTGGTAGGATACTAAAAAAGAAAAAAAAAATAGTTAGGGTATGAAAGTGTCATTTCACTATAGTTAGGTGCATCAAAGTGTCATTATTCATTTACCTAATTATTACAATTACCCCGATATTAAAATTGTAAATATAATATTATAAACAATTACATGTCAAAGTTACAATTAATAAATCAGTAAATAGGGTATTATAAATTGCAACTGTCCCTAAATTAAATTATTTATTATCGTCCTTAAACTTCCTACAGTAAGAATTCACTTACAAATGCACTTTCTTTAAAGAAATTGGCACCCATAAAAATTATTATTTAATCCAGTGAATTAATTACAACTATTATCTGAAAGATAACAAGAAGTTTGAGGCATATAATGTAAATTACTGTCAAATAACTAAATAATACACCAACTTGCAACAAAAGATCCATATAAATGTATTCTAGAACAGACAAAAACATATGTTACCGCAAAATTTTGGTAAATCACTTCCCTAAACAACTCAAATGAAAGTTTCATACAAGTTGATAAGTTCACTTCAGTCCCTGCTGGATTTCTGAGCTTTACTTTTCTTCTTCTTGCCAGATTTCTGCTCTTCAACTTCCACCTGCTTCTGTTCTTCTCCCGTCCCCGCGGAGGACAACTGTTTCTTTCGCTTCTTGAGGAGGTTAACCTTATCCTGCCCGCGCTTCTTCCCAATCTGAATAAAAGAGAATGGTTTGTGAATATATAGCAGCAAGCATCAAATCCCAGCAAGAAATGCATTGCATGTTATTAATATACAGAAAAACAAGTTTCAATCCAAGAGTGCTTGATATGGAAGGTACATAAAACAGAAGAGTAAGATAGTGCAAGTAAAACAGAAGTTTGGCTGCCATCCTTTGTTCTGTGTAAAGGAATAAACATGCTCGGGCAACTTGTTGATCTATAGCGAAAAGCATTAACATTCAGTTTGAAGGCGAAAAATGGTTTTTAATCTTAGTGCACTGCAAGGAAAGAAATAGTATAATGGGTAAGTTACCTCCATGGATTCTAGTAGACCCCTCTTCTTACGAGACATCAAAACCTTTGACATGTTTGCGGTATCCTGAGCAACTTGATCCAAATCAGGAAGGACAATATCTTCTTTGACTTCTGTATCCTCATTTTTCTTATCTACATCCACAGCAGATGAACGCTTGGCGCCTTGAAGTTCCATTTTTAACTCTTCGTGATATTGTTTCTCGAGAAGCATCATCTACGTCATTTCAAGTTCAGTATAGTCAATAAGGAAATAATAACAAGCTTCACATACAACAAGAATCATATGGTATCATCAAAACAGAAGGGGGTATTTCGCATGGATTCACTGAAGCAAGTATATATATGCATAGGGGAATCACATAATGTTATTTTCAAACAACGAACCTTTCGCTTTCTATCAGCAGCTTCATTAGCTTCAGTTCGATTCTTGATACCTTCAGAAAGTAAGCTCTGAGGGTCATCCAGATCTTCTTTTCCCAGGCCCGGAAGCGGAAGAATATTATCTCTGGCAGCAGCCTGCAGCTTTTTGAGTTTTTCTGCATAATCAGGAACATAGCCTTCTGCCTCGTTGTCGACAAACGGAGACAAGTGAGGTGGAGGAACCCTGTTTATGCAGGTATGATGTTAGAGAACAGGTTCAAAGTGAGACTTAACTACCAACAATTGGCCAGGTTGAATTTCTGGTTGCTACATGGCACACATTACAATTTGTGATAAAGAATATTGCATTGAAAATTACCTTCCAACCATATAGTCTTCAATTGGCAATATTATACGCGTATTTACACAATCAAAGACCCACTGTGGTTGAACATAGTTCCTGGAAAGGAATATATGACCTTGTGTTGGCCTGTCAACGATCTGTAGAAATAAAAGCATTCACTCAGAAATTTTACCCTCAAAATGAGTGCTTGCATATGGAGGTCATACAACATGTTCTGCAAAGCAAACCTGATAAGTGATGCTCTGGTCAGATTCCTTAAATGGAGCACCATCACCCTCCCAGGAAACAGTACCGCCAAAAGCAGGAATGACAAACAGCAATGACTCTCTTGGAACCTGGACATAGAAAACTTCAACTCCTCAGCATGTAGAACTATAAGAATATATCATGTTATTCGCTAAGAATTGTGAAATAAAGAAACCACAATATGCAGAAATTAATTGATCCAAATTAAAATAAATTGCAACTTCACCTCGCGGCTCAAAAAGAATTTCATATCCTTGAAGAGTTTCTTGCACTCCTTTGTATCTTCATCATCTTCATCTTGATTATCAGCATCTTCAACAATCTGCATTAATGCACCAGGTTTATTGGAAGGAAGTTGACTTTGCAGTTGAGAAAGTCTTAATTCAGATTCTTCAGCCTCATTCCCTTTTTTCTCAGCTTCATCTTTGTTAGGTTCAGATGAGTTGATTCCTTGTGATTCCACAGAAGGTCTGGAACTAGAGTCAATGTATCTTGACAAGGCATACAGCTCTGCGCAACTCAAACATCGGATTTATTAATAAGCCATTTGAAATCAACAAAATGGAGAGTGTGAAGCATTGAAATCGCAAGAACAATTAAATCTTGTTCAAGAAACAACGCTGAATTAACTAGGAATCCACTAGGAAATTCTTTGTAGATGCACATTAAAACATACCGGCTGCTAACGCTTCCAAACGACTATCTAAGGTTGGTGGATAGTCCAGATTCAAGGAGTGATAAAGCCTGGCATTGATGGAAGATTGAAGAGTCTGCACCCAAATTGAATATATTAGTTAAACTGTAAAGTACCTCAGGAAAACAAGAGAACAGTGAAAATTCCAAATAGATATGATTCTGAAGATAGGAACAAAAATCAACTTTAATCTGATGGACTTTTATACAGGAAATAGCAACTTCAGCTTGCAGAAAAAGGCAATCCAGAAAAAATGTCTGAAAGTTTTCTTAGATTCACTAGATCAAATCATACAAGAAATAAAATATGGTATATTATATTTTATTAGGTAACACAACTAACAGCGAAAATGAAGTTGAGAAATATGATGATGATAATGCTATGAACGAAAGTTAATAACTCGAGCAACCTTAAGCATATTACCTCATAGAATTCCAAAAATGTTAGCATGACATTGTAGTCAACATCATCAGGCACAACTTGTTGCAGCGCATGAGGTGTTAACCATGTGATTTTTTGACCCTCAACCTCAGCCTGTAAAGACAAGAACAGAGCTGAGTCAACAAAAACATAGAAGTTCCGCACAACGCACTCAAGAATGCCATTTTACACCAAGTAGATAGTAAGCTATATTACCTGGTAGTAGATGCCTTTCACAGACACAAATGTTTTTCTTAACTTATGAGTACGAGATATGTAAGCTTGCCATTCATGACTCAACCTAACCAATGGGGAAATAAATCAGTATATGTTAATCACAGAACATGAATAAAAGCATAAAAGATAAATTATAAAAATCGAGCAAATGCTGCATCCTTGTAAAATAAAATTTGACATTTCATCAACAACATCAAAGCACAAACCTTCTACAAGTATGGATACGCTTCACTTCAATTTTTTCTCGGTGAACAGCAGGCAAAGCAGCAAAAAGGTGAACCAATGAGAGGCAGTCATCCAGGTCTCTAAGTGCATCTATAAATTTGGGGTACCTGCACCACAAATAGATAGTCAATAACTTGTGTCATGCACGTGAGACAGCAATCACTATTTATTACGAGTGAATAAACATCAAACAAACCTCTCCCGGATAAGCCTGCCAAGCTCATAAGTGGGCTGGCGAGATCGCAAACTTATAGCACGTTCCTTATTTTTCTTCGCCTCTGCTTTCTTGATCTTCTTGCTGTACGACCTGATGTCTCTGAACTTCTCAACTAACGGCTCGTGATGAAGAAATGCAATATCCTTGGTATGGTAGTAAGTATGGTGACCTCCCTTCACTTTCTTCTTAGGTTCACGGGGGAATATACCCTTGAGGATGCATAATTTCCTGAATGAATCAAACCAATAACAAATGAGTTCCCTTTCAAATATCATATAGAAATTGGTATTCAATTCACCCAGTACCGTATAAAGCCAACTAAATAAGATACATGGACAAATGGGTTTCAAGTTACATCTCAATCTATTTTCTCTTGCTAAAATTAGAGATAATACACCATTTTGTTTTGGAAACCAGCGAGCAGCGAATAAAATTGAACTATCAATCTGAAGAGAGATTGAAGGAGTAACCTGAATAGGGTCAAGCTGATTTGAAGCTCCTTGACGGCGTGTGTCCTGGTGATGTACCTCGCAGCGTTACCTTCCTTCTTCTTCCCCTGAAGAACAACAAAGCAAATCAATCACCGAGAATTGGTGAGAAAATTAACAATACGAGCAGTGAGTGCGAGTGTGGAGACTGAAGGAGAAGATTGAACCTACCGCAGGCCTGTAATGTTTCGGCATTGAGGATAGTGGAGGCTTCGAATTGGAGAAAAGAAGAGAGAAAATGGAGTGTAGCGGCTTGGAATCACAGAACTAGAGAGTCTCGATTGTTAGGATTTTAGGGTTTAAGACGAAGAAGAAGAAACAGATATTCTGGTTACGGGCCGGTTGTGGGCTACGTATCTGGAGGATTTGGGCTCTTTTAATGGGCTTATAAGTGGGCTGGTCTGGTTAATAACTCATATTATACAAGACCCAACATATGTTCACGACTACAATCCACCTCGGGCTGACAAAAGTTATACAGATGAACCTGACTTTAATTGAACAAAAAATGTGAAATATTCATGTAATTTTGGTTTAAAGGAAATCGAACCGAATATTTTTGGTTAAAAAATAGGCCGAATTTTGACGATTCGACTTTCTTAAATCAAATAATTAGTCATATCCAACTCAAAATAGAGAAATTCATGAAATTTGGTTCAAGAACAATCGAATCAAAATGAACAAAAAATGTCAGTTCAAAACTGAACTGAATTATAATGATTTGGTTGTGATTTTTATCTTCTTAAGTATGAATTAATTGATTCGGTTTGATTTTCAACTAAATTGGTTCAAAACCAAATCATGAAAACTCAAGATCCACCTCGTAATTTTAAGAAAGATAACTTTATGCAAATTGAAGGATTTTGTTTTATGGATAAATTGTTAGAAGTGACAGTGAATCATTCAAATTTTGTAAAATGTGGTTATGAACTTACCATCTTCTTTTGCAAAAAAGTGTACATTTGTCTAAAAATAAATAAATAAGCCCTTTAAATCAATTTTTGAAAATAAAATATATACTATTTTTATTCTAAAAAACATTTTTATCTACAAAGTTGATTTAAAGAGTTTTTTCGTTATTTTTGAATAAATGTACATTTTTTACAGAATGTAATGGTAAGTTTACAACCATTTTTTACAAAATTTGAATTGTTTGCAATTTTCCTTTGTTTTGTGTGATTTGTTCTATTTTCTTACGAAAAAGTGCGCAGAGAAAGCTACACAAGAAGTAACTTGAACAACGTGAAGGTGCTTTAAATTATCATATGTGGTAACTATACATATTTACATCGGTCTTCTTTCTCTAATTTATGTTATACCTATTCTGCATTCACTCTCTTATTCACCTATATATACACTAATTATACATATATTTAAAATCACAAAACATCTTCTTGGAATTTGATGTTGCTTTCATGGCTTGATTTCAAACACTTGTTTCACCCAATTCAAAACACTCGATAGTCCTTCCATTTTCAGTTTCATACTTGCATTGACTCGAGCTTCTGCTTGAGCTGGTGTTTCTTCCTCAACACCTACATGTACTGCATTAAACACGTAACATTCATAAGTGTAACACCGTTAAAATCCGACACATCTAAAAGCTTAAGCTGACAGTTAGAGGTCTCAATATGTCAGATACGACTTAATTAAATTGATTTTCATCCAACTGTGATTAGGTTTGGGATTTTGGGAGCCCTTCCGTTCCGACCCACGGTATATGATGTTCAGGCTTCAGTGATCTGGTTTGAATATAATTTGGACCGCCAGTTGGATTAGGGTTTATAGAGATGACAAAAATCTTCAAACTCGTATGTTGTCATCATGTAGAGAGGCAAAAAATCACTAAACTCGTCTCCTTGTCATCTTTAAAGGTTTCCTTGTTTTGCTATTTCCTAACAGGGTCTGATATATATACTACTTTTGTAAAACCAGCTGAATTCACTTGGTGATTTTGTAATTCTGGTTTTCTATGAATACAAATTCTTTCTTTCTTTCTTGTTTGTTGATTGATTTTGATTTTTAGTTTGCGTTATCTTTATCGTTATAACACACAGTATGTTTTTATGAGATATGGGTTCTTACCATTTCTCCCGAGGTTTTCGGCCTCTCGCATGAGCTGCTTGTTGAAGGCCTTGGCGGCCATGAAAACGTTACGGGGTTTTTCCCATCCACCTCCGAAGATCCCATAGCCTTCCTTGGGCTGAGGGCGGATCAGGAACTCGAGCACTGCCAGCTCCTCCCTCTCCACCCAGTGGATACAGTTGACAGGGCATGAATCCACAGAGACCTGCAGTAACAACTCACCATTTACTTTCTACATTTTCACTTATTACATGCCATTATTAGTTAATGTAGCTAATTGATTTACCTTGATGTTATCTTCATTGTCCCCATATTGAACCTTGACTCTTGCGCACCCGACAGCATCGTCCATTACAAATGTGTTGCTTGCATGAGACACACACTCTTTACACCCTGCAATCCAAATTTGTATGCTTATATTAGTCCAATGCCCGTATGGGGAGTCCAAGACTCTAACCCGTCCAGTTGCCACTCCTACAGAGATGTTAAATACTTTGAATCTGACATGGACCCGATATCCCCAATCAGATGGGGAGGGGACCCGAATATGTGTTGTTGTGATGTAAGAAATACCTATGCACGCGTTTTCATCAACAAAGAGAGCTTGGGGTCTCAAGGGACCATCCCAGGAGCTGTAGCCTAAACCAGCAGATTTGTTCCTCCCAAAAGACACTCTTGTTTGGCCTATAGAAGCATCATAGTCTTTTCTCAGATCTTCCCTCATCAGCACCATGTAGGCTTCATTCAGCTTCAGTGTATGGGCATGACCCTAATCAAAAGGGTCCAACTTTGCTCAAGTAATGATCTCATAACTCAGTAATTACACTGCACCCAATAATTGAATTTGAAATTACCTTTTTGCCAGCAATATCTGGGTGATACTTCTTCTGCAACTTCCTGTATGCTCCTTTAATTTGCTGAGGGGTTGAGTCAACAGGGACACCAAGCAACTCATAGTAACTCAAATTTGTTATTGAATTGTTTCCTATATTTGTTCTAGTGCTGCTACATCTGAATACACTGCTTCTATGCCTCCATCTAGCCAAAAAAAAAAAATCATCACTTTGTTAAATTTCGATCAACCTAAAAACTCATCTGCAAGTCGGATTGAAAATTACAAACTCTGTACATGCTATAAGCATGGCAAATAGGTTACTAGGTCTGGAGGCGTAATTGACTCAAACTTAGTTTTGGCTCAAATGAGGTTACATAGTTAAACTCGAATTCTACTTGATAGAAAATGGAAAACTCTTCGATTCGGCTCAGTTTTGTTACGTTGAGTTCTCATTATATATATTCATAAAAAACAACCTATATTAGATAAAATAAAATAAAATACTTACGACTAATTAAATATTAAATGAGCCTATCATCAATCCTTAAGGCTCGTTTCATTTACTAAACAAACCCAAATTTGAGTGAGCTTAATATTTAACAAATCGAGTTCAAGCGATTAGTTATAATCTCGATCTAATATTAAAGTCAAATCCACCTAAAACATCAAACTATTATATGATCCAAACCACTTCTCAAATGATGATTATTGGATCATAACTTCGTGATGATTAAGGCTAGAAATTACCTTGGGATGTGTCTGCTTGGAGATTTTGTGACTGAGAGCTGGGAAATTGCCACCATAGAGACTGCCACTGACATGTTTGTGAACTGTGGATTGGATCTTGCAATTTCCAAACACTGGACCCAATTCTTTTGTTTCTCCAAAAGATATTTTCCTGTAGGATATTTCCTAGCAAAAAAAAAACAAAACTAGTATAGAAAAAAATCGGTACATAAAACAAAAAATAGAAGATATTATGGAGCCTTTTCCGAGTCAGCATTTGAATCTGTGGGACCCACTTTGTCTGGTCTTTCAGCAACCAGACGAACCTGGTAGGAACTTGTACACAATACGCCGTCGTTTAGCATATTCACCTACAATGAGTCTTCTCACTGAAGATGAATCAAGCAAGTCACATATCTATGGCACTGTACATTGTCAAATTTCCTATTATCTGTACATAAACAAGAGACACTGTCACTGACTATCTCGTTTGATGCTAAACTGAAACGATAACTCCATAGATTCATTGGTGAATGGAGGCTTCGTCGGCATCGGTAGTTCACAATCCTTTTCGTTAAGCATTTTCACTACCGTCGTCATCGTTGGCCGCGAAGAAGGCGACTCTTGCGTGCACAAGAGACCCACATGCACCATTCTTTTGATCTCGTCCATGTCTTCAACCCCCAAGCTTTGATCCACAATGTCCGCAACTCTATCGCCTTTGAACATCTTCCACGACTGCCATTCAGAAAATTAGAGAGAAGATGATTGACTAACTTATACTTTGATCATCTCAGAATAAGCGTTATATTCGACTATTATCCAAAATGATCGCCTCTGCATCCGAGCAGATGACCCACTAGAATTCTAACACAATGCTCGACTTTAGCAATGGCGTTAAACATGCACATTTTTCGAATAAGAAGTAGTTACTAAAGTCTGCGAACCTTAGTAAGGATGTTTTTGTTCATCAGCAATTCGTAAATTACCCTTATCTCCGCCCATGTCCCATAGCAGATAACCCGCTAGGATTCGAATCTAGACCTTTTACTAGGCAGGGCTCGACTTTAGCAACAGTATTAAACATGCACATTTTCGGAATAGAACGATTCCCAAACTACCCTCATCCCCATCATTGCCTCTAAACCAAGGGACTCACTAGGATTCGAACACTAGGCCTCTTACTAGGCAGTGCTAGACTTAAACAATGATGTTAGGCATGTGCATTTTTGGGATGGGAAGTACTTACTGCAGTGACTAGGGTTTCGAGTGATTGATCCTCCGGTTGAAATGCACTGTTCCTCATACCGCAAACTATTTCAAGTACAAGAACCCCAAAGCTATAAACATCTACTTTCTCTGTCAATCTTCCGCGAGCAATATATTCTGGGGCCATGTATCCTCTACGAAAGATAGATGCATATAAATATACTATTGTATATATACAGAAACACAAGGGTGAAACCCCCGAATCAGAATGTAAGTACTTACAATGTCCCTGCGATAGGGGTGCTGACGGGGTTGGAGTTGTTTTCGTCTGAGGACAACCTTGCCAGACCGAAATCTGCTATCTTTGGCTTATATTTGATGTCTAACAAGACATTACTAGCTTTGATGTCTCTATGAAATATACACTCTTCACAGTCTGTGTGGAGATACTTCAAGCCTTTGGCTGTTCCTACGATGATTCCTAGCCTCTTCGGCCAGTCCAACACTTTCTTCCTCTCCTCGTCTTTCTTCCGCATATAGGAATAGAAATTAAGAAAGCCAACTATATTGATTCAGATGGTGGAATTTGACTGAACTGAATGAATACATACCGAATAAGACGAAGTCGAGACTATTGTTGGGGAGGTATTCATAAACGAGGAAGCCATTTTCGTCCGTGAAACAGCAACCAATGAACCGAACCAAGTTCTTATGTTGAGCTTTGCTGATGATCTCCATTTCATTCTGAATCTCCTCCACATTTCTTTTCCCCATCATAAACAGCCGTTTAATAGCAATTTCTCTACCGTCAGGTAGCGTGCCCTGTCCAAAAAATTAACAATGTAACAACAAAAACTCAGTCAATTCTTGAAAGGATAATCAAGAAGTGCTTTCCGGGTTCAAAATGTAGGGGAACCTTGAATACTTCACCAGATCCTCCGCTTCCAAGTTTTTGAGCCTCGCTAAAGTTCTCTGTTGCTTTCTCAATAGTTGAGTGCTTGAACCACATGCAATGCATCCTTACACTCATTTCTGCTATTTTTAGCTCTGTTCCATTGTAAATAAAATGATATCATTAATAACATCAACATGAATAAGCTAAACTCACCCAAGTATAAATGTGAACATTACCCGTGCTTGCATCTACATCTTTCACTTGAGAATCATAAGTAAGTTTTCCTAAATACAGTCCGAGAATAACTGCCACTGCGCAAACAGTTACAGCCGAGAATATATATATCAAGTGAATGATAATACCTTCAAAAGACAGATACAATAAAAAAGTAAATTTATCAACTGGTCCAAAAAGAAAACCAATAATAGTAAATTACAACTAAAAGCAGATGCAAACAAAATTTGTAAATCGTGAATCACTCACAAACCTTCAAAGGCATCCATGAATGAAGCGTTGGTAAATTGCTTGTTAGAGTAACGCAAGACACAGCCAGAATTGAGAATCCAGCAGTCAGCAGCCGGCAAGCAGATGTCCGAAGCAATTCCGGCGTCTTCCAAGCAAGCAGAACAAGAATCAAAGGCCAGAGAACCCCAGCATTTGGCCATTGCATAAACTGAGGCACCATCTCTATTATACTGATGCTCATGTGCATAACCTTCAAAATGTGGTGCATTCTTCACCACATTCTGAATTGCTAGCTTTGCAACATCCTTAAATCCATAGTTTTCGTCCATCACATCACTACAATTCTACCCAATTCCCCAATTTCATCACACACGCAACAAATTGTTCATACATTGACCTAAGTTATTATTGTTGCCAAAGCGTAAACGAGCCGAATCAAGCTCAAATTTGTCAGGGCTCAACTAGACTCGAAAAAATGGCTCTAATTTGGCTTTTAACTTGAACAAGCTTTTACATGTGTATAAACTTGAGTTTGGCTTGAAAATATGTTCAATTTTCACTATATATATTGGTTAAAAGTTAAAAACTGTATTATTATTCTAATTGCATTACATATAAATAAATAATTTAATTAAAGGGAATCTTTCCAACATAACTACACATTTTTTGTTGAGAGATCTCTTATGATAATATTTTAGACTCAATTTACTGCATTAAGTTAATTTCAATATAACACTGTTTCCAATGTGAAATGACCAAAATACCATCGTTGGAAGATTTTTATTCTCCTTCTCTCTTCTTCATTCTTCATTCAGTTAATTTATTTTCAGAATTATTTTCAATGTGAAAGGACCGAAATATCCTTGTTTGTCTTCCAAATTCTCAAAACTGATGCCATTGGGAGTTATTTTTCCTTTCTCTTTTTCTCTCCTCATCATTTAGCTCAATTTCAACATTAACTTCAAATTCGACCTCGATTATAAGGGTTTTAAATTCAGCATTATAGGGTTTGAAAGCGAGGAATTGCCGAGATCGAGCGAAAGACTTACAGATGTGTCCTGGTGACTGAAGACCTCGTAACCGAACGAATAATTATCGACCCTGATGAAGCAGCCTTCGAAATAGACGCGAGCGCCGACTCTGGGGAAGCAAACAGCGGCGACGGTGCCGATCAGGCGGAAGCAGGAGGCGCAGTCGTCGGGCGACAGGTCGTTCATGCAGGCGGCGAGGACGAAGGCCTGGTTCGGAGGCTCGCCGTTGTTGGACCACGACCACTTCGATTTCCTCATCCGCGGCTCCATCGCCTTCAACACCGCCCTGCAGTTGGACTCGTATGTTTCTCCGTCGCTCCCCGTCGCGTTGGCGTTGTCGCAGGTCTGGTGGACCAGCGAGGCTCGCGGATCGGCCTGGACTCGGCCGTGGAGGAGGTGGGCGACGGAGATTGAGGCGGCGAGGAGGAGGAGGAGAGAGGCGTTGGCCATGGATGAGGGGGAGCGAGAGACGGAAGGATTTTGAGATTTTCTCTTCCATTTTCGTTTTTTGGGAGGTTGGAGATGGGTTTTGTTATAATTAGAAATGGTTTTTTTTGTGATCGTGAAAGGGGTGATGATGATGAAGGAGGTTATGTTGAGGAAGAGGTGGCAAAATATTATTAGCATAATTTTGAAAATATATTTGAACCGTGAAGAAGGCCAAAATGTTCATGAAACTGTGAACAATTAGTCTGATTATGATTTTAATCATGGTGCGGTTTTATAAACTGAAAACCACAGCAACTGTATCACATTCACAACGTCTATTGATACCGTTAAAATCTTGTTGGCGTGACTTCTGTCACTTCTCTCCCTTCATTGATGCTCATTAATCATTTTTCATGTTACTACCCCAACAAGAAAAATTACACGTTTATGTCTAATTCACATAGGATTCAATCTAATTGAATTTTGAGGTAAAAATATTAAATTGTCACACCATACGTTTTTTCATGTATTTTATCTTTAAATATAAAAGGATGTATTTACCCTCAATCAAATAACACATTTGACTTCTGAAGTAAGGGTAATATCGTTTACAACAAAAATAATATTGCTTTATTTTTATTTTTAATTAGTAGAAAATACCAAAATGCACTCAAATCAATTTCAAACTTTTAAATCATACCCTTCCACTCTCTCTCCTCCCCATCTCTCTCAACTATCTCGATCTTTCGTTCCTTTTTTTGTTTTGAAGTTTCAATTGTGATTTTTTTTCATTGTTTCGTTATTCATATTATCGTCAAGCTTGTTGCGATCCACTATTTCAATGGTTTGTAGTGTTTTTTTTTATAAGCAATGTTTTGTAATGTTTAATCTTGTGTTTTGTTCTGTTATTGCTTGTTGATTGGTGATAAAACTGGAAAAACTTTATGATTGATCGTTTTGGTTATGATTTTAGACTAATTTCGTTTGGTTTGTGAAATTGATTTGTGTGTTTTTTGTATTGGTTTGTTGTTCATCTTATGAAAAAAAATTATTTCGAAAGGCAATCTCGTCAGAATTTACTAGATCTGGAGTTACGTGTGGCCGAAATTAGAGTAATAGGTTGCTAGGAGAAGCGGGTCCGCTCCATCTCCCATATCCGATGTTCCTCTCCGCCTAGATCCACCGCTTGTCTCCGCCCAAATTCATCTCTCCAACCGCTTCTTCGTCCTCGTTATCGACGACCAGCAAACGTAGGTAGCAGTCGACTTCGTCTTCTCCAGATTGAAGTCGACTACTTTTAAAACAAAATTGTAAAGACAAAATTGCCCTCATATTACATTTAAATAGATATTTAAATGAGGGTAAAATAGTTATTAGAAATATTACAATTTTGTTATTATTTAGGTTCTCAAAGAATATTGTCATATAGTTTTAATATAAAATTGAGGGGTACAAGTTTCATTTCACACTAAATCATATTTAGCACGTAATCGTATTGTTTAGATATTATATAGTGAGGGCATTTTGGTTTTTTTACCCAAAGTTTTTGTAAGATTTAACCATATTATATAGTTAAGTGTAAATGAGTGATCATTAAGGATAATGATGTGTATTTTGTTGTTGTTGTGAATAATGATATAAAAATGAGTGATAGTCGAGGGTAGTGAGGTGTAACTTTCCCCAAAATAAATGGCTCACATGAGAAGCCTATTGCTCAAAGTCGAGGCGATTAAAACCGAGCATATTATAACCACCAATCATTGTAATTGCAATTACATTCATGGTTTTTATAATTTAAGAACCGGCCGGTGCACATTGGTTTCTAAATATTATGGTGGAAGAGGTTAACCACCCTTATCACCCCTACATGAAGATTTCAATAGATCAAAAGGAAAATTGTAAATAGTAGTTGTGAACTTTCATTGTTACAAAAAGTAGACGTGAACTTACTAACTTTTTGCAAAATGTGTAATTTCATCCAAAAAATGATAAAAATACTCATGATTTTTTTATTATTAGATTTTAGGATAATGACACTTTGTTACGCACTATAGAGAAATAACACTTTCATACACTAACTAATTTTTTTTTATCTTTTTAGGTACGTTGACTATTTTTATTGACAACTTACCCCTAAAATGTCTAAAATACCTAAGTTACCCCTGCTTCCAAAAAATGATGGAAATATTCATGATTTTTTTATTATTAGATTTTGGGATAATGACACTTTGTTACACCTAACTATAGCGAAATGATACTTTCATACACTAACTATTTTTTTAATCTTTTTAAGTACCTTGACTATTTTTATTGACAACTTACCCCTAAAATTTCCTAAATACCTAAGCTACCCCTGCTTTTGATTTCAATTTTACCCGATTTATTGATGACCGGTAGTGAACTGGAATTGAATTTTAACTTGATTCAAATTCATAATGGAATCCATACACCCTCTCCATCTTCTCAAACAGAGCCACGACCTCGGTGGCTCGACCGTCGCGGTCAGTCTGGTCGACAAGTTCTGCGAGGGACTTCTCACCGGCGACGCCGCGTGTGGCGACGAGGAGCTCGTTCACAACTTTAAAATCTTTCGGGTGGCCGAGGTAGTTGATGAAGTAGGAGGTGGAATCGGGGGATGGGTAAAATTAAGGTTTGAGAGTATCCATTGATGAAACCCTAGGACGGATCTTCCTGTGGAGGGAGAGAGGTTGAGGGCGGAGAGGATTAGGGTTGAGATGGGGGCAAGGTGGTAGAAGCATAGAAGAAAATTGGAGAAGGTGGTGGTGGGGGCAAAATGGGAAGAGAAAGGGTGGTGGTGGAGGAGGCGGCAGAGTTGAAGAGGAACCATTTTTGTGGAGTTCGGAGGGTTAATCACAATTCCATTATGAATTTGAATCAAGTTCAAATTCAATTTCGGCTCACTATAGCTCCGTAGTAAATCGGCCAGAATTTAAATCAAAACTAAAGGTATTTTAAGGGTAAGTTGTCAATAAAAGTAGTCTAAATACTGAAGAAGATAAAAAATTTAGTTAGAGTATAAAAGTGTTATTTCGATGTCGTTAGACGTAACAAAGTGTCATAATCCCTTAAATTTTTTGTCCAAACTAGATATCATCGGTTTTCCTCATTTTCGATTGAATATCACTAAACGTGGCTTGATAACATGACAATAAAAACAATGAGTCGGACCAACTCGACGATTGGAGATAAAAAATAGACAAATTCGAGTTGAAATTTTGTATAGTTTCACGATCATTTTTGTCATTGTTGGACATAATTACACATTTTGTAAAAATGTGATAAGTTTTTTAAGCGAATGTGATAAATTCATGTATACCTTTTTCAATAAAAAAAGTTCTCAACTAATTTGTAGGAAAAGTTATATACCTTACACAACTTTTTGCAATTTACTCTAAAAAAAACTTTACCAAATAAATTGTTTAAAAAATATAGAATATATAAGCATTTGTCATTTATTCAAAATTAATCGATTATAGTGATTCTTCACGGTTTCATTTTGAAATGAACTGATTCAAAATCAAACTAAATAGATCAATTCAATTTAAAAAATATAAATTGAAATTGAACTGTTGAGATTTAGTTCGTTTAGATTTTGAATGACCGATTTTTGGCTCAGTTTGATTTCTTTGACCGGTTCGATTATTATTTTCTATCTCGATTCAAGTTGGTTTGGTAATTTTTGAGCTGCCCTAGCCCTTGGTGTGACTCCTTTCTCCGCCAGGGTTGCATATTAACTCCGTCCGTGGTCAGGACACCACGAACCAGTTACCGAACAGACCCCATATCATCTCTACTCGATTATTCTCCACGACACGAACCACAGTAACTCAATAAGAGCCTAGAAACCGAACCGGACCCAGTAGCGTTCTACAAACTCTACAAACCTCTCTTCTCTTCGCTTCGCTCTTCTCGTCTCGTAATGAGACTTCAGCAGAGCGTCATGTCCCGCGCAACAATGTTGTCGTCGTATTCGTCGTCGACCTCAGTTTTCAGAAACCCTAGCTTCGCTCCGTCACCGAGCCATGGAGTCCCTCTCAAGAACCGTGTCTCTTTCGCTCATCGATTCCGCAGCACCTCGCTTCGATGCTTCGCGTCTGCGATTGATTTCAACAGAGTCAAGGTGAAGAACCCGATCGTCGAAATGGACGGTAACGAGGCTTAAACCCTAGTTTTTTTATTACTCCTGTCATATTGATGATGAATAGTGAAGGAAGTCAAATGAAAATTTGATTGTTCCTGGTTGTGATTATTGTGTATTGACGTTTTTTTTTCTGGTGGAAGGTGATGAAATGACGAGGATCATATGGAAAATGATCAAGGACAAAGTATGAAAATGCATTTCCCTGCAATTTTCAATTTGAAACTGCTGTTATTTGGGTTTTGTTTAGCGATTTTGATGGTGTTCTGTTCTGTGTGTGGTTGCAGCTTATATTTCCTTATCTGGATTTGGATATAAAGTATTTTGATTTGGGGGTGATGAACCGCGATGCAACTGATGACAGAGTGACCGTAGAAAGTGCTGAAGCCACTCTCAAGTAAATATTTCTTCAAATGATTTTGTTAGGTGATATGTTGTGATTGATTTTATATTGCAATGTGGGAACACTGATTATACAATTAGCAGGAGTGGTAGATCTTCAAAAAGGATAAACAATTGCTTTTAGTTTTACTTTTTCTAGAGTTTGTAATGTTTGTTATTTATGTACCACAGGTACAATGTTGCTGTGAAATGTGCTACCATAACTCCAGGTTAGCTATTCATATCCTTACTATGCTTTGATAGCTTCTTACTTTTGACACAAGAAAATAATAGTCTATGATTATGGTGGATGGATACTTCCTTTGTTTGTAAGATCTAAGTCTACCCATAAAAACGTGTTGCTTCATTAAGATTTATGCACTCCACACTCTCAAATTCAACGAAGTGGATGTGAGTGGTGGCTAATGGTGATATCAATTGATTGTTGGCTTACTCTGAGCCAATAAATCCCCGTCTTGTATTTTTTTCCTAGTCTTCATCCTCAAGTTTATGATCCATTGATTATAGTCTTTACACACTACTCATGTCATGCTGCCTTTGATGTTTTTTCCAGATGAGACCCGAGTCAAAGAGTTTGGGCTGAAGTCTATGTGGAGGAGTCCTAATGGCACAATTAGGAACATTCTAAATGGTAATTTTTCTTTCTGCGTCCAACATAGTTATTACATGCATTGTACTACACAATCTCTAGTTACAGACAATTTGACATCCTCAAGCGGAAGCTGGGAGGGTCAACTGAAGTTGGGATTATATGATTTTGAGTAAGATCTCATTAGGGGTTCAAAATTACTTTGATACATAATGATAGTTGTGATGACGTCGAATTATAATATGGTTGTCTGTGACGCTGGGAAAATAATGCTAGAATAGAAAAGGCGTACTTTCTAATTTTGATGCTTCATGGTTATAGGCCTACTCTTTTGCATGATTATCTTTTCTTGGTATAATTATTTTCTTCCTAATAAGTGGGTTACTTACTTCTGTAGGTACCGTTTTCCGTGAACCAATCATGTGCCAAAACATTCCAAGAATAGTTCCTGGTAATATTTGGCTTTGTATTAATCTTATACCCGATCTTGGTTTGAAATATTGAAACTGAATAGTATTTGATTCTCCAATTTAAAGGCTGGAAGAAACCCATATGTATTGGCAGACATGCCTTTGGAGATCAGTATCGTGCCACTGATGCAGTCATTGATAGGCCAGGAAAGCTTAAAATGGTTTTTGGTATGTTTATATGAAAATTCCTTCACA
Organism: Geranium rotundifolium; assembly: GCA_963920655.1. NCBI lineage: Eukaryota > Viridiplantae > Streptophyta > Magnoliopsida > Geraniales > Geraniaceae > Geranium > Geranium rotundifolium. Next base: position 25,488,227 of record OY987321.1, read on the forward strand.
TAGTATTAGCTGACATTTTCTATGCCATAAATATTATCTTTGCTTACCATCTTCTTTTACTCAGTTCCTGAAGATGGCAGTTCTCCAACAGAATTGGATGTCTATGATTATAAAGGTCCGGGTATAGCTCTGGCTATGTACAATGTTGACGAGGTTTGTCGTCTTATAACTACTCATTATGAAGATATTTTCAATATATAATGGACATAACAAAACAACATCTAATTTTTCAGTCTATTAGAGCTTTTGCTGAGTCTTCAATGTCGATGGCATTAGCGAAGAAGTGGCCTCTTTACTTGAGCACAAAAAATACAATCCTCAAGAAATACGATGGCAGGTAACTGATGTTATTTCTTTTGGTTTAGCTTTCTCCAAATGTATGTTTCTATATCTGGCCCATCCATGTTCATAAAATAGACAAACATGCTTACAGTTTCTGTGGTATGACAGGTTCAAAGATATATTCGAGGAGGTATATGAAGGGAAGTGGAAGCAAAAGTTTGAAGAAAACTCAATATGGTTTGTCTTTGTCTTTGGTAAATGATTGCATCATTTCCCATGCATAGCAGATTTTGAATCAGTTGATTGACAGCTTATCTTTGTTGCAGGTATGAGCACCGTCTAATTGATGATATGGTAGCTTATGCCCTAAAAAGTGATGGTGGATATGTTTGGGCTTGCAAAAATTACGATGGAGATGTCCAGAGTGACTTACTTGCTCAAGGTCATACGTTGTACATTTTTTATTTCAAATTTAACTTTTGGACTTGCGTGTCTGTTCGCCGAAGGGGTTTGTGCCATTTATCATTAGTGTTTTATATCTTAGATTCTGCATTTTCATATATTTTCTTATTTGATGAACATCAAGATCTATTCATATATGTGTGAGAGCATTGACCATTGCTAAGTGTAGGCAACTCCAAGAAAGACGTGTGTGTTCACCTACCCAGTTTATTTTTCTTGATCATTGTTAAAGATGCAGGGATTCATATAAAAAAATGAGATTTACCAACTGCTCTTAGTTAACTCTGCCTATTATTTGTCTGTTTACTCTCCCGTAGCAAGAAAAATATAACTAAGGAAGTTGTCAGTTGAGCCTAAAAGCTATGTTTTCTGGATGCAGGATTTGGTTCATTGGGCCTTATGACATCGGTGTTGGTCTGTATCACATTATCTATTTCCTGTATGAATGTATTGCTAATTTTTGGAACACTACGAGATTTTTACAATTATAAGCTATGCAGTTATCGTCTGACGGGAAAACTATAGAAGCTGAGGCAGCTCATGGGACTGTAACTAGGCATTTTAGGTTGCATCAGAAGGGACAAGAAACCAGTACTAACAGTATTGCTTCCATTTTTGCATGGAGTCGAGGACTAGAACACAGGTATGATATACTTACCCTCCCCATTAAAAAAAGAACAATCACATGGAGCGTTGAATTTTCCTTAAATTTTGTGTTGCAGTAGCTTTACTTTGTAACACGCCTGTTAAGGTTTTGAAAACATGTTAGTAGCGAATTGTAGTCACCAGAAATTTCCGGTTGGTCGTTAACTGATCTGTTACATCAAATTGGAGGGTCATTTAAAATTCTATAATTTATTATCATCCATGAAGTTTTGAAATTAATCAAGGTTTTATTTGCATCTTGACTACCTTTTTCTTCATTTTAGAATATTCCATGACCCTGATAACTCTTCTTTCTCAAACTTTCGCTGTAGGGCTAAACTAGATGAAAATGGAAGGTTGCTCGATTTTGTCAGCAAGTTGGAGGCTGCTTGCATTGAAACTGTGGAATCTGGAAAAATGACCAAGGATCTTGCCCTCTTGATCCATGGACCCAAGTAAGTTGCATCTTCCCCTAATATTTATGTAGAGTTTACTTTTCTTCCTCATTTTAGTTTTGGGGTTTAAAACTTTGATGATTAAATCTAGTGCTATTTGAACCCTCATGATAAAATGGATAATTTTTTAAAATTACTAATTAGTTTAGAAGATGAATATTTTTTAGTGTTGTGTTGGATTATGCTTGACTAGTTGACGACTTAGTTTTCCCGGTAAATCACTGCCACTGAATACTGAACCTAACAATACATAGTCTCAACTGAAGGGGTGAAGCAAGATTCTTAATATGTGGGTCATTGGTTGACCAGAAAATATCTTCCTAAGCTAAAAATGTTAGGGATGCTTTACAATAGATCTTATGATATGCATATTTGCGGACTATGAATAATACACATCTCTACAAGATCTTGTAGTTCTTGAGCTGGATATTGATAAGTGTAGTTGATTTCACAAATCATCATTGTTCTTTCTAGAAGGTTGTGTTGTACATTTGGAATAGGAGGATATTGCATTAGATTAGAGACAGGTTATCGATATTGCTTTGCTTTTCCCCTCAGAAACTGTTCCATATATTTTACCCTTATGGTGATTCGTCTTTATGGCTGTACATTGCATTCCTAGTTTCTTCTCTTCTGTGACATATGGAAATGTTGAGTAGTGATATCCAGCTTAGTCCTGAATTAGAGAATACAGAACTTCTTTGTTTTTATATCTGCCATTGACATTTGTATGTACTAAGGTTTGAACTCGAGATCTACAATAGTAACACATAACTGATCTGGGTTCCTGATTTATGAAGGGTCTCAAGGGAGCATTACTTGAACACCGAGGAATTCATTGATGCCGTTGGGAAGAACCTTGCAACAAAACTTCAAGAGCCTGCACGCTCGTCAGTTCGTGTTTAATTTCAGCCTGGCCAGCGGGTTACGTATTTGTTACGAGTACCAAGATTTTCTTCCTCGCACAGAACAGTTATTTTTGCCGACTTGCAGTTCAGTAAATGAGTAGCTGATTGACACCTTTTGGAGAATAAATTTTACATCTTTGTTGTGACTGGAAATGTATAAGATATACCAAATTTGAATTTTGTTTAGCCAGTGACCAAAAATGAAGCCAAAAGAATGTGGATTAGAGACCATTTTGAATTTTGTTTGGTGGGTATGTGGAGAATTGAGATTGCTTTACTGGGTTTTGCCATGTCACTTGTGAGAGTTCATTTGCTGGAGATTCCGAATGTGTATAGCAGTATTGTCTGAAAATGACTATATATACTCTGAAAAGCTTTTATTCCACCTGTCTTGGTGGGGTCTCTTCTTTCATGATTCATGGTGTTTGTCTGAATGTGGATACAAAATCTCATCAAAGCTCATGTCACAATACATGTACAATTACAATTACACCCTTGTCCTGCTCCTCCTAAGATGAATCCTAAAGTCCCTCTAAAACACTCCCAGGTCAGCTATTACTGCTCTGAATTGAGCTCTTTTTGATGATTCAGCTAAAAATAATAATTGAGCTTCTTATTCACTGCCACTGCTATCTTCTGTGGAACTGTCTTCTTCCTGAAATATAAATGTCCAAAACAAGTATAAGTACAACAAACATGAGTTAAGCTTAATATAGAAAAGTCCGACTCTTCAACAGTTTATTTATGCATTTGAGCTATTCATATAACCATCATTTGTAGTTTAACACTATTCTTCTTTATTTGTGTTGACACATTGGTTATTACCAGAGACAAGTAATGTCCTTACTGTTGAGGTGGTAGAGGAAGAAGAAGAAGCACTGAAATATCCTTCAAAGAAGCTCTTGTTCTCCTTAAGCAACTCTTTCCACACTATAGTTCCAATCAGTACACACAGAAAGAGTCAGAACCAAACCTCAAAATACCAAACACAACACAGAGAAAAAAGAGCAATGGAGAGAAACACATACCTGTGAGAGTAACAATGGGGTCAATCTCAGCATTCTTGGCCAAGACCTTCACACACTCATCTCTTCCCATGTTGAACACCAGACAGTTCTCTATCAAATTCTGAACCTGAAACATCAAAACTCATAATAAGCCACATTGTTCCTGTCATTTCAAACTCCGAAAAACCAAAGGTCGTGGCTGAAGTAACAGAGACCTCAGGTGATAAGCATGAGGTCCCATTACCGGTATTGCTGATAAAAATGAGCTCCAAAAATAGGATGAAGAGTGTTTTTTTCTTACCATTCTGATATAGCTTTGTGGTTGGCAATGTAGACAAGGTAGCTGATGTTCATGTTGTTCTTGGCACATTTTTGCTGTCTCAACTCTAAAGCAGAAGCCAGACAAACTAGAAGCAACTAGTACTGTAAAGAAGTGAAGGGTACAAGATATTTTGGTGAGGTTATGTGTATTAGTGTATAAGGGTATATATAGTGTAGATATTTGATGGTTTTGAGATATTTGGTGGGTTTTGGGATATTTGTGAGGGTTGTTTATCCAGAGATATCCAAGTGAAGGGCCAAAAGTGCAATAGAAATCCAAAATAAAAGGATCATCTCATCTTTTGCTTCAACTGTGTGATGATATGAAATTAATGCCCATACAAGGTTATGTGGATGTATATGTAACACATTTGCATTCAAATGACACTGTCTCTAAGGTTCTTGCAATGGCCAATCCCAACCATTTGTGCCTTTGGTCTTGATCTTTATTTGGGTCCCATGTGCTTTCATTACCTTTGATTTGTTCCTTTTTAGGTTGAATTGTACTTAAATGTGTGGTATTTGATGAATGGACTTGTATTTCTATTTGACCTCTAATCTTATATTTGTAGATGTATTTTGAACTCTAAAGTTTTTTTTTGATATTTTTATTGTGTCGACTTTACGTTAAGAAGACAGAAGTTCAAACTCTAGCAAGTACTTATCAGAAAGTAAGTGAAATTAAGAGAATGAATTTTCTTATAAGTATGTATAATAATAAAAATAATTCACGTTCGATTGTAATATAATCTCATTAGTGTTGGGTGTACTTGAACAATATTTATTTTTATAAGTTACTAGATTGAGGAATGTGGCGGCGAATGATCAGGTAGTCATTTTAGTATGTCTGTTAGTGGCTGAGAACATATTGCATTATGGCATGGTTAAGGTTTGATACCATCGTTTTATGTGGGGTGATGTTTGAAAGGGATCACCATGGGTTTCAATCAATAATTTCATGCAGCGGAGCTTTATGTAACCATGGTGATCGAAATAAAAACTTGATCTTAATGAAAAATTCAGCATGTTTATGAACTTTATAATCTGAAAAATTACCTTTGTATAATCGATCAAAACACAAGATAGTGTTTCTCTACGACTACACACAAGCACAACAATCACCGAATGATTTTCTCTCAACCTCTTGCTAATGATGTTTTTGAGAAGTATGAACAAGAAAGCAAAATGGAGGATAGTCAAAGGGAGGGTCGACAATTGAAGAGGGAAAGGGGAGAGAGGGTGCCGAAATTATGGAGAAAAAAGGGAAAGAATATATTTTGTAATTATGTGAAATAATTATCAGAAAATCTGATTTAAAATTCAAATATATAATTACACATATCACCCCTTTAAACTCATAATTGCACTCTTGCCCCTTTCATGAATTAAAACCCTAAATGAGCTTCAAGTCTGTTTAAATAAATTCAAACTAAAACCCATATAATTGAGTTCTAATTTTGGTTTAGCTAAACCGGTTCAATTTCCTCAACTTGATTCCTTCAACCGTCTGGTTAAAACCTAGGCCAGAAATCAACCGAATCGTTTTCAATTTGACTAAGCTGAAAACCGGATTCTCCCAATTTTCCATCCATGCTTATTTGTCATGTATTGTGCTTAATGCGTGTGACCCTCTAGGCTCACGAATAGTTGGCAGACTGGTAAAATTACTATTTTACGCTTTCCATCATAAGTGGTCTCTAGCAATACATTATGATTACCCAACGTTTGTGATTATCGATTATTCGACTTAACCTGTTATCGTACATGTCACTGTCCTTTTAACAAACCGATATCCAGATTGATCAATAGGCATAGAATCGTCATCCTAATTTATCAATCACTGTTTCTTGATATCTGAGATGACTGAAAACTAATACTAAGGTATCACCTGCACAGCTGTGCTATTTCTTCAGTCATACTCATCAAGTGGCCTAAACGGATATCTTTCTCATACCGAAGTATGAGTGATAAATCCCTCAGACGTCTTTCGAGTTCACTAATGCAATAAATATCAAAACCAATCGAAGCCGTTATAGCTACCCTTTTACAGATAAGTTAGACTAGGTCAAACTTAGGTATTCGTTACATAGTGTACACAAAGACTTCTTGGTCTTAGGATATAATGACAAGTTACGATATGTGAGTATCTCATGACTGGATCTATGTAGCATACTCACAATCGGGTTGTCCGATATCATCGACCTGATGATATCTATGATATAACTCCGACACGCACTTTTCCATGATCAGTAGAGCATGATCACAAGGAGTTAGTCTCATACTGATCGTTTCAGAAGAAGCTTAGCTGATCAGGGACTTATCGAATGCAATTCTTTCTGATCTATAGTTCTATTATAAGTGGTTACACACATAATGATATAGATCAAATCACATTAGATATACTACTACAACACATTAGTAATATTATGTCTTTTATTATGTAGAAGAATGATGTCCGTTACAATATAATTAAGGAATTACATTGGACTAGGGCATAATCCTAACAATGTTATGTGTTGGAAGAGATTGGAGTTCTACCTTGTTTATGTTAGGTTCACATGTGAGTTCAAATTCTCAAATCAAAAGATTTGTAAATATAATGAAAGTTTATATACACATTGGACTATAGATTTGACATGCTAGTATTTTAAGTCAATTGTGCGCTCTAATGTGTATATGAGTTTTTCTTAAGTGCACTAAGGCATGAATATTCCAAGTATTAGAGATTTGGTTTAGTAGACTCTTCTGTTAAAGTGGGCCGAGTACAAGACCTGGTAAGACCATGATCATGATCGGATCCTCTCATTGTGAGACCCATATAAGATGAAAAAAGCTCTTGTGGGATGTGTATACAAAATAAAGTTTGGGCTTAAGGTGAGCCAACCCGAATCTCCCCAATAGTTTCTTTTGTAGTGCGTGTATAATGACGATAAGTGAGTGACTTTGTTTACTGTTTGTGTTACATGTTTTCTTTGTAGTTTTTGTACTCGTATTATTAATTACTGTAACCATATACTGATAGTATTGATCGTGCATAGAGTATGATAAGATGAAATCATAGATCGAAAAACGTTAGGGCGAAGGAAACTCTTAGCTGGAGAAAAAGCAAGACATGACGAGCGGTAATAGTAGATGCAACAATATTATAATTCTACTGGCTAATCAAGGCACGTCAGTTATTTTTACATTTGTTGTTTAGGTGCAATAAATTGTTTGACCTCATGTATTAAATTAGACGTATGATATAGTCTATTTGACGACCCATAAATTAATTAATTTATTGTCTTATGTGAGATTCTCATTCAACGTCTAAGTTTTATTTATTCTTATTAAATAACTCTATTTAATGAAAATTAGGTATTTTATCAGTACAAAATTACTTATTTCCCGTAAGGTCTATAAGCTTTCGTCTCTTTGAACTAGAATTGAGATTGCTTTACTGGGTATTGCTTTGAATTTTGAAAAAAATTTCTGTTAATTTTAACATCATTTGATTGATGATGCCATGTAACTTGTGAGAGTTCATTTTCTGGGGTTTCTGAATATGTTTACCAATATTGTCTGAAAATGACTATAAATACTCTGAAAAGCTTTTATTCCACCTGTCTTGGTGGGGTCTCTTCTTTCATGATCATGGTGTTTGTCTGAATGTGGATACAAAATCTCATCAAAGCTCATGTCACAATACATGTACAATCACAATTACACCCTTGTCCTGCTCCTCCTAAGATGAATCCTAAAGTTCCTCTAAAAAACTCTCAGGTCAGCTATTACTGCTCTGAATTGAGCTCTTTGGATGATTCAGCAAAAACTTGAATTGTGAGCTTCTTATTATTCACTGCCACTGCTATCTTCTGTGGAACTGTCATCTTCCTGAAATGCATATCCAAAACAAGTATTAAGTATAACAAACATGAGTTATGCTTGAAACGAAAAAGTCCGACTCACCCAAAAGCTTAAATCGACTTCAACAGTTTGTTTGTTTGTTTGTTTATGTATTTATTTGCAGTGTATCACTATTCTTTTTTATTTATGTTGACACAAATTGCTCATTCCTTGAAATAATGACCAGAGACAAGTAATGTCCTTACTGTTGAGGTGGTAGAAGAAGAAGAAGCACTGAAATATCCTTCAAAGAAGCTCTTGTTCTCCTTAAGCAACTCTTTCCACACTATAGTTCCAATATTCAATACACACAAAAAGAGTCAGAACCAAACCTCAAAATACCAAACACAACACAGAGAAAAAAGAGCAATGGAGAGAGACATACCTGTCAGGGTAACAATGGGGTCAATCTCAGCATTCTTGGCTAAGACCTTCACACACTCATCTCTTCCCATGTTGAACACCAGACAATTCTCTATCAAATTCTGAACCTGCAACATCAAAACCCATAATAAGCCACATTGTTCCTGTCATTTCAAACTCCGAAAAACCAAAGGTCGTGGCTGAAGTAACAGAGACCTCACGTAATAAGCATGAGGTCCCATTACCAGTAACGGTATTGCTGATAAAAAAGAGCTCCAAAAATAGGAAGAAGAGTCTGTTTTTTTCTTACCATTCTGATATAGCTTTGTGGTTGGCAATGTAGACAAGGTAGCTGATGTTCATGTTGTTCTTGACACATTTTTGCTGTCTCAACTCTAAAGCAGAAACCAGACAAACTAGAAGCAACTAGTACTGTAAAGAAGTGAAGGGTACAGGATATTTTGTTGAGGTTATGTGTATTAGTGTACATGGGTATATATATAGTGTGGATATTTGATGGTTTTGAGATATTTGGTGGGTTTTGGGATATTTGTGAGGGTTGTTTATCCAGAGATATCCAAGTGAAGGGCCAAAAGTGCAATAGAAATCCAAAATAAAAGGATCATCTCATCTTTTGCTTCAACTGTGTGATGATATGACATTAATGCCCATACAAGGTTATGTGGATGTATATGTAACACATTTGCATTCAAATGACATTGTCATTAAGGTTCTTGTCATGGCCAATCCCAACCATTTGTGCCTTTGCTCTTGATCTTTATTTGGGTCCCATGTGCTTTCATTACCTCTGTTTTGTTCCTTTTTAGGTTGAGTTGTTCTTTAAATGTGTGGTATTTGATGAATGGACTTGTATTTTTATTTGACCTCTAATTTTATATTTGTAGATTTGTGTTGGACTGTTTAAGATTTTTAGTATTCTTGGAAGCAAGTAAAACTAAGAGAAGTAAAGAAAAATTTATAAGCATGTGTAACAGACAATCTTTAATAACAATAAGAAATAAACATGTGTTTCGATTGGAATATAATTTTGTGGGTGTCGAGTGTACTCAAATAATAAATTTTTATAGGTTCCTAGATTAAGAAATATGTCGTTGACAAACGATTCGGTAGCCATTTTAGTCAGTTTGTTAGTGGTTGAGAGCGTATTGTCATATGTTACGGTTATGGTTAGATACTCTTGTTTTTCGCGGGGAGACATTACTGGTTGAAGAAATTGTAGTTTTACCTTATTTCTTCTATAGTGTGTGCATGATGACGGTAAGTGGATGACTTTGTTTACCGTTTGTGTTGCATGTTTTCTTTGTAGTTTTTGTGTTTGAGTTACTATAACCATTTGCCGATAGTGTTGACCGTGCATAGAATAGTAGGATGAAATCCGAGATCAAATTATATCAGTGAGAAGGAGACTCTCGGTTAGTGGTACTAACAAAAGCGACAATATGATGATACTAATATTAATCAAAGCTCGTTAGGTTCATATTTGAGGCTCAAGTACAATCAATTGTTCGAGTACAACCTTGTGTGTTAACTTGAAAATATAAATTACAATTTATCACGCGATTTACAAATTAATGATTCGATTTCATAAAAATTAGCTATTTTATCAACAAAAAAATTACTTATTTAGCTTAACCTTTCTTGGGCAATGAAAAACACATACTGGGCTTTGTTTTGGGCTTGGAAGCGTATATCACGTCCACAGCCCAGCCCATCTCAGTTGAAGCAAAACCTTCGCGGCCCAGAAAACTCGGCCAGACAATGAAACGAATCGTTTCGTCCCTTAAATCTGACAGAATCGTCTCCGGTGGTAACAATATCATTTCCGGCGTTTCTCCGCCATTTTTTCCGGTAACAACTTGCCCTCGTCTTCAACGGAAGTGCCCAAAACTATATCAGCATTTATTGTTGTGATTATCAGAAAATTTATTACATATTATTGGTTTTTGTTGTTTGGCTTGAATTTTCATTACTTTCATTTTATCTGATTATTACTTTTCTGGGTTCAATTAGGCAAAACCAGCATGTTGTAGTTGGAATTTTGATGATGTTGCTTCTTGATCCTTAACATTAGTGATGGAGATTTGGTGATTGTTGGTGAGAGTGTTAGGTATTGCAAAAGTGGTTTGGTGTATTTTAGGGTTTTAGATTTGAATGGGCAAATTTTTTAATTTTTTTTGCTATTAGTATGTTGGTATTTATGGGATATTGTTTATTTTGTGCATGTTCATGTATGGTAAGTACATTTGAGATGCTACTTTGAATGTATGATTGAGAAGTGAAAATGGATCGCTCCGATGAAGGCGGGACTTCAGGGTCCTTTGTTATGCTAAAGAGGAGTACATCAAGTAAAGGGAGCAGCGTACCGGACAATGTAAGTAATCTAACAGTAAGGACTGATTCTAAAGCTGAGACTATAGGGGGCACACTGGATATTTTACCTTTGCCAGGTTTGAATTCTTCGTATAAAAAGAAGTTGACCTCCTTTCCATCTAGTTGGTGAGGTACATGAATTTGATTTGTCGTATTCGGGTCCGCCCGAGTCTTCATTCATTAGAATTTATCTCTTATATCCGATTCTTGGTTACTGTGATCGAGACTTCAAGTTACTAAATATGGATTAGTCACAGTTTAGACGTTTATAATGTTGTTGATTAATTATTTTGTGCAGAATTAGAGTTCTGGTAGGTCAATACAGTTACCATTAAGAATGTATTAACCATGTGACTTTTTGGCGAGTTAGAATTTAAGAGAATCCAAAGTAGGTGGTCCATAGCAGCTTGAAGGCGTTGTTGGTTTCTTTGTTGAAGCAATCACAGCATGCCACACCTTTAGTCTCACCAAATATCTCATACATCAGAGCTTTAAGTTCATGACATCCATTCATTTTCTATATACATAGCTGCCACCATATACTATGCACGGCTTACAAAATTATGCCTAACTTATGGAACACTCTGACCTGTACATGGGACCTCGCAAATTTACAGTCTACATCATCAAAAACCCTTGTCCTAATTTCTTATTCTAGCTTATATCCATGGGATGCCAAACTATTCATTGAGCGTGTGAATCATAAAGAAGTTTTGGACCACAACCAACATGAATTATCCATAAAACGTGTTTCATATAACTTAGAGGCGTGATAGGCCACATTACTCAGTTTAATACCGGTGGTTAGGTTTTGATCCATGTTTTGTATTCGTGCAAGTTATTCAACTCGGTGGGCTTAAGGTGACTTTTTTGTTTATCTGTCTTCAGGTCCAAAATGCAGACCGCAGCATTATCTGTCTCTCCTTCAAGTCCATTTCTCAAGCCAAGAAACCTTTTGACTCAAAATCCTAGCCTCCTTAGGCCAATCCAATTTTGCCACTCATCGTCTTTGTTGCAAAGCAAGCTCAGTTCCATTCACGGGCTATGTCTTCACAGAAAGATATCATCATGTTCTGCTTCATCTTATGTATCAGGCTGGAGGTATACCAGGTTAAAGGTCAGGGCTTCTTCTGCAGTTCCTGAGAATGTTGCTAATGAAGAAGCCACGGACTCTGGTTCTCTGGTCAGGACCTTGCAGCTTGGATCTCTGTTTGGGTTTTGGTACCTTGTGAATATTTACTTCAACATATATAACAAACAGGTTCATACTTTTTCTCTTATGTAGAAATGCTGTTTTGTCTCTGTTGTTTCTATGTTTCATTTAGAGCGTACCTTGCATTAGTGTCCCTCGCTCTGTTCAGTTGTCCCATCCTTGTGTCTAGAATTGTGTAGTTTGTTTTCTTACCGTGAAAAGGAAAAAAGACAAGAAATCAGACATTTTGACTATTGGAAGCAAGAACAAATAGTACTTACCTCTGCCTCCGAAATAATGGGTTCTGTTTGCTATAACCCTAAATGTTGAATCTAGTTATGGTAGTCTCTTAAAAGGTTCTGGCCGTATCCAACTAGTTATGTACAGCTTTACTCAGTTGGCTTTGGTGTCTTTGCTCTATGATTTTGTTGGTCCTTTCATATTCAACTTCTGGTCTTTCTGTTTCTATGATTATTGTGTTAAGCAAGAGACAGTAATGCTCTAAGCTGCTCACAGGTCCTCAAGGCCTTCCCTTTTCCAGCAACAGTTACAGCTTTTCAATTTGGCTGTGGGAGTGTGATTGTCTTGCTCATGTGGACATTTAATCTCCACAAGAGACCGAAGATTAATCGCTCTCAGGTACTGCATTGTCGCCGTGAAATCACCATATCTGGTTTCCATTCACTGGTTTGAATTGCAAATGTTACATGTTTCTTCCATATATTCACTTTTCAGCTTGCAGCGATCATGCTTCTGGCTGTGGTGCACGTGATGGGCAATCTCTTGACCAACGTAAGTCTCGGAAGAGTTTCTGTTTCCTTCACTCATACAATCAAAGCTATGGAGCCCTTCTTTGCAGTTGTTCTTGCAGTTCTGTTTCTTGGGGAGGTAATCCCTAAACCTCTATTTTTGCGTTCTACCTATGATTATCTCTCAAAATTTATGACTATTATCATCACATTGGCATTTTCAATTTCAATGTGTTTGTAGAGACCCAGTTGGTGGGTTGTTTCTTCCCTTGTACCAATTGCTGGTGGAGTAGCACTAGCATCATTCTCCGAGGCTTCTTTTAACTGGTAAGTGATCGTTGCAAAGCAACATATCATGGTTCTTTCTTGGAAAAAGCAGACTCGACTCTGATCGTATAAGACATCATTTTGTATGGAAACAGGATTGGGTTCTGCAGCGCCATGGCGTCTAATGTGACAAATCAATCACGTAATATATTTAGTAAAAAGTTCATGGTCAAGAAAGAGGTATAATTTTCTGAATGGCCATAGCTCCAATTCAAAGCACAAACTCTTGTTTTTGTTTGTTTGTTGAGTTAACAGAAATTTATATTCTCATGACATGCCATTGAACAGGATTGTTTGGACAATATCAATCTCTTCTCGATGTTGACAATAATTTCTTTTATCTTATTGGTTCCTGTGGCGATTCTTTCTGAAGGCATCAGGTTCACTCCTTCGTATCTGCAGCATGCTGTGAGTACTAAAACAGAAAAGTCGAAAACGAATTTTAAACACTTAATTCATTGATCATTGCATCCTTGTGCTTGTCACAGGCTAGCCAAGGTTTGAATCTCAGAGAGCTGTGTGTGAGATCTCTTGTGGCTGGGTTCTGCTTCTATAGTTACCAGCAGGTACATAATTAAATTTCTGCATTCTTTGAATCTCTTGGTACAATTTCTGGTTCATCTGCATTCATTTACCATCCCATGTGTTAGAGTGTCACGTCTTAAAACCAATGAATCTCGCTACTGTTTAAGACAAATGAGTCTCGCTACTGTTGATGAGTGTATGAGATCTTCGCCTATAAGTTTAAAATTTTAAGCGGATCAGGTTAGAACATGACACAGCTTTTAAGTGGACTCTTACACAATATTTTTTATATTCAATTAAGAAACATCACATGTCATTGAAAAGCGCCTGGTGCTTCTGTTTATGAATTTAAGCTTTTAAGTGGATCGAGTTAGAACATGACATATAACTTAGTGGTTTTCGGCCTACACCTTAAAAGAAAACGACGTATCGCTCTGCACGTATAGTCCCCCATCTATATACTAGCGGACATTAATGCTGTAGATTTTGATATTTGATAAAAACATCACACGTCATTGATAAGCTCCCGGTGCTTCCACCTATATGAGTTTAAGCTTTAACTGGATCGAGTTAGGAACATGACAGAACTCGGTGAAACAACCTTTTGTTCCGCATGAAAAATCCCACCATGTGTATCAGACTTTCACTCCATAGTTTGATAAAAACATCATTTCATCGGAACTCTTGCAGATTTCTTTTACCATCCTACAGATGGTCTCTCCGGTGACACATTCTGTAGGAAACTGCGTGAAGCGCGTGGTGGTCATCGTATCCTCCATCATCTTCTTCCGAACTCCAGTCTCGCCCGTAAACTCCATTGGTACATACATTATTACCTCAAGACTCAGTGATTTCTGTCATTCCAAATTTATGCAAAACTTGGATTGTATTGTTATATAAGTACTTCTGGGAATGGTTACAGGTACAGCTCTTGCTCTTGCTGGAGTGTTCTTGTATACAAGAGCAAAACGCATAAAGCCAAATCCCAAGGCTGCGTAGAGACAGCTTGGCTGTAAATTAAACATCACAATAAAATGCTAAGCTGTAATAGTTTCATTTCACTGTAAAATTGTAATTTTATGAGCTGAAAGAAATTACACTATTACCTTCATTTTTCAGATAAGATTCACTGCATATGCTTCAGTAGAGGTGTGAACGAGCTCAATCGGGTCTTAATTTGTACGGGACAAATCAAGTTTTAATTTGTTAGAGCTCGTTTCGCGAAAAATATATTTGGTTTGAGATCGGGCTCGAACGAGCTATGCAGCGAAGCTTAAGTTTGACTCAAAAGGAAATAGTCGAGATTGGCTCGTAAAATTTTCCTATGTATTCAATGGCGAATTTTTATTAAATAAAACATTTACAATTCATTAAATGTTAAAGGAGCATCCTTGATTCGACTCATTTGATTCTTAATAGATATTTATTAAAAACTAAAATACATTTAATCAATTAAATATTAAACTGGTCTGTTCATAAGCCTATTAAGGTTTGAAATATTAAGTTTGTATCGGCTTGATTAATAAACAGCCACAACTTTGACTTAGAATTTGATTGTAATGGACTTGAATTGAACAATTAATGAATAGAATTTGAGAATCTACCGCCTCTAACACTGTTCATCTCCCGCCATCATCTCGTTTACTCTTCCTCTCAATGGGGGTAAATCGGACCGATCTAGGTTCACTGGTTTCTAATTTTTGAAAATAGTACTTAGAACCATTACATAAAGAGCCAATTCAGTTTTGGACTCGATCATCCGCTTCATTATTGTCTGGTAGAACGGTTGATTCTCAATTTTGGTTAATTATGAGGTTTATAAACCAAATAAAACTATTTTATTCCCGATATTCAGGCAGAAGTTTGAAATTTGTATTTTTTTAAAAAGTTCAAATGAAAATCAAACGTTAAAATTTCATTATTACAACTTAATCGAATTATAAAGTTTGCAAATAAAATTTGATCGTGATTTAACATAGTGAGAGCCCTAAAATTGGAGTATAAGAGATCAAAAAAATAATAATCAATTTAGAGTGATTTCAAACCGAAATAACTGAAAATTTAGAAGGTAAAATGCATATGATTCCTGAATTGTTTGGACGTGGAATCGAGAGGTAGAAATGGGAACCGTGAGTAATGGTTCCGCTTATGGTTCTTAAATTGAAAGAACATATAATTTCTATTCTTATCATACGAAACTGTCGGGTACCCATCTAAAATTGAACCGGTCTTTTATTGTAGTTTTGTATTTAGAAGAGGTGTCTCAATTTATATGAAGTATAGAGATAAAGTACGTGAAGCGAACAACCGACCATACATCTTTTTTATCGCTTGCATACCCATATTTTTTTTAAATGAACGCTCGATGTGAGAATAATATATTGTTTATCTTTTAAGTATTTTGATTTGTAAATTTTATAATTCTATTGAATTATAATAATTAACATATTATTCTCGCATCAAGGGTTTATTATTCGGTTCAGTGCTTCATGTTCGTAACACTAAATTTGATACAAATAGAATAGCATAAAAAAGATGAAAATAAATTACAATGCTAACGGCTCCATAAATGATTTAGATGAGAGGGATTCACTTCTAACAAAAAAATTATACTTAAAAAACTCTTTCAAAGTCATGTATGTAAAAAATGTGTCTCACAATCATTTCTATTACATGAAAAAATCAAGCAACAAAAGGAACAAACCTCCTCCAAATCCAATAACCCAAAAACGACGCCGCATATGAAAATGACCTTTATACCCTCCCCAGAGTCAGCGCCAGCTAAATAGTCAACTCATTGAGACCCCTCTGCGCCAGCATCTCAGTCCAATTCCAATCCATCTCCCTCAGCCTCGTCCCCAACAACCCCTCCTCACACGGCGTCGCGCCGCCGCGTGTCGGCGCCAGGCTGGTGATCTCCGGCAGCTTGACGTCACTCTCGTCCACCACGGACCCGCCGCCGCCGCACGACGTGTCCAGCACGGGCGCGAAGTCGTTGCCGTCGAACATCCCGGAGTCGCCGAAAACGGCGCTCTCGTCCCAGTCGGCGGCGCGTGGCGGCGTGTACTGCGTCGTCGTGACGCTCCTTATGTAGGACTGGAGGAGGTGGCCCCTGTGGCGGTGGGACCTACGCGCCCTCTTGGCGTTTTGGCGGCGCTTGGTGGCGTTCCAGTGGTTCTTGATGGTGTTCTCGGGCCGGCCCGGTAGGCTCTTGGCGATCTCGGCCCAGTGGTTACCGATCTGCTTGTGGATCTCGATCAGTATCTTGTCCTCTTCTTCACTCCATGAATCTTTCTGCATTACAAATTACAAATTCAATTAAATAAAAGCTTCTTTTAATTATGAATCATGAAATTAAATTTAAATAAGCTAGTAAAAATCGACATATATGTGCCAAGCTATATTTTAGTGTAAAAATATATTTTCTTTTGTAAGAATAAAGGGTTTCTTTCTAATAATATATATATAGGTAATTAATAATGAAATAATATCATTAATGTGAAATGCGAAGTCATATAATTTTGTTAGTTTCTTAGTCAATAATTTGGTAATTCAAAGCATTGATGACCTTCCATTGTTCATGTCAAGTCCGATCAAGAGAAACCCAATTAATTATCTACCCTAATGCAAATTCATGAGCTGATATAGATAAATTAACAAACAAAAGAATCTGGATCAGCATTATATAAGCACAAACCAATACACAAATTAGAATTGAATTGAACAAATAACGACAAAAAAATGGACAGGTCAAACCAAATAAACTTTAATTTCGATAATATATATACAAAAACTGAACATCTGTACATGAATGAAATAATTAATTTTGTCAATGTTTGCATGTAAAGAAAAAACCAAAAAAATGAAAAGAAAATGTGAATGGAAAATGTGCATTATTTGTGTTGACTATACCATATATGTGAATAATAAATGAAATTAAAAACAAAAATAATGAAAGAAATGGAATGAACCTTGATGTCAGGCTTGAGATGGTTGTGCCACCTCTCCCTGCATTGCTTCCCTACCCTTCCATTGATCCTCTCAGCTATCTGTGCCCATTTCCTTGTCCCCAATGCTTCCACCAGCTCCATCAGCTTTCTGTAAATAGAACCCAAATTGTCAAATCTCGACACAGAGTGCACAAACACAATTTTAATTTTAAATAACGATCGAATTTATATACTTTAACCTGATCAAATATTGGGCAGTGATGTAAGTAATATAAAAAAAATCTTGATTCATCTAAAATTTCAACCTGATTAATTTAGACAGTAAATAAAGATATATTTGTGAGTAACGATGGGATTTATATCTTTTT
The DNA here is from genome assembly GCA_963920655.1 of Geranium rotundifolium. Lineage (NCBI taxonomy): Eukaryota > Viridiplantae > Streptophyta > Magnoliopsida > Geraniales > Geraniaceae > Geranium > Geranium rotundifolium. Next base: position 25,506,057 of record OY987321.1, read on the forward strand.
ATCGTGATCAGTCACCGGTCGTGTATGTAAATAATATAAAAATATTTGTACCGGTCTTCTTGTGGGGTCCACTGTCCTTTGATGATATTTGTATGTTGTGTATACCCTCTACAGCTCTTCTTCACTCCCAGAGTGTTATTTTTACACGATTTTCTACTGGTTTTAGCTTCAGGCTCGGCGACGATCTTCAGGTAGCCTCCGTCTCCGCCGCCGTGGCCGATCTCGTTTCCGACCGACGACAGAGAAGAGGCCTGGGGAGATCCGGCGGTGTTAAAGCTCGCCGGCGGGATCGGCTGATCGGCGACGTAAGCGGGAATGAAGAAATCGGCCGCGTAGGGGTTGAAATCGGAGTAACCGGCGACCGGATCGGCCGGTGCGCCGGGAAATGGGATCGACGGCGAGGATTGAGGGTTGAAGTGGCGGAAGGGAGTGGAATTGGCGCCTCCGGCGATCGAGAACGGCTTGAAGTTGAGATCGGTGCCGGAGATGGCGTCGGAGGGGTAGTAGGGACCGCCGGAGCCGAGGAGGGCGGAGAGGAGAGAGAGCTGGTGCTGCTGCGACTCCATGACGATGATGATCTGAGAAATCAGAAAATTGTGATCTGGCTTCTGCGAAATTGGGGGATGTATTTATACAATCCAAAATGGGCCGGGCCGGGTCAATCCAGGCCTTTGTTTCATCCGGACCCAACTGTACGGCTCACATTGGTCCCACTCCCACCTGATGACGGTTGAGCTCCCACGAGAGGTGTTTTATGTTCGGTTTTGAATCGGTTAATTTTCGGTTCGAGTTTATTTTCTATAAACTGAATTTGACTTTTTAAATTTTTTATTAATAAATCTCGTGAAATTTTCAAATTTGATTCGCTCTCGACTTATTATTAGATTTATTTTTTTGTTTGTCCAATTAATAGAGATCAGTAACTTAAAAATTAAAAAAGCCTCGTGTGTTTAAATTGATCGATTTTCAACTCGGTTCAAATATTTTATAAATCAACCGGTCCGTAGCTTTCACGTTTCGATTTCAGTTCGTTCTGATTTTCTTACAAATTGAATTTTATGGAAGTCTCAAATTTTCAGTTGTTTTGACTTGTTATTTGACCGATCGGTTTTTCATTAAATAAATTTCATGAAATTATCACATTTTGAGTCGATCTCGTCTTATTTTTTTGTTATCCCGATTAATAAAGATCGATACTTAAATGAGTCGTGTATCCAAATTGATCGATTTGCAATTTAGTTCATAATTGAACCGAACCAGTTCGGTTCTTTTCGATTTAATTATTTTTCGTTTGATCAGTTCGGTTATTCCCACTCTTAAGCCATTTCCATGTTTTCTCTTACATAGAAAAGGAAATAAATAATCGGTAGTGATTAGTTAGTTAATTTGTGGGGGGTTTTGTGAAAATGCAGTAGGTCGGGGGACACGTGGAGGAACTGGGGCCGTTATAGCCAGATCATATTTGCGATGAGGAACTGGACGGTGGTGATGGGGTCATGGAGTGGTCAGGTGGGTCTTTGCTTTGCTCTGGATGTTTAATGTGTCGCCAACTAATTACCATAAAAGAATAGTATTAGGAGATTTAATTGAGATAATCAATGGCGTTAATGATATTGATAGTCAAAGTGGTCAACTGAGTAATTTATTTGTCCAAAATGGTCTCTTCAAAGGCAATAAAACATTACTAATTGGCTCAAACCAAAACTGGAATTTTGAGTATTTTGTGTAATTAGTTTGTCATTTCTTTTACTTTTCCAAATCTGTGTTGCACTGTAATAATTATTATTTTAATGTATATATACACATGCCCTTTACAGAAATATTATCAGAATTAATATTTACTATATCATTTTTAGTGTTCAATTTTATGGTTATTACTGCATGATTATGGCAGAATTGTACATACTCTACAAAAGCATTGGTATGGGGGTTCTAAGCAACAAAGACAATCAATAAAAAAACATTTTCGTTGATTTATTTGGTTTTAAAGATGATTTAATTTTGTGCTTTTATATATAGTAATTAGAAAACCTATCATATTAAATTAAAAGGTAAGTGAATATTAATTTTTCTATTCTCATTTATAGAACTCATCATATTCAAGACTTCCATTAACATGAGAAACAGAATTGACAATCTACAACTTCATGTTCAATCGAACCTAATTTGATCAAAACTCATTAAACATGAATTATTGATCCGATTTGTTTAATTTTACCATAATTTGATCAAAATTTATCAAAAACAGAAATTCGGTTTGACTTGATTCGATTTGTTTAGTATTACCATGTATATTTCATTCGAAATTAAAAGTTATAATTTCCTCATTAATTTTTTTATATAATTAATTAAATATTAGACTTACAAGTTTATAAGTCTATCAAATTATAATAAATTACACTGATGATATAAATTTAAGGTTAACTTATTTGTTAAACAATCTCAACTTTAACCCCAATTTAATAAGCTTAAATTTAAAGAATCGAACAACTCATTTACAACCTGATTGCAGCTAAACATTCTTCACACTCATTTATTAAACGAGCTCAACTTTAAATTCAAATATGATAATCGTGAACTAAATATTTAACGCAAACAACTCATTTACATTCCTAATTGTAGCAAAACAGTCTTCATTCATAAAAAATCCATAAGCCTAACCATTTCCAGCAACAGCCAGTTTGTGCAGCAGCAACAAAAGGTGGAGTTATATTAACAGTGTGATCTTGAGTATGTCACAAAACATTACAACAAAAAACAACTGTTTAGTGATATACTCACTGAACCAAAAAAGATGTTTTTAAAACTTGTATTAGACTTGACGTTAGATCTACTTTACTGCAAATCAGCTTCTTCTTCACCTACCCGACACGAGACTGTACTTCAAGAACCTGCTTTAAGACGAAACCATGATCACCGACTATATATTTTCATGCTAAGAAATCATCGTGCATCCTGTCTACGTACCTCGATCCATCATTGCCTGGTGAAAACTGCGCACTGGCTGCGAATCATGCCTGTCTAAGCTGCGATCGCGATCACGGTTCTGACTGCTCCAACCTGAACCACCCTTAGGACTAGGACTGCGACCACGATCACTGCATATTATATGGTGCATCAGAGAGCAAGTTCTTTGAAAACAAAACTCCAAACATCCCAATATCAAATTTAGATATATATGAATGTTGATGATAAACTTCCCAATATCAAATATTGATACTGTACTTGTACCTGTTGCCTCCAAAGGAAGAAGACCAACTATTCCCTCCACCGCTCCTTCCACCACCCCCAAAGTCACTACGGCCACGACCCCCAGAATCAGAACCACCACCGTAGCCTCCAAAATCACTACTACGCCCACGGCCCCCACCAGAATCAGAACCCCAACGTCTGAAGCCGCCGCCCGTCCCTCCACGAGAAGCCAGCTCACGTACTTCAGGAGGGACTTGCTGATTTGCCCCTTCTAAAATCTTGACAAGGTTTGAAGCATGTTTTGCATCTTGTTCCCCGAGAAATGTATAGGCCAATCCGGTTGCACCCGCCCTTCCCGTCCTCCCAATCCTGTGGACATAGTCCTCTATTCCGGTAGGGAAATCAAAGTTGATGACCACCCTGTCACACACGGCAATATATGCAATTGTTAGATACTATTTTCTTTTGCATATTATTGAAACTACTGATACACCATTTATAAGGGGGAGAAAATACTTGCAGTAGAATTGTCAATACAAGACTCACAAAATCATAGCATCGAATGACACTAATGATGCCTATATGGCCAAGTACTAGATACCCTTCATCTGAAGTCTTGGGTTCAAACCTTGTGTATGCTGGTATTACTGATACATTACGCACTTGCAAAAACGCATATAGAGAATATAGTTTACAAAACAACTGAAACGATACAATATTCCCTCAACACAAATAAACATCCTACTTTCCAAAGTTCAACATTCCACAATGTGTTCACTTTCCAGTTTAGCTGTTTAGTTAAGCAAGAACCAATAACCTCCCTCCAGAGATAAGTTATGCCAACTAGTACATGGAGACAAAGGATGGAAAGTAAATCAATGTTAAATACTTTGTTAGAAAATAGTCAACGAGACACTTTGGGATGGAGGGACAGTAAAAAGGCATCAGACCAATTGACTGCCTAAAGTAACGCATCTAAAATGTGATGCCCAAAAGATGGAAAGTTTCAATTGCTTGAGCAAAAATACAATCAACTGAAAAATAAATGAAATCAGAGTTTTCCTACCTTATGTCTTTCACATCTAGTCCTCGAGCTGCAACGTCAGTGGCTACAAGAACTGGAGTCCTTCCCGTGCGGAATTGACTCAACACATGATCCCTCTCATCTTGAGATTTGTCTCCATGAATTGCAGCAGCTCCGAATGTGTTGGTAAGATTGCGGGCAAGTATATCACACATCTTTTTAGTTGAACAGAAAATGATGATCCTCGATCCTGGTTCTTGGGACCGCAATATCTGCTCAAGGCGTCTTTGTTTTTGCATAGGTGCCACTGTTTCAACAATCTACAATACAGTAACACATTTTAGGTATCCACAGTAAATATTAACCACGATGCTCAACTGCTGGCATAATACCTGTGTAATGGATTTGTTTGCAACAAGCTCATCGACATTGCCAATGTTAACCTGGACAGGATTGTTAAGTAGATCTGCTGCAATTTTCCGAACTTCTTTTGGCCACGTTGCAGTGAACATGAGGGTCTGGCGACGAGCAGGCACCTCACTCACAATCTTCCGTATTTGAGGTTCGAATCCCATGTCCAGCATGCGGTCAGCCTCATCAAGCACAAGGTAAGAAACCTGACCTAAATTGACCTTTCTCATCTGAAGAATATCATTAAGGCGACCAGGAGTGGCAACAACAATTTCAGCTCCTCTTTCAAGATCCCTCAGCTGGGGACCCTTTGGTGCTCCTCCATACAAACACTTCAAGCATAATGACAGAATATAGACCTTTATCAGCAGCAAAAAATGTATGCCTACTGTAACAGCACGCCTAATTTCCTCTTTAAACATCCAGGTGGGTAGTATATTATCTGTTAACTAGATATTATCATATTAATAATTGTTTTTCACTTGTAAACTAAACCAAGACATATGGTATGATAGAGAAGTATCGAATATAATTTATAGACTAGGTGGAAATCAACCAGTATAATGGCATGGTAGCAGATTCACAGTTGAAAAGCCATACCGTGCAAGAAATTCTTGCTGCCTTCCCAAACTTGGAAGCTTCAGCTTGAATCTGTGTTGCTAATTCCCTTGTTGGTGACAACACCAGAATAGTTGGACCCATCTGGGGGTTATTACGTCTCTGCCTTAGATGAACAAATCCAGGCATCAAGTAACCCAAAGTCTTTCCTGAGCCTGTTTTAGCAACAGCCACAACATCCCGATTTTGGAGCATAATTGGCCATGACTGCGCCTGTATAGCTGTTGGAGCAGCAAACCCAGCGCTTAGTACCTGAAAAGGCAGAAAAAATCTAACAATGCCCCAAAAGCAGAGGTACTGGCTTCAACTTTTCTGGTTGAATTTCATTTTGAGCTTATGAGGAGTGGCAACAGCCAGAAGAAGCAAAACATCTTGCTCAGGAGAAGGCATCACTTGCCAAAGCAAGTCGAACAAAAGACCCCCTTCTGTTTGGACCGGGTGACAAACTGAATATTGACCATTAGCATCCCGGCCACAAACATGGGTGATTCAGGAGACCTTTCAAAAAATTAGGTCCAACGTAAAAAGGCACTCCACATTTCATTCAGGCCTCAGATAGGGCAGCACAGTGTACGACATTAACTCCGTCCGGGAGCAAATATCGTACCTGCGACAAAAAAGTGCAGATGGTGTTATCAATTAAATGAGGCAAACTCAACATTGGACCTCCAGATCACAACACTATGCACATGAAACTTTCACATTATGCAAAATTACAAAAACTATAAACCACCTGAATTATTGCATAAGGATGGTACCATAAACTGATAAGTAGAAAGTCATACCTCTCTTAGAATATCAGAAGGAAAGCCAGTTTCTTGAAATGATGTAAAAGGTGGGGGCACTTCATTTCCCTGATAAAAATCATTAAAAGCTAAAATACTTTACAAACTGTGAGAACTTAGGAAATGTTAATCTAGAAGTATAAATAACAAATTATAGTAAAAAAACATTAGTCATCTAATTGAAACATTGAGATTAGAGAGGGAACGAAAAATGTCAACCCGCCCGTTTAAATTGATATTCACAGAAAATATGGTACAAGTTAGAGCACTAAGTGAACAAGTATTAGATAGATAACCAGCATAATAGAGACTCGCTGATACTCACGGTAACAGTTATTTCATGTTTACGACGATAAGCATCAGCAGACAACCCACTTCCAGCACCTAATGAGCCACTCTCTCGAGCAGATCCTCCATCCCCATCACTGACTGTCTTATTCACCACACTCTGAGAATGATCTGTTGCAGCTTTCACGCTCTGGTATGGAGAAAATAAAACCAATCATCAACACAAAGCACATAGTGCGATATAGTACAGGTACAGTAATGACTCCCTAACAATGCAGCTACTCATTAAAAATAGTCCAATACATTAAATGGTCATGAAAAGGAAATAATTGTACGCACAACACTGACAACCAATCCCATAACGGTATAACCTAAAGACACCACCCCTAAACAAGGCAGATGACATTGGTATGAGTATGTAAAGTTAACTGAACCACATACCTGATGGCTTACTGTTTCCGCCTTAAATTTTGGTTCATCTTCGCCACCTCTTCCATGCTCACCATTTTCATTGTCAGGACTACTGGCACGGTGTTGAACTTCAACAGAAGAACTTAGCGGTACAGGCAAAGCTTTTTCCGGCTCAACAGAGCTTGTAGGCCTCTGATACTGAGTGACATTGGTCTGTGGATTCCAGAAGTACAGGTATCCTGTTTTGCCATCAATCAGACCTCTCCAGGGTTTTGGGAGAGTGGGATCTTCTGGAGCATATCGTGGACCAGTTGCAGAAGCCATAGTGAAAGGTTCAGCTGCACTCAAGTAAATGGTAATGAATATCAACCTGTTACTTCTTACTTCTCTTTAAGGAAACGTGCAAAAAAAACATTTTGTTTCTCTTTTCAGAAAAGGACGCGACAACATTCACAACGAACATAACCATTAGAATTAATTACAAACTTCAAGATCGCAGGTGAACGCAATAATTGCAACACATCATTTGGGCAATGTAAAAACATTATTTTCTTCACAAAAAGATAGCAACTGTGAACACAATAAAAACAATTAAAAAAAAGGAGTTATCACTTGGATTAATATCGTTTACTGTTTCTAGTTAAAACCCACTAATCACAATACACGAAAATCACAAGTACGGAAATCTTTCATTTCATTTGCACCTTCCCTATCGCATAAACTCCCAGGACAAAATCAGCTAGTAAAAACCCTGACTTGAACTTAAAACCAGGAACAACTGATATTCACCAACACAAACCCTCATTGCATGATCAGATCCCAGATCATGCAAAACAACAACAAACCCACCATGAAAACAAACAATGCAGCTACAAAAAAATCAAAAACACAAACCCACAAACATTTCCAGCAAACAACTAACAAACCCTAAAGCCCCCATCATCAAACCCAAATCATCGCATCAACAACACAACACAAATCCGATTTCCAGGTCCAAACCCAACCAGGCAACGACACATTCTCGTCCTTCGCCTCCCATTTCTCACAAAAAACACATACACAACCAAGCATGCGATGAAACATGAAAATGGGTCCAGAGAATCGAAATCTACCTGACGGCGACGCTCCGGTGGAGGTTTGAATGTAGAAAAGCTCCGATCGCTTGGCCTTGCTGGAATGTCTCTTCGCCTCCCGCCAAGAAGAGACTATGGCTTCCGAGGAAGAGAAGCGCAGAGAGAGAGAGGCACGAAGCGCGTGACTAGAGAGTGGTATTTATATAGCAAATGGCGCTGGCGTGACCTTGACCGTGGTCAACCAAATAAAAATGAAACAAAGTTGGCTTAGTTCACATGATAGGGAAGTTTCTATTTTGTCTAGTGAGATTCGAACTCGTTTCATGAATAATTAAAAACAAAAGATCACCAACAAAATGATAGATCCAAACAAAAGAATAAATCTAGAACATCTATCGATAATTCTATTTATAAAAAAACCCGACAAAATAATTCAAAATTTTAAGTTACACTGCAATTAAAAATACATTATTGATATGTCAACTTAATACGTTTCAGATTTGTATCATATTAATTATAGTAGGATGAACTTAAGTATTACTATTTATTTCGACGTCATAATTTGTTTTAAATGACAAAAATACTTTGGCATCACCATCATTCGAAATGCACGTCGCCGAGATAGCAAGAGGAGGAGCGTCAGAGGGAAGGAGGGATCTTGGCCGAGTGAGCTCGGTCATGGGATATGCATCAACACAAGGGAACTCGACCTTGCAGCGAGTCGATTAGTTGGCAATGTCAAGCATATCAAATGTTGACATATACACGATTATCTATATAGAATATAGTGGTGACATGAGAATCTTGGCCATCAGATCAAATGTAAACCTGCAAATGCTTTGGCAAGTACAGAAAAACATTCATTTGGTCATGATTTTGTTGCTTTTATTCTAATATAAATCCAGTAGTGCATAAAGAGCAACTAAGGAAGTCTATTGTCACCATAGCATAAAGATTGGTCAACAAGACCCAAAACATCTGAATTAGATACAAGTGTCTTGTGCATGATGTTCCTCTACAGATCATACACCTCTAGACATTACACACTTAACCAAGTCCAGAATCCTGAAGTAGTCATAGAACAGAGAAGACTGTTTACCCTCCAGCCCGTCTCTGCTGTACCGGTTGCTACCCGCGAGATTGTTACACGGGCTCCCGCCAACGACAAGATCAAATCCCCCGAACGAGTTCATCAGCTGCTCCAACCTGTCTCCGTTCACCGTCTGCACGTCCGCTATGTCTATCAGGTTCCCTCTCTGGTTTGTTTGTTCCCACCAACTCCTGACGATGTTCCTGTTCACCTCCGAGATCTCTACCGACACGACATTCTTCAAGGGAATGCCGAGCCGGTGAAGTGCAACTTCCGCGCCGCCAATGCCGGAAAAGAGAGAGAGCATATTGATGCCTCCCGGGAACATGTCTTTCAAGACCGAGAGATGGTAAGCCACTGTGTCCACCTGAAATGTATGGATACTATAAGCAATATGATGGATGGAAAGTTTTACATCTGCTTAAGTCACTGGTGAATCTAAATTATATGAGTCAACTGGTTCATCTACATTTTAAATTATATAAGTCAACTGGTTCATCTACATTTTGCATTTCCTTAATCTATATCCTGCTGTAAATTTGTTTAATAGAAAAGGAAAATAAAAGACAAAATTGTTACCTGGAATGAGTTGCCAAGAGACTTGTATCTATCGGTTCTACTAATACCGCCTCCCCTTGTGTGATTCTTTGGGAAACCCAGAAGCATCTCAACTTCATCGGGCTCCAGTGGTGCAACCTTATTCCTTCCCACCCACACCAGATTCCATTTTCTGCACTCATCCATCACATACTTTTGGACATGCAGAGGAGGTTCACCGTCCCAATCTTCAAGGGCCTTGCGGATCCTATCTGAGAGCTTGGCACTCGCAATGCAAGTCTGTAAGCAATTTAACTTTGTTCTTGTGTCCCAAGAAGGCCACCATTTTCTGGTCATGGGTAGCGCATCATGTATGGTGCGAGGAGGGAGTGGAACAAGAGGATATCTATTTACAACTGGAAGATTGTGTACATAACCTCTCTTCCTTGCAGCAGCACAGAAATATTTCGAATCCACGAACTCAGGTTCAACATCATACAAGAATCGTGAAATGGTGTTCCAGACACCTTTCGGAGCAAGTGCCACGTTCTCATAATAGAAGTAAGGGGGTCCGATGGCTGCCTCTGGAAGTGGTCGGTTAACTGCTGGGCACAATTCACCAGGGGTCCCAAAACCAATCATTGGATTTGGGAGACGGATTGTCTCATCTTCTTCATTCAAGCCCCCATTCAAGCCCCTTGCCTTCTTCCTCTTCAAAAGGTCGTTGAGATGTTTTCTTCTTTTAGAACCGAGGTATGCTGTTGGCTATCAATCAGAATGAACGTACAAACAATAGTTAAAGCTCCCCCTTATCATTGAAAAGAAGATCAGAGGAATGTTCTAATAAAAATATTTTGCAAGAGACAAAATGTTACCTTTACTTCGGGTAGATCTACAAAATGAGCATCTGCTGCCTTTGCCATTCTAGCAGCACCTATGAAATCTACTAACTCGTCTATAGATGAGTCTGGCCCTGAAATTTTAAGAAGTTACAATAAGCAAGCGGCATTTGGCTATATCAGCAAGAAATTGAAAAATGTAGGTATGGATGTCTATTTGTTTTCACGTGTCTTTTATCTTATCTCACTCTCACTTTCCCTAAATTTCTTTTTGTAAATATGATAGTAAAACAACACCTGTCTTCACTGTGACTATTACATGTGTTATGATTTCGAAATCTTCTGTCTCTAAAGATCAGTGAACTAAGAGGTCTTTGGATGGATGCCCAAAATTAAGTATAGTTAAAAATACTTCATCTTCATAATAAACAAACATTCATGTTATCATAGCATACAGTATACACACCACATCTCTGAATGGCAATTGCAGCCTCCTCCGGTGTGAACTCCATATCCACTAGAAACAATAAATTATGATTTGTTTCAGATGATATATCCATAATTTCCTGCACAATATGTCAATTAGGAATGTCAAATTTCACAAACAACCGCAAATTGAAATGAGATATTGAATATGGTAAATGATAAGTAATTACAGCTTTACCCTTCAGGCATATGCCAGTCATAAAGTTACAAGTTAAGACCTGAAACTTGGCAACAGTTTCTGTTGTCTACAAGTATATATTTGGATATGGAGTCTAGAACTTTGTCTATCTAAACCTCAAAGTATGGTGAGATACTTAACTACATATAACTACCAATAATAATAGTTGGCTTGGTTGAATGCCAACATTAACATTTCATTTGACCATTTTTAAGTATCCAAAAATTTAGTTGCTAGGTCAACCATCCAAGAAAAGAACACCTAGTTACCTTTTTGATTTTATGAATATCAGTTGCTGCTGCATGGAACTCCTGCATGCAGGGAGCAAATTAAATACATTATTTGCAGCTACGGAGACAAAACAACAGGTGGTGTAAGAGGGATGGAAGAAGTGGGTTTGTAATATAAATATAAGTTTCATTCTTACAATCAACAATTAATGTAGCTAAAGTTTATTACCTCATTCTCAGAAAAACTGTCTATATCTGAGAAATCCCCAACAAAGCTGCCATAGTCAGAAGAGCAACCATCAGAATCAACGGCTTGCTGTTTTTTTGGTATGTCAGGGTCAATATGTTGCTTTTGAACGGGAGAGTTTTCAATAGCCTGTAAAGTTCCAACGAAAATGAGTTCTCCAGATATTACTTGCTTAGCAATGGAGCACATAACATCAAAAGACGCAGAGATTGATTCAAGTGTTTAAAGGAATAATAATTCAACACCACCATATTGTATTAGACCAACCTCATTCCCACAACGAGCCACCTTTCAAGGCAAATATACTTATGACTGCTCATCAAATCGCCATTATATAAAAACACATACTTATCTCGGAGATATAATATCTCACCATTGATTCCAACTTACTATTATGCACTAAACTACTGCGAAGAGTGAAGCACGCCAGCCCACATTGCCCATAGTCCAAGACATTAGTAAGGAAAAAAGGAAGCACCTAAGCATGAGCTTACCTGATAAGTGAGGAGAGTGTTCAGTATTGAATCGGCGTCTCCTTCTCCTGGGAAGTTATTGAAATAAAATTTAGATGTGTAACGCAAAAGATTAAACAATATACTTTAAACCAAGATGACTAAATCATTTACCATTTTCTTCAATTGCTCTGGAAATCATTTTCTGAGAAAATCCCATCCCTAAGAAATCATGAACCATGGTATTGGAGGGACCTGCCAAGCAGCTTGCCTTCAGAAAGAACCATCAGGTTAATTGTTAGCCCGTAACAAATATAACATATGCTTGTTCGTGTATGAAGACAAATGGAAGGAAAAAAACTAAAGATAACATAAGTATCTCTTGGTTGATAAGCAACATAAATTTATGATCTTCAACTATCACTGTTCACCTATAAAATTTTACCTTTAATAATCTTTTGAGCAGTGAACTGAAGTTATTCCAAGACCTTAAAAGGGAAAATACTACAATGATTTGATCTACAGTGTTTACCTCCACAGACCCAGCAGTAGCTTCTCCACCAGGCAATGATAAGCTTGAAGAAGACGAGACGGGATAGTTTGAAATTTCCAGCTCATCATCTGTGTTCCAGTCAATGTCATTCTCTCCACTAGGAACATTCCCATCCTACACACATGGGGGAGAGGAAAAACAAAGATAACGAAACAATATTATCATATAAAAAAACCAATGATCACAACCACCAATCACTTGCTGTTGGTCAATCAAGCACAAAAATATTGTTTCAATCCGAAATGAAAGATGTGACTCGAGGTCACTGGAATAAGAGAGAAATATACCATATCTCAGTATCCAAAATTTTGACCCAAATGAAGGCTTCCGAGCTGTTCAAAGAATACACAACAAGATATATTTTAGTTAAAGGCAGCGAATTAATAAACTCCAAATACAAAAGCGTGTACATGTTTAAAATATTGAGTAGTTGAGACAAGTATCAAAGTTGCTACACACTATAAGTGAAACCGTATTAGATTAGGCTGGACCGTGAAACTACATTTCTTTGCTCTAGTATAAAGACCCATCATTAACAGCTGAGAAACGAATCGTCAAAAATCAAAATTACACTTTTTTCATGAAAAGTAGCTTCACTTGTGATTTGTGATTAAGAAATAGGGCTTGTCTGAGATGGTTCCTGTTGAGTTTATCACCAATCTCAAAAGTACATTGTGATCTATTATCAAAATTCAAATATTCTAACCAAGGGTGGGTTTTTCTCAGTACTGCCTCCATGAAATATAAGTCCCACATCAGAAGCAATGAAAGATACATTTCCCAAAAACAACATGCGCAGAGAGAGCCTTTAAAAGAAACAATCAACACACACAAACAATACTTCCAAAATCCAAAATCTAACAATCAATTTGCATAAAACAGCTATGAAGCCATTTACCAGACAATCTCAATCCATTCCCTGAACTAATTGACCCACTCTTAATATCCAAATCAATTTGCATGCTAATTGAAACCAACAAAATATTTTTCCCCCAAAATTCACAGCCCTCCAGACTCTAAATTAAACCAAAAAGTGTGTAGAGTAGCTACATATCTTAAAAACACAAAACAAACCATTTTTTTCCAAGCAACCAAACAGAACTAAGTAAATAATCTGGATCCATCACCAATAACAACAATTAAGACTTCAAACAAACACAATTTTCTGCATCAGTCAATTGATACACGCCGAACCTCTAGATCTTCAACCTATCGCTTTAACCGCCGACAATGCACCTCCTTCCCCAGAAACCTCCCTTTCGACGGCTTCTTCAAACAAACAAAAAACTGAACCCCCAAATGATCAGCCACAACCAGAAGACGAGCCAGAAGCTATCGGAGAAAAGGAAGTGACGAGGAGAGAGCGGTGAGCTACATGGAGAGAGAATCTAGAGAGAGACAGTGCGCGAGTGCACGAGAGACCAGAGAATCGTCGACATGAATCGAAGAGACTCAGAGACTCAACCCCTCTGGTGCGGGAATCGAATTTAGGGGAACAGTAAAAAAAATAAAAATAAATAAATCGAAATATGAAATTACGAACCAGACGCCACGCTGGAAATATGTACTCGCTAGTCGCGGATCTGGTGTGGCCGCTCCTACGGTTTTCCCCAATACGTACAATACCGATCAACGGTTTGTAATAGTTGTCGTTGTATCTAGGGATGGACACGGTTCCGGACAGAACCGAACCGAGCCGGTCAGAACCGACCCAAACTAGATTCTTCTGTCTATATGTTATGGAACGAGATCTGTAATTACCATGTGAGAAATGTTTCGGTGTTGAATTCAAATCAATGAAATATTCTCTAATTTATAGGTTGAATTTAACAAATTTGAGTCCATTTATAACCAAAAAACGTTAAATTTACAATTATAAAAAATACTAATAAAAACTTAACGTTATAATTTAATTAGTACAGCTCAATCGATAATATAAAGTTTACAAACAAGATAATAATAAACGATGAGTAACATACGAGTAGAGACAAGAGATAGATACATAATGACAAAAATTGGTTCGGCTTTTATTGATTACTGGGTAATTTTGAGTTTTGAGAAACATAATCAATTGAAACTGACCACGGCTTCGGTTTTTTTAACATTTTTATATGGTTCAGTTGCTGGTTCGGGATCGGTTCGGACCTAAAATATCCACCCTTGTTGTACCTCCAAATGGACCAAATCACAATGAAAAATAGCCGCCCAATTGGTTCGATGTGTGAGGGTGGGGCGAGTGTGACAATTGTGTACTCTCGAGAGTGTGATTTGAAAAATATTTGTGTTTTGTTTCGTATTCAATGAAGGCTGACAAGGGCACTAAGAAAATTGAGGGACACATAGTGGCATAGTTGTAATTAACTGTGAAGATGATGTATCTTATTGGAATGACTGTTTGGAGCTTTCTAGAGTGGCCGGGGTGGGCACGGTTTTAAAACTGGGCCAAATTAATTAAAACTAAACTAGGATTAACTTTTTCCAAATTTTCAATTATTAAAACTATATCTGAACCACTATGTAAGGAAACAATCAAATTTTAAATGCGTTTCTCTGATTCGGTTCTCGATTTTACTTGATTGATTTTTAATTTTTAATATATACCCGATTTATAGGTTGAATTAGACGAATTTAACTCTAATTTATAAAAAAAACATTCAATTTGTAATTATAAAAATATTATTAAAAACATAACAAACAAAAGTTATGATTTAATTATTACTACATAATCAAAATATAAAGTTTACAAACTTCATAACAATAAAATGATAAATAAATTTTATATAGGTAAACGAAAGATAGATATAAGACACGTGATGACGCCAATTGATTTAGTTTTTACAAATTAATCGACTATTATAAATTTTGAGAACTAAAACCGAATTATTAACTATAACTTTAATGTTTCGAATTTAAACCATATTAGATCCTAGATCAGGTCCGATTCCAAGACCAATGTATCTCTATAAAGAAGGATTTGGATTGTATAGCATTACTCTAACTACACTCAATGAGTGAGTGTTCTAGAAAATTCAGTTAGGGGTGTGTACAGTGAAATGGTCAAATGGTTGTGTTTAACTATAATTAACATATTGTTATGGTAACACCATAACATTTGATCATCATAGTCAATGATTTTAGTTATATTGTCAATGTTTATAATAATGTTTTCTATTCAATAAGGGCATTAAGAAAAATATTGACCATTCTTAAGTGATGCATTTTAGAAAAATTGTTTAGAATTGTCCAAACATTTATATTTCATAATTGTATATGGTTACTCTTGTCATGTTTTGTGGGGTGAACTTCTTGTTCTACCCCTACAGAAATGTTGATTAAAAATAAATGTAAAGGGTATAAAAATGTAAATTGCCAGTTACATTTAAGTTCATGCACCAAAAGTTCTCACCAATCTCAATATTGGTCATGCTTTTCTCTGACATGATATCCTAACCATTCACGTGTAAAGGTACATTACTAGCTTTTGTATAAAGATATTTTCGTCATTTCAATAATAAATAAAAGATATTACATTACATGAGTTTGATGAAATTTTGATATATTATATTGATTTAAAATGGTAATGAAATAAAAAAATCATTCACAAGTCTTATTTTTATAAATCTATTTACAAATATCAAATAAAATGAAATGGCTCCTTAAAAAATGAAAAGTTAATAATTTTAATCATATTAAAGGGTAAGAAATGAATCACAAAACATGTATATTGGCATTATGTAGTTACCATGTTAAGTTGGGTAAATTTCACATGACCCCTCATAATTATGCGCATGTCTCACATGCCCCCTTTAATTACAAAATCAACATGTGAGGTGTCTTAACTATCCTAAAATCTCACTTTATATTTTTTGTTAACTTTTTTCAAAATTCTATTAAGTTTTTGTGAAATGACGAAAATACCTTTGTATATGAAAAGTTAAAATAAATAAATAAAAATGATTTGAACTTTTTTTTCTAATTTTCTCGTTATACAAAATAAATTCAAAATCATTTTTATTCATTTATTTTAATTTTTCTTGTACAAGGGTATTTTCTTTATTTCATAAAAAACTTAACATAATTTTGAAAAAAGTCAACAAAAAAGGTAAAATGAATTTTTGGATAGTTAAGGCACCTCACATATTGATTTTGTAGTTAAAAAAGGAATGTGAGACACGCGTATAGTTAATGGGGTCATGTGGAATTTACCCTATTAAGTTTGAGCACCTCACTATTATTTTAATTATCATACAATATAATATTTTTATGCTATGTACATTACTGGAAAAATATTTTTTTGTTTTAGGAGAAGCAAAACTATTATTAAGCACGAATCGCATCATGTTGGGCAGCAACTGCAAAAGACTGGGACAAAGTTCTCACCATAGCCTCTCTCAACTTAAAGAAGAAAAAACATAAATTGCTAATTCATGAGCAGCAATATTGTGCAAGATAAAATTAACTGAAACAAAAGTAGAAGAACCATTTAAAATAAAACAACAATCTTTCACAATACCTTCGAGTTTGTGACGGATCAAGTTTCCTTTATGAATATCATCCACAACTCTCAAACAATCAGATTCCACATACCCCAAGAGCCATCAGTTTCTTCAAGCCTACTAGAGTGCCTCCCTAACTCCCACTCTACATGCTGGAGAAGCCCCGTGAATCATCCGCAGAACACTGTCACGAGTACGACCACTCCTCGATCATCCCATTACACTGCTTCCACGCTTCACACACCTCTGTAAGAATTTATTCCCCCTTCAACATTAATCTTAAGATGACCTGAGGGAGAGGGAATCCACTCAACTTCACCAAACCTAGCTCCCCGTCTCAGGCACACATTGGTTCTACTGATTAATCTCCATTAACGACTCAGTGACTTGGCCACAGCCGCAACCTTATAAGCTAGAAATGACTTCTCTTTTCACACCAGGTGATTATCACGCTCTAAACAGGGCAAATAAACATGGCCAATCGAGCCAACTCTTCCTCGCCCATGACCCATAAAACCAAGTTTAGGAGGCCAAGAGCCTCCAGACCTGTTTACCCTTGAAGGCCAAATTAAATTCCTTCGTATTTACAAAATTCATTCCACCCAACTTCTTATGCTTGTATAATCCTCCCACATACGTCAAATGATCACTAATCCCCTAGCCTTCTCGAGCCACCAAAACTTGAAAAATATCTTCTCTGAATAGGAAAACAATCCCTAAGGGAATAAGAAGATTTGTATCAAATAGTTTGAGATGAATTGCAGTATGTATTTGATCATCAACTCTTTTCTCGCGGATGAAATGAATCGGTTTGTCTAGGAGGCTATGCACCTTTCAACCCGCTCCTTGACAGAAGGCATAACTCGTATCTTATTTCTCCCCACCGTAATCGGTAACCTAAAATAAATTCAAAGTTCCAAATCCACCCATCATCTCAAACCGTCAATAATTTCATTCGTGCGTCTTGAATCAATATTATGTGAGAAATAAGTTGAAAATTTTGTGTGATTAACATATTGTCCCAACACGTTCTTGTAAATCTCAAGTACTCGTGTTATTTGATTTCCTTTCTCAGCGTTCACCGTGCAAAGAGATTCTCGTTAATTCATTCATTCATTTATTAATTATTAAATAACTAAATTCTCCATTAAAATTTTCCACATATTTTACAAGTGTTATCAGTCTACTTTCCATTTTCCATTCCTCCCCTTGTGGCCCTCTCTCCGAAAACTTCCGACACGACATCTACATGCTTGGGTCGTGGTAATCAAAGAGCATGCAAGAAAATGTCAAATTTTCTGCAAAATTAATTGGAGATTTCAGTTTTGCTGATAAAAATAAATTTGGATGAAATGTTTTTGGTCGGATCTAAATTTTTTTAAACCATAAACATTATTATTGGGGAAAAGTATTTTGTGAATCGGAATCATCAA
The DNA here is from genome assembly GCA_963920655.1 of Geranium rotundifolium. Lineage (NCBI taxonomy): Eukaryota > Viridiplantae > Streptophyta > Magnoliopsida > Geraniales > Geraniaceae > Geranium > Geranium rotundifolium. The sequence goes on from OY987321.1 coordinate 25,524,400, forward strand.
CTTATCACTCGTGTATGATATAACAAAAAAATAAAACAGATGGCAGATATTAATTTGTCAAGAATAAAATAGGCAGATATCAGTTTATAACACAATAGAGGGCGGTAGCGGTTCCACTTTCTGCGCCCATCCTCGCGGAGGCGACGGTTCGCCTATCCTCCGGTTTGGTCTTTTTTTCCGACGTTGGTGACAGTGCCAGGTCTGGGTTGGAGTGGGTGTTTCGGCCTCCACTAAGGCGTCAACATTGCGGTGCCGGTTCCACCGTCTACGCCCATCCTTGCGGAGGTGACAATTTGCCTTTTGTCGGTTTGGTCTTTTTTCCGGCGTTGGTGATGGTGTCGGGTCTGGGCTGGAGTGGGTGTCGCAGCCTCCACTAAGGCGTCAACACTGCGGTGGCGGTTCCACCGTTTGCGCCTTCTCATCTATGCCTCCACAACAACGTCTCGGCCCCTAAATCGGGTGAGTCCAACGGCCAGATCGAATCGGTATCATCAATGGATGTGGTACCAGAGGTCTGGGTAGTGATAGAGATGGAGCGCTGGCACTTGGAAGCATCAGAGCAGTAGGCTGGCGATTCATGCTTCTTGATCCTGCCGGTGCCGATGACGGTGGTGGAGAGGTCGGAGGCCAATTAATAAAGTGGAGGTGTTGTTTAATTATGTATTGGTTTAGTCGTATTATGTATCATTTAATGCAATTTTTGTATCGCTTTGTGCGGTTGTGGAACAGAGAGATTGTTGTAAGTGAGAGATAGACTCGAGTGCATAATTTTTTTGGGGTCATGTGGTCGGCAATGGTTGTCGGTGTCGATAGAGCCTTCGAGAGGTAACCGATAGCCTTTTGGTTTTTTTTTATAGATAAGTGGATGAGTTTTGGTTGGAGAACCGATACCGACTTTCCATTCATTTGGGAGCAAGAGGACCCCCGAGGGGAGTGACCCAGTGATCCAAGCCTCACGGGTAACCAGTCCAGTAAAACCTTGGTGAGAAATTTTGGGAGAAGCGCTCACTTGGTTATAGACTGGATATACTTAGGAATGGGGATGAGTTGAGAGGGGTCATCAAATCTTGCGATCGTTTGTGACATAGAGCTTGGAGTCGGTGGTTAGAATCTGGAAGCGACAATTATGGTAGATGATCAGATTGATAAAAAGAGCGGGAGGATGGTCGAACTGTTGTTTCATCACAACGATCTCTCTGTATTTCTTAGGAGTGTTTACTATTTTGTCATCTATTTTGTAGTTTATTTTTGGTCATCATGTATAGTGTTACGTTGATCAGGTTATAAGATGGTTTACTTAATGACCATTTTGTTCTATTGAGGCTATGGCTCGGAGTAATTATGGATCTTGATGTCATGCTATCTTCGATGTACTTTGCAGACAATTAATGATATTTGTATATTTTTTCAGAAAAAAAAGAAGAAATAAAAAATCTGTTTGGGCCAACCAACAAATTGTCTGGAAATTTGACTCGCGTGTGAAACTTCCCTTAGTTCGAATACGACGTCGTTTTAGACGTAGAAAGCCTTTTTTCATTCCTCAGAGGTGATCGTATAAATTAGGAGAGAGGCCAGATTCGTGCCATTCAAAAATCGCGGCTCCATCTCGTCGCTCCTCCTTTCGCCGGATCCATCTTCAAAGCTCTCTGATCTGAATCGGTATATCCAATTTTCTCATTCTCTATTCTCGATCCAAATCTCTATGCACGAATCGTCAATTTACGCACTAGATCTCGTGATATTTGTTGGTAGATCCACGAATCTGAAATCGGTTCCTACCTCTGATGGATTGTGTTTTCTTTCTGTATTTCGAATGAAATTTATCGTATTTTATGGACGCGTTCGGTTTCGAATTCGCGTTCCGTAGATCTGAGAGTATGCTGATTTTTACGGTGTATTGATTGAGTCGAGAAGCTTTAGGTTGATCTTTAACGGATCGGTTGAATTTGTTATTGCCTTGAATCGAGCTCGATTTGATGTGTTATAGATCGTTTTTCCTGATCTAAGAACGATTTTACAGTTATCTTTCTGTTTCATTTTTGTGAATCATGTTTGAATCATTATCGAAGAGCTTCATCATTTTATATGCATATAAAGTATACAAAGTTGTGAATTGTAATAAATTTGTTAGGTAACAGATCGGAATCAATTTAGAGCTATGTGAAGGCTGTTTTGGATTTCTGTTTTCATACACGTTGTTATTTTTCTACAGCCAGCTGACTAGTGTGGTGCAATTATGGGGTTGAGCTTCGGAAAGCTGTTCAGTAGGCTTTTTGCCAAGAAGGAGATGCGAATTCTGATGGTCGGTCTTGATGCTGCTGGTAAGACCACTATTTTGTACAAGCTCAAGCTTGGAGAGATCGTCACAACAATCCCTACCATTGGTGAGTCCCGATTTCGGATGCTTGTTCATTCATGTTCTATAGTTGAAACTCATTATTCGTTATTGCTTTGTGATATAGTTAATTTCTGTGTGTCTCAAGCTTACTGTTTTAATGTGCAATGCTTTTCTTGGTCAGTAGTCATTTTGGTTCCCTGAAGCTGTTAGTAGTCATGCGTGTTTGTTTTCATGCATGCGAGACATCACATACGGATAGATACTATCATACCTAAATAGTTATCCAGCATATGTGTGTATTAGACGTTTGAAAAGCTGTCAACCAACTTCATAACTAGCTGCTTTATGTACAATACTTTTGGCATAATCATGAAGTAAATAGGGAAATATTTTACATTAGAGTCAGAATTTAATGGTGGTTTCTGTTCATTCTTTTTGAACTATCTCAGTTCTTTCTTTTCTTCTTATATGTATCAAATCTTTGTTTTTGTATATTATTACTTTATATATTAAGACTGGATTATGATTTTTGGTGCTTGTTTGTAGCTTCCTAATGATTGGGTGTTGCTTATATTATGCAATTTTTCTGGAAACTGTTAATTGTAGGATTTAACGTGGAGACAGTGGAATATAAGAACATTAGCTTCACTGTTTGGGATGTTGGAGGTCAGGACAAGGTATAAATTCCCATTCACTTGTACTACTACTTCAAACAAATGACTATCTGCTGGTGCCAACATTTGTTATTGTTTTTTTGGATTCATTACATCCAGTACATTATGAAAAGGAGATCCTTTTAATATCTCATATCTCTTTTTACAAGCTCTTTGTTTAGGCTGGCTTTTTTTTCGTTTCTTAAAACACGTTGCTCGTACAGCTTCTTGGGGGTTGGTTTTTCATTCTTTTTAGACAATTAACAATAACAACTTTTCTGAATTGTAAATAAGTTTCCTTTAATATGTAAATAAATTGCTCTTATGTGAAAGTTAATTTCCTAATTACCAGTGATTGAATCATCCTATAGTCATTATATTAAGTATGGAATACTCATGTTAATTAATAACAAGACATTTAAACTGACATATTGAGGGCAATAATAATTTCTATATAATATGTTTGAAACATAACACTGAATATATATGCACACAATTGTGACTTGTTTCTTACGTATTCGAGTTTAAATGCAAAAATCGTAGGGAGCTATAACTGCTAGTTTTGCTGAAGAGCAGATGCCATTCTAAAATTCATAACAGCGTGTTTAGCAATTGTGCATTGATTATGAACAGAACAAATAACATATGTAATGGCTTTAAAAGTCAAAGTTGATATGCTAAATTGTACAATTACCTTAGTTTGTGCGAATTGTAGTCAACTTCCACAGTATTTTGGTGTATCATAGTCTTTGATGACTGTACCAATATTGTTCATGTATAGATCCGTCCATTGTGGAGGCACTACTTCCAGAACACACAAGGTCTTATCTTTGTGGTGGATAGCAATGATCGCGATCGTGTCGTTGAGGCAAGAGATGAGTTGCATAGGATGTTGAATGAGGTATTTTCTTATATAATTAAATAAGTAATTCATTTTGACCCTTTTAACTTCTGTCTACTAAAATACTCTGCCGGCAGAGTATTTTGATTGCAATGATATACCATTTTGTGTTGGAATATATGATTAATATGTTATCACCTTACACTGCTAATTTTGTATGTGGTACTAGCTGTACTCCTTACAAGCTAACTGCAATACTAGTTTTCTTTTATCATACATGTTCTCTCTTAATGAACCTGGACGAATAATTGAAAGCTTCAATGAAAATTTTAGTTGTATATCATATTATTACTGTCCACTCATTTTAACTTGATTACAGGATGAACTAAGAGATGCCGTGTTGCTTGTTTTCGCCAACAAACAAGATCTACCAAATGCGATGAATGCTGCGGAAATAACAGACAAGCTTGGTCTTCATTCTCTCCGCCAACGCCACTGGTAATTTATCTTTACGGTTGTGTGCTGTTGTAGTCTCTCATCTTTATTGCAAATATTTGGATAGCTGCCAGGACCTTGGCCTAAAATTCAAGAACTGAGATTATATTTGCATGTGTTTCATTTCTCCAAATCACCCTTTCCTAGGCTGGTTGGCTATGGATCACCTATTTTGTCACTATCTTTTAGCATCTAAAATATGGCGAATCAACCTCGAAGCTGAACAAGTTTCTTACTAGCTGAAGGTTTATCAAGGAAGAAATATGATTTGTTGAAGTTTACCTTTCACCACTTAGACTTCAGTCTACATAGAATAATGACTTTCATAAATAAAAGCCGTGACTCTTGCTGATGTGATGTTCTAATTGATTCAGGTACATCCAGAGCACATGTGCAACATCTGGAGAAGGTCTTTATGAGGGACTGGATTGGCTTTCCAACAATATTGCGAGCAAGGCGAGTATAAACACACTAATAATAAAATGAAAATAAAATTCTTATTGAAAAAGTACGCAACCACAAGACAGTGTCTTCATTTTTTGGTAGCCAAATTATAACTGCATGTTTGAGGGTTAAAACCAATAACCTAATACTTGCTATACCAAATCACTGCAATTTCACCCACACCCTACACAAGAAATGCTAAAGTTTAAACAACAAACAGATTGGCTAAATACAATATTCTAAAACTCCACAATACTCCTCGAGTTCTTGGTGAATCCGAGCTTTAGAACTCGTTCTCGGTGGTTCAGTTTTATCAAGATTTCACTTGGTCAAAGTTAGAAAAAATTTATTTTATTTTTTGCATGTTTGGAAAATGTTGTATAATTTGTGCTTTTATTTGAACTTGTTAAGTTGTTTGCCAGTATCTTATTATACTAAAATATTATTATTTGTCTCATGAGTTATATACATATATAATATTTATTTAATACATAACTAGTTTTACTGATTTCTCCCCTAGTTTTCCCTGATCCGAGTTTTAGAAACTTGGTTAAATATAATTTGATGCGTCTAATATTTGATCTTCCTTTATTGGGGTAAAGCCATTAGCCTTCAAAAGACCCTTCAAATTACAAGAGTGGCATTTAATTTCGATCCTGAGCCCACAGTGTTCATGTTTTATAAAGCTTTCTAACTGATTAATTTGTGATGTTCATTCTTGATAAAACTCTCTTTCTCTTTTCAGGCATAATGCAATTGGACTTTTGATTGTTTTGAGTTTCTGGCGTGTCAGAGAACATTTTCCCATGTTTGAATAATCGATTGAATTGCAATGGCTGACTAGTTTCACCTTAATATGTTTGCTTTCGTGTATAATTTCTGCTTTAGTTAATACTTGTAGCTGTAAACATCACGGTATGAGATTATCATCTTATACAGAATAATGCGGCCACTGTTATTTTTTTTTGTAATATTTGAGCAACTGTTTCTCATCTTCCTTTCCCCTATTCCCTTTAAGTGATTGGGATATTGCATGTTCCTCTTGTAGAGTTTTTAGATCATCGAGATATGGCGTAATGGCCTCTAGCTTGAGCTCGGCTTAGGGCTGAGGTATGCACCAAAGCATCAATGGAGAGATTAGGGTATGAAGATTTAAGAGGAAAGGTAAGTCCTCTGTTAGTTTGCGGATTTAGAGGATCAATATTTTTCCGTTAAGTCTTGGCCCGAGGAGAGGGATAGTTCAACAATATTTTTGTCCAGAGTTCTAAAAATCGTGCTAGATGCAGATTATTATATCACTGACTCGATTTCATATAATCAAGCTGTTTTTAGGCAGGTCTAGATGGATCTAGAAAGACTTAGGCAATGAGATTGACCCGACTAGCTTTTATCGTTTTCTTAAAACAATGATTATTGCTATTTCTTTTGGATTCATAGATTACTAAAGTTAGATGCACGACAGAGCCTCTAGCTTGAATGTTTTGCCACCGAATTGTTGTCTATAAATGTTGAGTTCTTAGATTCTTCCTTATCTCAACATTAATATACCAAAGACATTTACACTTAGGTCGGGTATCATAGGAAAATTGACAAACATGCCCCATAGTCTCTAAATTCCCTTTCTGCCTAACTAGCACCTAACGTTTTTATGAATTATGAACAATGGTCATTTGAGTAATGGTGTTTATGATCCTGAACCAGTTCTGAATTGTAGATAATTGTTTGACTTTGATTATAATTTTAAGAGAACCGTTCAATTACGTTGAGATATAGTTCTTATAAATTTGAACTGTAATTAAATAAAAAAGAATTGAACCCAAGATTATTTAAAGCATAACATTTATTTTTTGTTGTTATTTTTACATTTGCTAGCTTAAAAAACATAACATGCTTATAAATATAATTTATAATTTATAATTTTATCTAATAAAATTGCGCAATTAGTCCGAAAATAACTCATGTATGCCTAATTCAACTCATAAATCAGGCTTAAGATAGAGACCAAAAGGCTAGCCAAATAATCGATCTGGTTAGAACCAAATAATCGCCTGTGATTATAGACGCTCATAACCAATTCGTAGAAACCACCTCCTATCACGTGCAAGCCAGACTGAAAGAGACGTAGAAACAACGAGCGGGGATGTAGTGATAACCTCTGATCCATGAGCCTTTAGCTTGAAACAAATGGCATGTAGGTTATTAAGTTCAAATCGATAGATTTAGGTGGAAGCTTGAACTATAATTTAAGTTGGTTAACGGATTCACATCTTTCGGATGTCGTACTTTTAACACCCAGATTTAAGAACCAGTTCGGTTTGATTCTAAGCCAGTTCAAACCCATTTCCAAAACCATAAACAACCCTATCATGAGTGTTACTATTGTCTGTATAATGTACTAACTTTCTCCACTGTAGTTTCCTCTCACATGCATAGAACAAACAAGACATGGTCAAGAAACAAGTCGTTACGTGTTACATTAATCACCTCACACTGAATCAGAAACCAAATAAAAGCCAAACCTAACTTGATCATCAAGTAAACAGAGCGACGAATCCATAAAAGTGACAGTAAAGTACAATAACAATCCATGTGCCCTCACATAAGTAAGAGAGACGGCACAATCAACAGAGCCATTAAACGCAGCGTTTTGGCCGCGACAGATCAAATCACGAGATCTACTACACGTCGCTTTCGGGTCGGGCCGGGTTCGAGATTGGTTGATGCACACAGCAATGAGAGTGAGGGCTGTCTCTGATCTGCAGAGACTGTTCTCAGTTGACGACAGTGTAGCAAACCTGATCCACTCGAGATCGATGATTAGAACTTGTGGTTGAGTTTGATGAGTGGAATTGATTAGGGCTTTTTATGGGTAAAGGAGTACCCACAAAAGCATAGCCAATATTGGACTGTTGGGTGTGGTGGAGGATTGGCATTGCATAGGAACAAAGATAATGGAATAGTTTAATTTGTTGTTAAGTTTGTGATATGGTGTGTGTCAATGTCCTACTTCTATAAATGCTTGTTGTGTTACTTTTTTTTAAATTATCATACAGAATGTTGAAATATGTGTTGAATCAAATTTAAATTTACGGTGTATAATGTTTGGGGTTCAATTTCCTATTCTAGACTTATTTTATATAAATTAGAATAGGTAAAGGTCATCCCAAGGAGGGAGGAGCAATCCCAAAAATAGTTACAAATGTATTAATTCCTTAAGGAAGAAAGCAGAGATTGTTCGATATGCTTTGAATTGAATCATGACCCACTGAGATTATTCTGTCTAATAGTATCGTTGATCGATTACTAAGTTTAAGTTCAGGGTTGAAGCACTCGATTTGGGATCCGGGGGCACGAGGAGGACTCCGACTCGACGGTGTGTTATGTTTGTCGAGTGATTCATCACGACAAAACTTTGGACATAATTGAAAGTTATATTTTTTGAATGAACTTGAGTCTCACCTAATATATTGGGTTTCACGCTTATTCTTTTGATTAGAGAAGTGTAATATTATAAATAATATATTAGTGTAACACAACTAGAAATCGATTGATCCAACAACTTGATGTATATTCTTTCATTCTAATAAAGATAATTTCTTTTATTGATGAATGTAGTTGACACATTAACGATGAATCATATAAGTTTTTAGTGTTTTCCATTATTGCATTACTTGAACTACTTGTTCGTTTCCGCATTCGATATTTTTCATTATAATAAAGAGAATACTTATGGGGCAGAGAGAAGGATTAGCTCATGATTAGAGTTCCATGTTTCCTTTAACACTATCAGTTTTTTTATTTGTAACGGCGCACGCTAACATCGCTGTTACAGAGGATTTGTGCGCCGTTACAAACTGTAACGGTGCACAAAACACGTGCGCCGTTACTAACGTTGACGGCGCACACCGTTACAAACGCTGCCGTCACCGTTTGTAACGGCGCACTTACGGAGGGCGCCGTTACAAATTTGTAACGCTGCACTGTGAGTGTGCACCGTTACAGGTGTTGACGGCGCACAGACAGCGTGCGCCGTCAATGATTGTAACGGCGCACACAAACAATGCGCCGTTACAAATTTGTAACGGCGCACACCACTCGTGCGCCGTTACAAATGATGCAGAATAATAATAAAAAATAAATTTTTAAAAAATAATAAATATAAAATATTTTATATTTATTATTTTTTAAAAAATTTATTTTTTTTATTTAGAAATGAATATTGAAATTGAAAATAAAATTATTGAATAAATATAAATTACAAAAAATATTTAAATTGTTGAATAACATATTTAAATTACAAAAAATCTATGAGGACGGGCCTCCAGGATCTCTAGAACTATTCGGAGGTGGAGGTGGAGGGGCGAGATTAGGGTTGAGTAACAGCAGCTGTTGTTGGAAGTACTGGAACATCTGCTCGGCATGCTGTTTTTCGGCGGCGGCTTGCTCACGTTCAGCCTGACGTTCAGCACGAAGTTCCGTGAGTTCATTCTGGAGCTCCGCAATCTCCGCCTGACTAAGAGGAGGTCGAACGTCTTCTCTGTCTCGGCGGTGCCTCGTAAGCACTCCCGCAACCCCGGATGCGTCGTCCTCTAGAGGGTTCTATAGTAACTCCTCTGGCAAGCTCGATCTGGCGAACATACTCGGCAGCTTGTCGCATGACCTCATCCTCATCAACGTCGGTCATCTTGTTCAGCGTTCCATCCTCGTTGTAGTTCGCCTCGTCATTCTTCCAATCCCTAAGCGCATTCCTAATGTAAAGCTGAAAAAAAATTTTTGATTAATATAATAAATTAAAATATTAAAATAAAAAAAAATAACGAAACTTACAAGCTTCGGGTTGAGTTCCTCCTCCCCCTCCTGTGGACCATCACCAGGCCTAGGTAAGGCCTTGTGAGCCTTCAGTAAGGCCTCCAACTTTTTGGAGACCTCCACTTCCCCGGCCGCCGACATCCTCTCCCAAAGTGCTCGAAATGGGACTTTGCCAGTGTGGTGGTTTAACTTGTTGTCGCTCCTCTGAATGGCACTCATTTGAGTACCAACATTTTCCTGGAAAAAAAATCAAAGTAAATTCACATGATAAATAGTAAAAATTCAAGAAAAAATTAGTAATATACCTCGTTGGCATCGAAATGTTCAACGAGCCACCGCCACTGGGACTTCTTCCCTTTCAGACTCTTGGGAATCCCATTCCGGTCCAATCTAGTCGGGTCGACGTACAGCTTGTATAACCGCTTCATGTTGGATTTTCGCTTCTTGTAAGCGCTTATGGCCGTCTCACGAATCCAACCCCGTAGCTCAACCGAATCGGTCACTTCAAACAAACGCTGAAATTCACAAATATGACGTGAGTATTTGTAATACGAACAAACATTTGAAAAAAAATAGAGTAAACGTTGAAATTACCCCGAAACTCCTCCAAAACGCCTGGAACTCAGACGGCGGCAAATCTCCAAACGTCTGGTAGGAAGCATCGCGTTCCCGAGCGAACTTCCCTATAATCATCTTCACCCTATCGGCCGAAACTCCTCCTGCGACACGTGGTCGGCCGTTTTCCCACGTCAAGAGCAACGGACCTCCGTTCGCCTAAACTACTCTCTCATCGTCGGCGATGTTGATGTCGATCTTTTGGTCCTTCTTTGCTCTGGCTTCCTAGCGCTTCGTCCTGAGGCAGTCGACTTCCACCTTGTAGTCGAAGTACAGCTCGTACCTCGGAATCTCTCTCTACTCGAGAGGAAGGAGCCTCCACTCGTTCAGCGGTAGTTCGGACTCATCCGGCACAAAGTCCTCATCGGAGGGTCCTGCGACGTCTCCGAGCATTTCCTGGAAACTCCGAGGATCCGGGACCTGGAACTCCCAGCCCGGATAAGTCGGCTGAGTAGGTTGAGTCGGCTGCGGCGGTGACGGAGTGTACATCTCATCATGTACCTCCGCCGCCTGCGAAGCCTGGAAAAATGGAACGTCCATGGTGGCTCGCCTAAGTGCCCTGGCCCTAGGTGCCTTACGTCTAGGCTCCATTATCTGTAATTGACCGAATAAGACTTTTAAGGTCAATTTGACCGAAAGAATAGAGAAATTCGGGGCCATTATCCAAAATTGCAAAATTTCCCTTTAGGGGCAATTTTTTCATAATTCCAAAATTTTTGCTATGTCATAATTTTTTTCATAATGTCGAAATTGCCCCTCAAGGGGCAATTTTTTCATAATTCCCAAATTGCCCCTAAAGGGGCAACTTTTCCATAATTCCCAAATTGCCCCTTAGAGGCAATTTTTTCATAATTCCCAAAATGCCCCTGAAGGGGCAATTTTTTCTTAAAATTCCAAAATAGCCCCTTAGGGGTAATTTGGGAATTATGGAAAAATTGCCCCTTTGTGCGCCGTTACAAACCGTAACGGTCAGAAATCGAGCCGTTTCTGACCGTTGTCTGAACCCAACGGTCAACATATTTGTAACGGCGCACATACCAATGTGCGCCGTTACAACCGAAATATCCGCGGGAAGTTTAAATTTTCGCGAAATTTACCCGCGAAATTTGAATTTTTGCGAAATTTCGCCGCGAAATTTGTTTTTTCGCGTGGCGCCAATTTTGTAACGGCGCACATATGTCTGTGCGCCGTTACAAACTCTAAACCCTAAATTTATTTAATTTAACCTAAAATCGATCGTGATTGATAAGCGGTCTTCCTGTGCTTTGATTTTCTTCAAATTTGTACTATACCACGTATATGTAATTTCCAACTAATCGAACGGTTTTGATTGAACATAAAATATATTAATCTACCGAACGTTTGATCATCAATGAGTTTAGGGTTTTTGTGAGTTTTACCTTCCTTAACCTTAAACTCACGCTTTCAACGAAAGTGGAATGTTTTGAAAATAAAGTTTTAATCCAACCGTACGGATAGGAGCGCAATGAATGTGTACTTCATATGTCAAAATTTCATTCAATTCCGATAATGTATGAACCTAGATCTAACCGGTCAATGGGAAGTCAACAGAGTTGACTAGCCTGTTTGACTTGTTGTAACGGCGCACATAGTACCCGTGCGCCATTACAAACGACCAAGAATAATAATATTATATTTATGTCGATCCAAAAGTTAATCCGACCGTACCAATTTGAGCGCAATGACTTGTTAGTTCATGTTTCATAATTTCATTTGACTATGTTGAACGTATGAATCTCGATCGGGCTCGAAAACCCGATTTCAAAGGACAAGTCAACTGCCTGATTTTTTCCTAAGTGTGGATTTGTAACGGCGCACCTTACTGTGTGCGCCGTTACAAACCCATACTTAGGAAAAAAAATAGTTGAATGTGGAATTGACCGAATTACCCCTAATTAGGCCGGAATTGACCGAATTACCTTTTTAAGGTCAAATTGACCGAATAACCCTTTTAAAGGTCGAATTCACCGAATTACCCCTAATGTAGTCCGAATTCACCGAATTCACCGAATTTGGTCGTAGTTGACCGAATTACCCTTTTAAAGGTCGAATTCACCGAATTACCCCTAATGTAGTCCGAATTGACCGAATTACCCTTTGAATGTGAAATTGACCGAATTACCCCTAAATCGGCCGGAGTTGACCAAATTACTCTTTATAGATGATAGATTAAAAAAACCATTTATTCATAACTAATCAAACATACATATACATATTAAGTATCAGAGTCGGCGGAATCATAATCTTCATGCCCTTCCAAATTGCTGTCATCGGTTTCTTCGTCGTCGTGCTCGGTTTCTTCGTCTTCTTCATCGTTCTCAGCTGGAGGTGCTGGCGGTGGACACCGGATTAAGTTTGTTAGGTCGATAGTGATACCACCCGGTGTGACGATGTCAATTCGATCATCTTGGTAAGGTTCATCGACTTCAAACTCCAGGTCGTCGTCGTCACCGGCACGGGCTAAACTGCTCGGTTTGTAGTGACCCCTATGCGACACGACGTTGACAACCTTCCACGGTCCAGATTTAGGGTCGTCGATATAGTATACCTGTTTTGCCATTAAAGCAAGGCAAAATGGGTTTTGTTTGTGACGATCTGTGGACGTGTTGACCGAAATGAATCCATTTGCGTCCTTTCTAACTGTCCGTTCGTCGTACCACCGACACTTGAATAGAACGACTGGCATGCCTTCCGAGTAGGTAAGGATACATACGTCCATAAGAACACCGTAGTAACATATGTCGTTTGCTTCAATCATGACCCCTGAATTTTGATTTCTCCGGCCCTGGTCGATTCTCAAGCATAAAAATTTGACGCCGTTAACAGTACACTGCGAATAAATGGCAGACGAACGAGGACCCCTTGATAGTAGTACCAACTCTCGTTGCCACCCTGAAGCACTCATCTGCACACAGAATTTAAATGAGTTATCCCTAAAATTTGTAAATGGTAATTCAAGTTAACTGAAGTCTATTACGTACAATTCTGCGCCACTCGAAGACAAATGACATGACTCGATCCTGAAGAGATTTCCGTGGGTGTATTCGTTGGAACCATGCACGATGTGATTCTACGAATGTATCTGCTTCGGCACAATTCTCAATCACTGTCCAATTCGCCCAGAACATCTCGGAGGTGCTCAATTTGTCGTTTCGCACCACGCTCTTAACTTGTACATGTGGGGAAACAACTGATAAGTTGAAACCTAGAGCTGGACTAACAAAACTTTCGCTGGCTGAAGTGGCGCGGTTAAGGTACATCTGAGTGAAGGTGACAGACTCGTGCATCAAGTACTGTTGGGCTATACAACCTTCTGGATATCGCGGGTTTCGCACACTTTTCTTGTACACGCCAAGTTGCCTACAATCGAATTCTGAAGGTTAATGTCATATTCGATTATACAGTTCAATGGTAATTATTCATGATATTTCGAATTCAAGGATCATACCGTTCAATTGGAAACATCCATGTGAAATGAACTGGGCCAGTTCGCAAAACTTGATCCGGGAGGTGCAGTAGAAGGTGAACCATAATTGTACAGAATGAAGGAGGGAAAATAGTTTCCAACTTACAGACTAGAACCACTATATCTTCCCCCAACTTTTTCAGGGCTTTTTTCCTCGGTTCCCTCGTGCACAACATTTGAAAGGCCTTGCCCAGCTCTGTTAATGTTTCTGCCACATTAGGCGGAACGTACTTCCGAATGACAAGGGGGAAGATACGTTGCATCAACACGTGACAATCGTGGGTCTTCAATCCGAGGAACTTTTTCTCATCGGGATTCACCTTGCTCTTTAGACTTCCCGCATATCCAGAGGGAAACTTAACAGCTTTTATATGCTCCAGTACTTCCTTCCGATCACGACCCGCCACACCATAAGGTGCATCTGGGAGCTCCCCGTCTTGCACCCATTGGTCTTGCCGGACACCCTGTTCCTAGTAAGTTCTCCTAGCTTTCACGTCATCCTTAGTCTTCCCTGCAATTCCAAGAACTGTACCTATGACGTTGTCGCATACGTTCTTCTCTATATGCATCAAATCCAATGCATGTCTGACTTTATGAGTTTTCCAATAAGGCAGCTCCCAGAAAATGCTTTTATGAGACCAACATATACGAACACCACCCCCTTTTCGTTTACTGAACTTCGGATGCAGACTAGGCGGTGGGTATTGATGACGTAGAATCGCACTGAGTACAGCAGCCCCTGAATGCCGGGTAGGCCTTCTCCGTGTCTCTGTCTTCCCGTTAAAGGCATGCGGCTGAAATCGCAGCGGATGTTTCGGTGGTAAGAACCTACGAGCACCTTGGTAAGAGATTCTTGAGTTACTGTGTTCAGAATCGATCTCGTCCAAGCATAAAGGACATGCCTTATATCCTTTAGTCTGGATGCCTCCCAACATTCCCAAGCCCGGGAAGTCACTTATTGTCCACATCACAGTAGCCCGCATGATGAAAGCCTCTTTCTTAGAACCATCCCACGTGACAACTCCGTGCTCCCACAGATGGTTCAACTCATCAATCAGCGGACGCATGAAGTTATTTAAGCATTTCCCCGGTGATTTTGGACCAGATATCAACATGGTGAGGATGTTATACTCCTTTCTCATAGCCATCGAGGGCGGAAAATTCAACGGGATAACGAGTACAGGCCACAAACTGTAACTCGGCGCAGTAGGCCCGTATGGAGAGAACCCGTCGGTTGACAGCGCCAGCCGCACGTTCCGTATTTCTCCAGAAAATACTGGGTATTTAGCGTCAAAATGAATCCAATCCGCACCGTCCGATGGATGTACTAATATTTCATCGTCCTCATTCTCCCGCTCCCCGTGCCATCGCATCCACTCAACCGTCTCTGGGGCAAGATATAAACGTTGAAGTCGAGGAGTCAATGGAAGTACCACAACGTCTTTTTCGGAACTAATTTTTTTCCCACCTTCGCGTATCGTGCCTCTCCACAAACGCCACATGTCTGGAGTTGCGATTGTGTTCCGTAGTACAATGTGCATCCGTACAGACATGCATCATATTTCACGTGTGGTAGTTGGATTGCCTTCATTTTCTGCTTCGCCGCTGCATAGCTAGATGGATACGTATTAGGTTGGGGTAACGTAGAACAATAATCTTTGGCAACCTTGGTAAAAGCTTCGTCAGACATCCCGGTGCTCTGCTTGATGGACAACATCCTTAACATTGCTGCTAATGAAGTATCCTCACTATTTTCGTACAACGGCTTTTGCGAGTCCGTCACCAACCGGTTGTATGCTGTCATGGTTGCCTTAGCGACTCCCTCCTCGACTTCGGTTATTATTCCAATGTTCTGTTGTTCGTCCTTGTCCTCGTCCTCGTCAATCCTTACATCTCTAGTCGGGTCTACATCATCCACGAGCTGATGCACAGGATCAACGTATACTGGATTGTTGTCCGACGTCGAACAAGGCTGATTCGCCGATGTTTCCCTCAAACTGATATCCCAATTCCGGCTCGAGCTAGCTCCTTCGGCTTCGCCATGATAGAACCACACATTATACGATCTAAGGAAATCTTTCCTCAATATATGATCGCAAATAGTCTTCATATCGTGCCAAGCAGAATTACAACACCTCGTGCATGGACACTTGAAACGTCCCACACCATCTCTTGGAGCGTTTTTTCTCGCAAATTTTACAAAACTGTTTAATCCTTTCATCCATTCCTCACTCATTTTTACGGATCCCATCCATCTCCGATCCATTCTATATTTGTAATATATATAAATTCGGTTAACAATTGATTTACATAATATTGCATTATTTCAAAATATGTACGTACCTTCTAATTCACATAAATTACCTAATTACCCTTGTTTGGTCATTTATAACCTTATTACCCCTAATTAGGTCATAAATGACCAAAATACCCCTATAATTAGGTTCTAAATGTCCAACAATTACGGGAGAATTTACCCTAATGTTATCATGCAATTAATGGAATCGGGAGAATTGACCCTAATGTTATCATGCAATTCATGGAATCGAGTAATTTATTTCATCACTTCCAAAACTAATTTAATAAATTTAACATGCAAATTATTCATACAAGCAAAATCATACAAAATCTAAACTTGGATCGATGAAATCATATACAAATTTGCAGTTATATGTAGTGCATTATTTAAAAATTTGTACATACCTTCTCGGGAGATTTGTCTGAGGGTGCTCGGGAAAATTTATAAATTTTCAAAATTACGAAATTACCCTTGTCGGGAGAAAAGTAGGTGTGAGATATGTTGTAGGAAAAGAAGGGGAGGTTCTGCCCAGATTTATAATACATATTTGTAACGGCGCACATACTAAGGTGCGCCGTTACAAACCTCTAGTAACGGCGCACATACCTAGGTGCGCCCTTGCGGACTAACGGTAACAACAACGGCTCAATTTCCGACCGTTTTCCATAACGGTAACAAAACTGGTCAACGGTCAACACAATTTGTAAGGGCGCACATAACGGTGTGCGCCGTTACAAAGTTGGTTAATTAACGGCGCACGTTTAAAATTCGCCGTTACAGACTTGTGTAACGGCGCACGGTACGTGTGCGCCGTTACAAACATTTGTAACGGCGCACTTTAAGCGTGCGCCGTTACAAATGTATGTTCTAACGGCGCACATACTTTTTGTGCGCCGTTACTGTTGCAAAAACTGATAGTGTAAAGATTTGAGTATAGTAATGTAAATACTATATATATTTGTTACCTGCCCAAATTACTCTATGATAGTTCCTTTTCTACGTATTTTGAAATTGTCGATAAGAATTTATTTCCTCTGTATATAAATGTAGTCACCACATTTTTGGCTAGCCACAACAATTTTGCACAATTCTTATGATTGCTTTATTTAGATTATACTCTTATGCTGCATATATATTATCTTTCTCGTTATTTTCAATGTTCATTCCTACACTATCTATTCTTGTTGTAATATAATTTATACTAGGATTTTTTAAATCCCGAAAGATAACAATTAACTGTAATTATTTTCATAAAAGTAAAATATCACACGTATACGAGAGTTACATTACACAAAAAAGCAACTGAAAATTAGATTATATATCAGGCATTTTCAACTTTCTCAAATTTAGTAGGAAAAAGAATAGTGGTAGGCACCAACAAATTAGGGTACTTCGTTTTAGGGCAATTAATCACGAGGTCGGTCCCTTCATCGGTTTTTCTCCAATTATACTGAATTACACTTTAATTTTTTTTTACACGGAGAATTATTTGAGAAGACAATTTTCAAGTGAAAAAAACTAATATTTCTAAGGTGGGAGACATTTTTTATTAATCAAGACAATCTTGAGAAAAAATAGAAATTAATCAACTCGAAAAAAACACCATCTTAATTTTTTTTAAACACATCAATAAAAAACACACGTTTGAGTAAATAATAGTGTACTTCTTTGTTAATTACACCGACAAATTAAAGTTGATATAAATTCGATAGGAGCAATTAATGTGAACCATACATAAATAGAGTATATATGTAATGTATAAATAGAAGTGGAGTGGCCGAGTTGGTCCAAGAAACCAAAAGCTCATCGACGAGACTCACTATTAGCCATAATTTGGGGTTTCCTAAAATGATAATAAATCAATTCAACTTTGCGTCAACTCATAGACTTAAGTATGATAGTTAATTATTTATGGGTGCAAATTTTAAGGACCCTTTCCCTTTACTTTTTCCAATCATAAATATTTTCTTTGTTGGTCACTCGAAACTAAAGATATATATTGGATCCGAATACTTTGGACTAAAAACTTTGAGAATGATTTGATTTGGATTTGAATTACATATTCTTGTTATAATGTTATGCGAATGAAATTGACAAAATTTGAATACCACGAGAGCTAAAATCTGTTTTAAATGAGTCGAGTCATTTTAACTAGTCGCTCGAGATCATATTGTTTGATATTCGGTTCAAAGTCTTTATAAACAAATTGAGTCTAATCTTTGAGATCCGAATTGTTCGCAAAACAAGTTGTTTAATATTTAATTAATCATATTTATTATACTGTTTGATTAAAAAATAAATTTATCTTTTATATTTACATAACTAAACCAAATTCGACATTTTCCCGAGTCTGCGCCGAGTGATATATTTTCAAGCTGAACATGACAAATTGACCTTGAAACGTAAGCACGTTTGTATCACTAGTGAGACCCTACTACTTTAAACGTAATTTTTTTTTGGAGAAAACGCAACATATTATTAAATTATAAAGTAAACCAACCCGATATTATATCAGACGGCCAAAATACCAGAGGGTGGGGCAGACTTGCACCGTAATCCCATCTACTGTTAGTTAAATCAAACACGACTAATTCATGAACCATGTAATTACAAGAACAACGAGAAATATAAAAGATAACGCAACAACATGACTCTTGCAACCTCACGGCCTACACCTCGAATGAATTAAGACTCTCTGCAAATCTAGGGATGGCAATGGGGCGGATTTTGCGATCCCATCCCGACCCGATTTTAAGCCTTGCCTCATCCCCGCCCCATTCCCCAATTTTTATCTATTTTCCCCGCCCCGTAACCCGCCCCAACGAGATTGGGGAATTGCCGATCCCCATAATCTTCTCGAATTGATTGTATTTTTTGGCATGAGATCAAAACTAAAATTATAAAAAAATTACTGAATGAATAACAAATCCCAATCATAAATAGATTATGAACCACAGTTACAAATCACAATCCTTTCATATTTTCAATAATATATATTTTTAATACAATATTATTATAAATACATTGAATATTTTTAAATATATTAGGTCGAACCGGGCCGAGGACTGTTCACCTCGTCCCCGACCCGACCCGACCAAATCCCGATTTATTTTTTCATTCCCCGAAATTGTTGCCCCGCCCCAAATCCAAACGAGTCAAAGTCACCAAATCTCCACGCGTACAAATTTTTTTGCCATCCTTATGTACGTTAATTCACTGCAAGAACCACCCTGAGAACATATTTAATTTCATTACAAAAACAAAAGAAGACAGACTAATATCAAAGATTGATAGCTAGACTTATCATATACTAGTTACTTTTACATTTCTCAATGATATTGACAACATAGGTAAATGTCGTAAAATTATTTCTATTTTTGGAAAAAGCTATGGTTTGATATGATTTTTTTACGGGACTTGTATTTATTATTAAACAAAACCTTGGAATTGGATTGTGATGTGGGTTGCGATTTGAGTGGAGGAGAAGAGAGAGTGTTGATTAATGATGAGTACTAATTGAGTTGAGTACCTAATTTGAGAGCCTCTTGAATTGACTAACACCAGATTCTCATAAATATCTTGGCTTCTTATTAATATGATTGGTCATTACATGCCTTTGACTTTATTGCTTGTCTACTCTACCATCATCTCCACACATGCCTCGCACGTGCACTTGTCATCTTCCAATGTCATCACTTGTTTTTTTTATTAATTAAGTTGATATATATATATATATATATAGGGATAATTACATTTTGCCCATGCTAAAATGACCAATTTTATATTTTACTACGGTTAAAAAAAAGTTTACATTTTACAACAGCTAATTGTGTACTTTTTACACTTTACACTAACGGTGTTAGATTTTGGATGGAAAATTTTCATGTTGTATGAAAAGTCGAAATTGCCCTCAATTATTCATCAAAATTTCAAATTGATGTCATTATTCATCAAATTATAATATTTATTAATAATATATAATATTTATTAGTAAAAAAATAATTTATTATCATTATTTAATTTATTATTATTAATTATAATTATTTAATAAAAATAAAAGTAAATCATTTTTTCAATTATAAATTATTAATAATAAAAATTAAAAGTAAATTAATTATTAATAATTAAAATAATATCAACTAATATTAATAATAATTTTAATTATAAGTAATAATAATAATTAATAATATATTGAAACTTTCAAATAACATAACTCTCTCATACGAGTTTTGTTTCAGGCTCATATATTATATCAAATCAAAGAGAATTGGAAGTCAACAAATTTGAAGAAAAAAATATTTGTCTATATATTATTAATAATTGATTTAATTTTACGTGATAAATAATTATTACCAAAAATATAAATAATTAATTATTAATAACTTTTTTAACATTTTGCTCTAACACTGGTAAATGTTGAACGAATTCTTTTTAAAGATTAAAAAATTTGTTGTCGTTGGATAGAATTTTAGACAAAAACTTATTTCTTTGAAATTGTTGAACTTATGATTCTATTCGATGTGATATATTATGAGCCCGAAATAGAGCTCGTATGAGTGAGTTATGTCATTCGAAAGTTTCACCATATTATTAATAATTAAATATATTATTAATAATTTTTAATTTTTAATTATTAAATATCAAAATAATATTAAGTATGAATAAATAAATTTTTTATTAAAGTTGTTGATCTTTCGATTCTCTTCGATTTGATACACTATGAGCCTGAAATAGAGTTCGTATGAGAAAGTCATGTAATTCGAAAGTTTCAATATATTATTAATAAATAATATTATTTTAATTATTAATTATTATTATTTTAATTATTAATAATTAAACCGGGTCTGACCGGATTTGAGTGGAGGTTGATCTTAGTTAGGGAAGAAAATCCTAAGGGTATTTTGGTATTTTTGTTATAAAATGAAAATTTTCATCCAAAATCTAACACTGTTAAGGTAAAGTGTAAAAAAACGCAATTAGCGATGGTAAAATGTAAACTTTTTTTTTAGTTGTAGTAAAATATAAAAGTGATCATTTTAGCTGGGGCAAAGTGTAATTATCTCATATATATATATACTAGTGTTATAGATATCGGATCACGAGGATATATCGGCCTCTTGACAAAAAGAGAGATCTAACAAATTCGGAGGGATTGTGGAAAGATCACGGCAAATCGCGTTTTATAATAAATAAATAATCAAATATATATAAACTCATATTTATTATTTATTAAAAAAAATAATGATATTTAATTATTTTTAAATGTGTTGGACCGGAGCCATAACCTAAATGAATAATATTTAATTTATAATTTATATGTAAAATGAATGATATTTATTGTTTATAATTTATAATTTATAACCTAAACATCAAACCGGATTAAGTGTGCCGTAACGAAGCCGATCGAATTAGATCAAGATTAATTAAACAAGATCGAATTAATTGATTTAAACCAAATTAAACCAGAATTAATTGATTTAAATTGAATTAAACTGAAATTAATTAATTTAAACCGGATTAAACCGAAATTAATTTGAAATTGTCCGGTTTGACCGGCGTTGACCGGTATTTGGGGCGATTTTTGCGATATCGTCACGGGAATGTGGAAATTTCCGCGATTTCGCCGAGATCTTCCGCGATCCATAACACTGATAAATACTAAAAAAAAATAATAGTTGAATTGAAAATTTAACTTCGATAAATGTTAATCTTGAAAAGACAAACATTTTATTTTGTGTTAAAAGAAAATTAAGTTCTGACTTATTTATGACTAAAATTTGTTTTGTTTTGATTTACCATCCAAAACATTTGAATTTATTAATCCTTAACTTGTTCTTAATTATGTTTTAATTTCCATGTTCTGTCTTTTCTCTTTGTAAACCTTTGGCTTCTTTTTCTTTCCTTGGGATTTTTTTTCTCTAGAAATCCCTCAATTGGGAATTAGTTGTTAGGTCTTTATTTGATAAATTCTTAGCATATTGCTCATTGAAAAAAAAGAAAGTACACACTAGGATTATAAATATTTGTGTGTGTGTAATATTTACATTAAATTGAAAAGAACAAAGTCCGGAGAGCTTAAATATAATTTCAACCAGGTTTAAAAAAAATCTAATTCAATGACCAGTATTAAAATTCATATAGTTTGGAAATTTGTATGGCTCAAAATTACAAAAAAAATATTTTTCTTGGACAGGAGAAAATGGATTGTCATGTTTTCGATTTCTAGAGCTATTAATTAATTAATCAATCAATGGTATGGATTCTTTTGAAAATCGAAGGCAAGTGGTCGGAAACATGATACCGGCTGAGGCGTAGGGATTTCCTCCAATCAATAAGACTGCTTTAATATAATGTCAGAATCTCTACCTACCTAAAAGCTCAAATTAATGATGAAGGCTTAACTATTATTTAAGTTGATGAACATATTTATATTTTCCAAATGTAATTTCTAACCCTACAATTTAAATTATAATGTGTTCTATTAGTGGTACTTACTGTAGGAAAATGATGGTATATATTATCGGAAATGACGGAAATAGCCTCACCATGGGCTGATTGTTAATTAGGGAATGTAAAGGATTAATGATATATCGTATATCAGTTAGTGTCAGTTTAGTTTGTTAATCGATATGTTGAAAAATTTAGTATTGGAGGCGATGCTTTACTTAAGTTATCATCTGTCTTAGTTTAAGATATTAATGTTACTCGAATAAAATCATGTTTAATTTCTTCCTAAAATTTTGTTAGGTGGAGAGAAATATTGATTTAAATGTATAAATTAAACTTTAAAGGCATAGATTTTTTTTAGTCATATTCTACTAAAAAATTCTTCCCAACCCTTTGTTTCTAGTTACATTCAATCACACAACATTCGTTCTCAAAAAATAACAAAAAAATAATATATAGTGAACTTTTCAAAGTTCCACCACATGCTTGCACATCAACACATTAATTGTCTTGTGCCAACCTCTCTCTCTTGTTATTATTATTTTAAATATATATATATATATATATTCTCAATCATATGATGCAAACATCGTTCATGAAAAATCAATAAAAGAAATTACGTACATATATAAAATCAAATTCATGAATAAACTGAGTAGAATGTCCAAACGTTCGAATGGGTGAGCGAAGTTAAAATGTTTGAGAAAAAATAGAATGTTTAATTTTCAAGTTAAATGTTGAAAATTACACGCGTCACGCATTGGAACAACACGCGCGCATATTTCCGCACATTTAACGATTGAGAATTGATTTAGACGATTTAAACACTCAACCAGTCCATTTATACTTAAGTGCACCCCTATATATAACTTACTTGCTGATATACAAAATACATTCAAGTCAATAAGAAAAAATAGAGACCGTACAATTATAAATTAATGTTGGATTATTTTCCATATAATTCATAATACATAAGTGAAATAAAAATGGAACATATATATAAAATTAAGTACTAGGATCGTGCATGCATGTACACAAATATTTGTATGGCTACGAAGTGGCGATTTCGATTACAAAATATACACACAAATTAAATGAAGTTTGGTTCAAAATTAAAATCGTCTCATAAAATCTCATTATATTATTACCCTAGAAATTATATGTCAATTTTCCCTGTATATATATAAACCTCAAGCCCATCTCCTCAACTTATATTATTATTCTCTTCTTAAACTCTTCTCTCTCCTCTCTCTCTCTATAGTTCACAAACCCAAACAAAAAAGAGAAAAAAAATGGATAAAAAAGCAAGCAATTCACAAGAAGCAGAGGTGAGAAAAGGGCCATGGACCATGGAAGAGGATTTGATTCTCATCAACTATATTGCCAATCACGGCGAAGGTGTTTGGAACTCCCTCGCCAAAGCTGCCGGTACGTAACAATAATTTACTAAATATATATCTTACACGCTGATATAAAAATGTAACACTAATTTTCATCTTAATGAATATTCTGATACGGACATACAGTACATATAAGTTAATAATTATCGATGAAATATGTGTATATATAGGTTTGAAGCGCACCGGAAAAAGTTGCCGGCTCCGGTGGCTGAACTACCTGAGGCCGGACGTCCGGCGAGGCAACATCACGCCGGAGGAGCAGCTTCTGATCATGGAATTGCATGCTAAATGGGGAAACAGGTATTTTTTTATATATAATTTAATTTTGTTGTAAAAAAAAAAACAAAAAACCATGAAATTAATTGTTCGAAGTATATAGCTTACCTTAAAGTTTGTGAAACTATGGATCGATCCCATGAAAGTACACTTCTCTCTCTATTTGTACGAGGAGAGAGTAGAGGTTTATTACAAAACGTGGCCTAAAAGATTTTGAACACATGGTTTTTATAATATATATTAAAAAAAAATCATTGCCCAAAGATCTCTATCTTCTTCTCCAATTTCCATGGCTACACCAATCATCTACATCCCTTCAAATTTTATTTTATTTTATTTTTATTATTTTCTTAGATCCAAATATAAAATTCATTGTTCTTCTTTTTTCCATTGTTTTTATATCATATTTAATTTCTTGGGCATCTTGAATTTGTTTTATAGGATTAATTAATAATATGAGATTAGTTGTTAAGAGATGGAGATGTGTGTCCTTTCCATAATTAGTAAGGGTTAATTATTAATCTCTTTGGTTTGCCAAAAAAAGTAACAAAATCCAAGGACATTGGAGGGTTTCAAATCCTCAAAGTACCTTAATATTCCATGATTAACATACACTTAGTACCATAACAGATGGTTGATTAGATTTACACAATTGACAAATTAGGGAATAAAAAGTTTCTATTTACGGCTAAACCGGGTCGAACCGGGTCACGTGTCAATGCCACTTTCTGGTCTGGTCCCTTTCACGGCCAGAACTAAATGATGTTCTTTTTTTTTCCCTCTTTCGAAGAAGACACGCACCAATTTTGGTTTTGGACAATTCAGTCCATCTGGGCCCCACGCGTCTCTCGCCTAACCGTAAAAAATTGAGGGCCTAAACGGTAATTTTACGTTTTATTTTTATTTTTGACACGTGCTCTTTATTACGTAGAGTCCTAGGACCACCACGGGAACATGGAATAGCAACGTGACTATGTGTCCACGTGTGTCACGTTTTTTTTCTAGTTTCGAGTTGTTTTTTATAAGAAAAATTAGTCGAATGTATACATTTTTTTGGTTTCGGAAAAAAAGAAAGTTTATATATTTATTCGGTTCCTATGATCACCTAGTTTTTCTCTTCTAGATAGTTTAAAACCATTTTTGTGTACTTTCATAAAATATTATTGTTCCAATGAATAATTATATCACGAGAGTAACAAAAAAATTTGTAATTTTTATATTAAATTTCATGATAATTAATACTTTTAGTCAATTATCTCACCAGCTAATCATATACTTTTAGTAAATATCTGATTACAAGTTAATTGTGTATGAATAGTCTACACTTCTTAATGTGTAATAATAATCACATACACGAGTGTCATTGCTTTAATGTCATATATACCCTACTAACAATGTCAACCAAATATACTACAATAAATACAGTATATTTAATTGAATATTTGTCTCTTGCTCCCATATAATCTTCAGTAATATATAACAAAAAATTTATTATAAAACAGTATAAATAGTATTAATATATAAATTTGACGGACAACAAACATAAAAAAATGATAACCAGCAAAATCTTCAAGAGTCATGTTTAAATACCGAAAAAAAGTCGCAATCAGATTATAAACTTTAATTATCAGTACAACAATTTTAACCATTATTAAAAATCAGAAGTTTTGTGTTATCTTATTTTATCATAACATATATATATAGTCGAGTCTAAATTTTAATACAATATGCCTATAATATTTTTTTTGTAAACTTTGATATTTTTACTAACTCCGATCCAATGTATATATGTTTGTAGGTGGTCGAAGATTGCGAAGCATTTACCGGGAAGAACCGACAACGAGATAAAGAACTTCTGGAGGACCCGAATCCAGAAGCACATGAAGCAAGCCGAGAGTAGCTTCACTGGGCGGAGCTGCGAGCAAGCGAGCACCAGCACCACCGCCGACACAATGGAGTCCTCCTACTCTCCCACATACCACCACCACGCCATCATGGACCAAACGTCGTCGTCCTTGGCTCCGATGACGGTTCCGGCGCCGACGACCGAGCAGTTGCACGACAACTACTGGAGCATGGAGGATCTCTGGTCCATGCAGCTACTCAATGCCGAATAAACAAAAACACCAACAACTTAAAGCCGTACGTGCCACATAAACATATATATGAAACTTAGGTTTGTTTATATATAGTGTTCGTACGAGACATATTATATATAAACATATCTATATATGTGCTAATTAATTAATTAATTAATTAACGAATGGGTTTGTAATATTGTATAATAATAATTATAACAATATATATGAAGTGGGGGATCGGAATATATACTTTTGTGACTGCCTTTTATAGTAAATGAAATTAAACTCTGTGTGTACATACATATTTATTAAGTTTTACGTCTAAATTTTGTGGGGGATCAGAAGTTTATATTTATATTTTCAAGAACCCAATGTCTGAAGTGAAGTAATAGCATATTAGTAGCATTGTCCTAAAAATTCATGACTTGTTTGTCTGATTAGTTCCCGATAAATTTTCGGCTGGCTCCTGATTGATTATTGAATACGATTTATTATCTGGGTTTTTTTCAATGATGGGGTGGCGGTATTGTCCCAGAGTATCAAAATCTCAATTATCATTCTATCCACACTTCATTTCTATTTCAAATTGCACTCGCAATTTGAAGAAAAAGATTTTTAGAAAACTGTGATATAATATTACGTAAGTAATATATATTGTATTTTTTCAATAAAAGGAGTTTGTTTTTATCATGAGCAAGTACACTATTTTTTAC
This sequence comes from Geranium rotundifolium, assembly GCA_963920655.1. Lineage (NCBI taxonomy): Eukaryota > Viridiplantae > Streptophyta > Magnoliopsida > Geraniales > Geraniaceae > Geranium > Geranium rotundifolium. Next base: position 25,551,298 of record OY987321.1, read on the forward strand.
AGGTTTTATATCGATTTTTCAAATACGTCACGAGGATGTGATAATATCTTATCTATAGTACACCTTTATTTTGTATTAACTATATATATTACATAGAATACTATAAAGTGAACTTAATTTGTCTCATAGTTCTTTTTTGCCTTTTACCTTTTGAGGATAAATCTTTTGAGCTGTCCTTTGCATGGAGGATTCAATTGACAAAGACATGTATCATGGGAATCATTTGTTAGGAACATTAACATTCACCGTCACATTAATCTCGATCCTTGAATTAACATGCTAATGATGACACGTCACATCACCACCCTAGTGATCATGGGACACATATACATAAACCCACTTCATCATCTTCATGCAAGCACATGAAATAGATACATAACCCATCAAGCCATGGAGAGGGCGACGCGTGGCGTGTGGGAATCGACGATCGACCACAGAGAGTTGTGTCCAAATGGAGATTAATGGGAATGGGAAGGTTTCGCATATAGCTTTTTGGTTTGTAACCAAAAAAGAGCATGACCATGCAAGTTTCAACCACGACGCGAGCCTAACTCTTTCATTGCCTCTAAGGAAGCATTCACATGCCTATCATCCTCATCCACTTGCCCTAACATGTTGCTTCACATGCCCCATCTTCATAAATGAAAACACACAAACTATAAATATATGCACATGTATCTGTTTTGTGTATACGCATTTTTCTGGGTTCTTGTTCTACTTAAATATTAAACTTGTAGTTACGAAAGAAATCTGATTAAGTTGATATTTTTTGGGTTAGAGTCGTCCAATTTTTTCAAACGATAGAATTTGAGAATATTTGCACATGTACAACAGATATGTCAAAAAAATACAAACAAGTGATTTGAGATTTTATGTGTGATGTGTACAAAAAGTATTTGTGCATTGGTCAAAGACTTTGTTGATGTGATAAATGAGACCGACACTTGTTTAACCAATTGGTTCAACACTTAATCATGGGCCTAACAGACTTGAGTTCAAGTCATGATACGATAGATATAATAAATGAGCATCGACAAGAAACGTTTGATTGATGTATCAAGTATTTGCTCAAAGTTTCGCATGTAAAAATGAGACCAGTTAATTAAAGTTCTTGAATTTAAAAACGAGTAGACTGAGCGTATGATAGGAGGTTATGGAATGTTTAGAGGTTGAATATGAAAGCGTTCAAATTTTGTCCTCCTAGTTCATAAAATGTATATTATGCATTTTGCTTATAACTTATAATAAACTCAATCTACCCAATATAGTGTCTTTCTTGAGAAAGAGTTAAGTTTGATGACAATAGTAAAGTATGGTCTTATATATTTAGGGTATACCGAACCTTAACTTTACGAGGCTACAACAAGTTTAAGAGCATACCCGAACATGGGAGGATTGGGAGAGAAGTTAAAAACTCACTTCCTATGACTTGCGATACCTTTTATGGGAAAATATTAATGCGACACGTCGGTCGTGGCCTTGTGGCTTTGCCTTTTTATTTATTACCTCTGTCGCAAATTAAAAAGGACACACACATCTTTTGAACCACTCGTTTTTATTTATTAACATAAATAAATACTTCACGTGCGCAAAATGACACTAACATAGAAATATCCGACGGAGGTACGAGGGAGTTAAATTTGCATGTCAAAGATTAGGAAATTTCACGTGTCGGGTCCGCCATTGATCCATTTCATTGCTCTTCGAGAGCCTCTATCTCTCTCTCTATTTATTTACATATGTATATGTGTGGGGAAGGGTTCGGCTGATAAACAAATGTGTCGTGAGAACATGAGAACTTTTAGACATTCTTTTATTTCTGTTGAATATTTATTTATTTTGAATGGATAAAGTGTTTCTGTTGGACATTAGAATTTAGTTCTCACTTGATGCAGCTCCTATACGTGCGTGTTTGTGCAGCTTTTATCGTTTTTTTATTTACTCATGGGCCTGTTATTGAACATCGTAAGGTCCATATAAGGATTAATTGATCATTGTGCTTATAAATGGGCCTCCAAGTGAGGCCCACTTGCAGGTGTACTTGTATACTTGTATTGTAGCATTCATAGTCGTCGGGAATTGGAACTGCTTATAAATTGAGTCTACGTTTTTCTCACTGGTTGCAATTGATTTAGATTTGTTTTATTATACTTAACTATAATTTAATTTTTTATTACATACTGTTTAAATTTTGACTCTATGCTAATTTTCAATTCAAAATAATCGAACATCCATAAATAAAGCAGTTGTTCATTAAATTTCTAAGAGAAAATTGAGGGCATTATGTTTATTTTAAGGGTAATTTTAAATAGTTCACCAAAAAAGTTTGTAGGTCACCACACTAACTATATATATAGATTACCAAAAATTTTTGTATTTTTACATGGATCAGCAATTTTTAAATTTAATTTCTGAGATCACCAAAACATATTTTGTCTCACTTCATTAAAAAAACTTATGAAATGACCAAAATACACTCGCAATCAATATTTTAACCATTTCAATTTAATTATACTGCAATTGAATTGATTTATTTGGTCAACCCCATAGCAAACCCGGTCCAGCCAAAAAGGCCAAACCGGGTGATGGAGCGTGTCACCGAAGCGTCCACCTCGTCGCACCAACAATAGCTCCATGGCTGGACCTCAACAGCGGTGGTTGCGCTGGTAAGCTTGTTTCCGACGACGTTCTCTATGGTGGACTCAATTGGAAGCTCACCGGCACTGAGTTGTTCGTCTTTCTGAAGGTAATGAGTAGTTGGTTGCATGTCTCTGGAGAATGTATTCACACGACGTGTGCTCAAAATTGAGCGAATCGAACAAAAAATTTCCTAATTTTAGTGGTTTTAGTGCTCACCGGTAAATTTTGACCAATTTGAATGATGTATGCTCGAAATCGAGAAAATCGATCTGATATTGGCCTAATTTTGGTAATTTTGAGGCTAGTCGCTCAATGTTGACGGTATTTAAATAAAGTCTCGACCGAATCGAAAAAAATTAGTCTAATTTTTGTGCACTTCGGCCTAATCACTCAATTTTGACCTTTTGATAATTAATCACGTATTTGAACAATGTGATGCAGTTGAACTTCAAGGCATGGTGTTCTGACTTCGACCCCCTCGCGACCGGAACCAGGTAGAACCGGACCGGGTGAAATCGAAACCGGGAGAAACGAGACAAGAATCGGTTTCAATTTTAGATAACCGGTGTGCATCCGGTCGGTTCTCGGTTTTGGAAGTGAAAAACCGCGGTTAACCGAGCAAAACCGGACTGTCTAACCAAATAAAACGTGGTGCAATTATAACACACACGCGGATTGCTCTGGTCCACACACGCGGGTGATTGTTGAATATCCCTCCCTCAACATTAGACTTTTCACATCAAAAAGTTTCAACAAGAATCGAACTTGTACCCTCACACATAATAATCTTTTTCTCACACCATTAGACCAATCATAACTTTGAAATAATTTAAAGTTTGTTTTTATTTAATTTGAACATAGTATCCGGTTTCGTTTTAACTGTAAAAATGGTGACAAATTTCGGTTAACCGGCATCCCGGTTTCTAGACAAAATCCGGTCAGTTTTGATACCCATTTTTGAAAACCGACCTTACACGGTCCGGTTCTCGGTTTTCGGCGCCGGTTATGGTTAACCGGTTTGAGCACCCCTAACAGACCTTGTTCAACATGAGGTCGGACCCTATTCAAAAGAGTATATAAGTAGAAAAAAAAATGAAAATTACAATACAGGGTGTAAAATTTGCATCATCTAATTTTGATCATGGTGCTCTTGTTCTTGCTGTTTTTGTTCATGAATAATCACTTAATTGGTGGCGTTGACTTTATTTTGACTAGTCATTTGAAAAGAAGAAGAAGCCACATGTTTGGTTGGTACGAAGATGTTATGTAAAGCTAATGAGCAGCTGGTTTAGAAAGACGAACAAATCAGTGGAGAAGTGAAGCTAGTTGTAGATCCACAAAGAAGCATTAGTTGTGGTCGTAGGTAGAGTGTGGAGTTAGAGCCGATTTGAACTTCGCCAACTCCATCACCCGGTTTGGCTGGACCAAGTTATTTTTGGGTTAGACCAAATGAACCAGTTCAATTGCAGTATAATTAAATTTAAATTGTTCAATTATTGATTTTTTTTAGTGGAGTGAGAAAAAAATATGTTTTGGTGACTTCAAAATTAAAATTTTAAAAGTGGTTTACGTGAGAATATAAATTTTTTTGGTGTAATGTAAATTTAGTGGTGACCTACGAACATAAAAAAATTTTGTGACCTATTTGAAATTAACCCTTTGTTTAATAATGAAAATGTAACCGTGTTAAGTTCAAATTAAATAAAATGTGATAAGGTGAAAAGAAAATATTCTTAATTATGATCAATTGAAACAAATCTTAAAGATGGCTAAGTGAGAAATATGTATATTAAGTCCTACTAAAATGAGATTTACGAACAATGGCTTAAAAACATCTATAATATTAAAAACGAGGATTGTAAATTAGCAGAACTAAACCTTAAATTTTGAAAGTTTATATCGAAAAGGAAGTGAATCGCTCAAAGTCAATTTTCTAGATTATGAATAATTAAGATGTCACAATCACACAGGGCATTTGGTCTAGTGGTATGATTCTCGCTTTGGGTGCGAGAGGTCCCGAGTTCGATTCTCGGAATGCCCCTTTTTATCATGAATTTTCTCTCCCTGTCAATACCGTTTCAGCAGACCCGCAATTATCAAAATGCCACTATTCCTTATCTTATAACTCGTTGTTATCCGCAATATCAATGTTCAAAACTCCTCAATCTGTTATGAAGAATTCGATAAAATTGAGCTGGTTGATTTTCAGTTGAGAAGTTAAAGGTGGTCTTATTCTCTTAAAATTTGTTGTCTACGGTTATAGTTGCTTGAAGGTGTTTTTTTACATTCTTGATGATTTCTTGGAAGACATAAAAAGACATTTTACAAAATTTTGGTAGACAAGATCGGGGTCAAGGTCAGGAATTATAAGAAAGTGTGGGGACAAAGTTGGTTCAAATAAGGAGTTGGTGGAATGGGTTCCTTCAGTTGAGGGATTTCAATGTTGCATTGTCAGGTGGAATCGGTTCTTTCGGTTGAGCGATTTCAATTAATGTGGTATTGTTCGTTATACAGACACGGTATATATTAGTGAATTCAACCTCTTTTACCAACAAAATTTTCAAGGCCAAGTAATTTTTCCCTCATCATTGTTGAGAAGAAATCCTAGTTACTTGGGAAGAGTATGTTTGAAGCTCAAGGTTTGGTGCAGTGAGGGTGCACGAGGGTCCCATAGAGCGATTCAGGCACCTGAAGGTGATTTGGTTCTCGAACGTCAATCATTGCATTTGGCATCAGGTGTCACATCTCACCGTTTCGTCGAAGGCATGTCTGTTTCCGTGACGCTTATTATCAGGATAATTTCTTATCGGGTTGAACCTGGTAGCAAAGGTGGGTATTTTCGATATGGTTAAAGTAGATGGCTGCAATTACCTAACAAAAACTTATTGTGATCATTTTTTGAAGCATTTAGTAATCTTGATGAGAAATGAAGAACATATACAAAATTTTGTACATGAATACATTATAGGGATCAAATCGCGTACAAATGCATTAGTCTTGTGTAAATGTACGAATAAAGTCCCAATATACAATCAACAATTAAACGCTCCAGATCAAGTCCAATTAACAATGGCACGCCTTGTAAATATTAAGTAACCTGACACCAAAAACAAACCGAATTGATAGAGAACAGGGGCAATTTCGTATCTTCATTTTTGCTTTGACTTCGAAGCATATCTCTCAGCTTTTATTTTGCGTGATTTGCGGCAGAAACTCTTCTTTCATTTTCTTCTGATTCAGCAAACCCTACCCATCCATCTCAAAGCACAACGAATTGTCAAGCCCTTTTCAACAAATAGTCAACGTTCTCCATTTTACGTCGTCTGAATTCGAACATGGCTCCATCAAAGAGAAAATCGCAAAGGATTTTGAACCTCCCTAAGTTTAAGAATCAAGGTTAGTTCTGATCAGAACTCATCTATTAATTTGTTTTTATGCATGTGAGTTTTGAGCCGACATTTTTGATGTATGGTTTTCCGGTTGAACTACATATCATCCGATCTGTTTATTTTTGTCGATTCATAACATATTTCATGGTGATTTTAAGTTTTTCATTCTTATATGGTTTAGATGCATGTGATTTTTTTGTTTTTGTTTGATTTCATGGTGTTTGTTAATCTTATTGTTGCCTCTAGCACATTAATCAATCTCAGATGCATGTTCTTTGTTTGGATTCAATGATCCTATTGTTTCAGTTCTTGTATATTCTATTGCTCAATTGTCAGCCTTTGATGTTAAGTGACAATTCAATATGTACTGATTGCATTGTTCCATTGCATTGTTATGTTATCATGATTCCATTGCATTATACTGGTACCATAACTCCATTGCATGCAATCTCATTCAGAAACAATTCCACTCTTCCATTTTTAATATTCAATCTATTTTCATAATTCCATTCTATGTAAGTCTCAGTCAAAAAGAATTCCATCATTCCATTTTTGATATGAAATTTTGGTAAGTTTGAAACTTTTTGTGATTTGGGTTTTGTTCTCTCTGTTTGAATATGGGTTTGAATTTCGGTGAAAGCATGGAGCCTAGAAATTTTCTTTTAGATATATGTATTTCCTGGAGATTTGTTTGGTTCTTCTAAAATTATTTGTTTGTTGTGAGTGAGTTGGAATTCAATTGTGTAGATACTTATGTCGAACTTTAGTGAAATTTAAAATCTATATGGAGGTTTCATGGTTTCTGAGTTTGTGATGTATTGTTATCGTTATGTGATTTTCTTCGGTTGCTCATCATTCATCAATCTCTGTTTGAATCTGAGTTTTATGACTTTATTGCATCCTTTTTTTTGTCAAAATAGGGTTAATCATTATGACTCTATTTGCATGTTGTATGATAGTCATAGTGTACATATAGAATAATATAATTATGTGATTTTGTTCAAAATGGAATCAATGAATCATTTGATTCGACCTATAAATGCAATGGAATCATGAAATTATGTGATTTTGTGCAAAATGGAATCATGACATTACCATTTTAACTTGTGATTACATGTAAATTCCATGATTCCACTTGTACATAATCTCACGATTCCATTTTCATTCTTAAGTCAATTCAAATGAGTCCATGATTATGTACTTGTATATAGGGCTGTAAACGAGCCGAGCTTTTAACGAGCCGCTCGAGCTCGGCTCGTTAAATATTCGGTTCGGGCTCGTTATAATCGAGCTCGAGCCGAATTCGAGCTCGAGATTGGGCTCGTTTAATAAACGAGCCGAGCTCGAGCCTAACCTTTTAAGGCTCGATAGGTTTGCGAGCCGGCTCGTTTAATATTTATTGAATTATATATTTTTATTAATATATTTATGATAGAATTATATATTTATAAAATACTTATAATATAATTAGACAAGTTGAACTAATTTCAAGTTGGCTCGTTTATTATTTAATGAATTATTTATCATTTATTTAATTTTTAATTAATATTTATATTTAAATTTAAGGGAACCAAATCGAGTCGAGCCGAGCCGAGCTCGAGCTCGAGCTCGTCTATTTTATTTCGAGCCGAACTCGAGCTTAGTTATACAAGCTCGTTCGAGCCCGAGCCGAGCTCGAGTCGAACACTTTTTTCACGAGCCGAGCCGAGCCCTGCCAAAATGAGGCTCGGCTCGGATCGTTTACACCCCTACTTGTATATGCATGCCATGATTTTATTTCTCACAACATCACATAATTTCATGATTCTATTTTGTACTTATCTCCATTTTTAACTCTTCTCTTTAATTTTGATAATAATTTTTTAAATATTTATTTCAAAATCAAATTCCTAGAACCATGCTAATTAATTTCTCAATTTTCTATTTTAATGCATTTCATTGATTATCAGAATCAAACGCATTGACTATCATGTCCTTTTATTGATTTAATTAATGAAATCATAATAACATCTAGACCATTTAATCAATTCTCATATTTGTATCTAATCAACCCTCTGTACCTCCTAACCCAAAAATTATATTTTTGCATTTAAATTAATTGAACTGAAAGGAAATGTAAAAAGCGTGATTGGCTGTTATCCCGAAATAGAAAGTTTCATTTTTTTAATATAGGATTGAAATTTAAGTAAATGAAATAAAAGAATGAGAAAATTATATATTTGACACGTGTCTACTATTTACAGGGCAGCCTGCACAACGTGAAAAGGGTACAGACCAACTCTGTGCCTCCTCAATATCAGCTTCAACGACAAAAAAAATTCAATCCTCACTCTCCTCATAAATTTTGATTCTTCTCTATTCTCTAAAGCTGAGAAATTGCAGCCACAAAACCCTAGCTATGCTCTGTTCCTATCTGTTCAAGCTAATTTCTGATTCATTGATTTGATATTGATGTTTGTTTGCTATTTTAGTTCATATAACTCGTACTTGATATTTGAAGTGAATACAGAGCCTTACCTAATTTACTATTAGTTTTGATTAATTCTCTATTATTAATGATAAAATTCAATTAAATTTTTATTAATCTCCAACTAATTTCCACTTAATCCTCGTAGTGTTCTAATGCTTGATATATTTATAAAACACTAAAAAGGATAAACATAGAGAAAAGATAAAATTGAACAGCTCGGCCCAATGTATATTACCCAAATTAATATGTAATATTATTTTTTTTTGAGAGATTGGGCCACTTATTCTAGTCTCTACCTTAACTCACACTTGGTCTGGCTCAACCGAAGTCTACCTATCCCATTCACCTAGAAATTGCTTCCCCACCAAAACACCCCACGAAGCTCTTGCATGGGCTCGAACCTCGATCGAGGCCGTGGAAAAGCACGTACCGCACCATTATTAATTAAACCAACATAATCACTGTCTAAAAAGCATTAAACAATCTTAGCACGAAAATTCTATCCACAAATAGAAAGTTCAGTTATCCTAGCGCAATACTCAAATTTAATTAAAGGGAAAATGACACTTTTGTACACCTAAATATACATTTTTGACAGTTTAATACCCTAACGTTTTTTTCCTCTCTTTTCCATATCTAAATTTTATTTTGGGACAATTTTCTCAGAAATTTCAAAATACAAAAGCTACCCTTGAATTGAGCCGGTTCAATTTTAACCATATCCAATCATAATTTAATTAATATAAAATTACTTTTTTTACCCTCCATTGAATAACAATTTTATCACACAATTTAAGGGTATATTGTTCTTTTCAAATAACAAATTAAAAACTGAAAAATAAAATTTTAAATTACAATTATGCCTCTCTTTCCTCATTGTTCATCTTCTTCATGCCCCTCCGGCAGCCCTCCGGTGACCACCGAGGCTGGGCTGATACACTCTAGAGCTCTACGAGCACGATTCTTAGCCTTGGAATTGAGCACTCCCCCAAACCCAAACCTAACCGAATCGAACCCAAATTGGGCACTCCACGACCCAAATCAGGAGACCCAGACAGTGACGGAGCCGTCGGAAAAAAGGAGGCAGGTGTGAGCGGAGGATAGTTCTGGGCGGGTTAGGGTTCCGGCGGAGTGGTGGAGAGGGTTTGGGTGTGGGGTTCGAGGAAGAGGTGGTGGTGGCCGGAGGATTCCATGGATTGGTCGTTGGAGGAGGTCGGCGGCGGCGACAGAGCGCGAAAGGACGATAGTTTCAAGGTTGAGGGAGGCCTTAAGGACGAGCATGCCGACGAGCAGGGGACAGCGGAGAAGGAGAGGACATAGAAATGGAGAAAGGAGAGAGGGTGGCATTCAATTGAGAATTTGATAAATAGTTGAGGGTAATTTCGTTTTTTTACATCCTGTAAAAATTCGGCTGATATCCTCCATTAGACTAGATTTAATTTTAGTTCAATTCATGGGTAACTTTGGTATTTTTTGAAATTTTAGGGATAAGTTGTACAAAATAAAATTCAAGTATGAAAAAAAAATGTGTATAAAGATCAAAAGTGTATATTTAGGTGTACAAAGTGTATTTTTCCCTTTAAAAAATTGCAATAACAAACAAATAAAGACACGTGTCAACTATTTACCGGCCATCCTGCATAAAGCGAAAATGTACGGCCCACCAAGAACCGGCTTTTGCAGCACATCGTCACATAAACATTCAGTTAAAATAAACGGACACGTGCTCATGACACGTGCCCATCCCTCACCTCATGACTCGATTTTGTTCACCCGATCTCACAGGTGGGTTCATCCTGTGGCGAGTACGAAACATTTTCGAACTCTCGAGAGTGGTAGTCGCTCTATGGAGACCGTCCGTTACAAACATTTTCACCACCTCTCTGCTCTGCTCTGTTCTGCAACGAACAAAACAAAATAACAATCCTCACTCTCCTGAAATTTTGATCCTTCTCTCTTTTTGTCACTCTCTTCTCTATTCTCTCTGAACCCGAAGCTGTGAAAATGGTGGCCACAAAACCCTAGCTGCTCTGTTCAAGGTGATTTCCGATTCTTTGCTTGCTATTTCAGTTCATGAACTTGTGTTTGATCTTGTTTTCGGAAATATAGACCCTGAGATGTGTTGATCCTTACCTTTTATCGGTTTTGTGCGCGATTTTGTTGCTTTTGGTTTTTTCTTATTCAGTAGCGAGATCGTCGCGAGGTTTGTGTGGTAGTGTGTGTGTTTTTTTTCTCGAGAAAATGTTTTCCCGGAAAATGGAGGCTGTTGAGGAGCTTCGGAAGCCATCGGAAGGTTCCAGGTTTCGGAGCCTGTACGAGAAAAACGAACCTGCACCGGGTCTGGTTTTGCTCGGATCGGTCTGTGCAGGTGGAAAATGTGGTGCGAGTGTTGCGATTGATGGAAATGAGGAGATGGATCGTTTTCTTCGGGCTGAAATGTTGTGTGTAGAAGAGAATCTAGGGTTTCAGGATTTGGGGGGTTTTATGAGTGATGAGTGTGTCTGTGTTGAAAATTCTGAGGTTGATGTGATGAAAGAATTTTTTGATAGTGTTGATGGTTTTGGTCTAGGTGGAGTATTTGGGGAAGAAGTAGAGGGTTGTGTTGAAAATTCTGAATCTGAGATTGATGTGGTGAAACAATTTTTTGACACTCTTAATGGTGTTGGTCTATGTGGAGAATTTGGGGAAGAACTAGAAGGTTGCCTTGAAAATTCTGAGATTGATGTGGTGAAACCATTTTTTGGTACTTTGAATGGTGTTGGTCTAGGTGGAGAATTTGGGGAAGAACTAGAGGATTGCGTTGGAAATTATGAGATTGATGTGGTGAAACAATTTTTTGACACTCTTAATGGTGTTGGTATAGGTGGAGAATTCGGTGAAGAACTAGAAGATTGCAAGGACTCCGATTTGATGATGATGAGGCTTGAAGATGGTGGTGCTGAAGGAGAAATTGGTGATTTGGATCATGAAGGGTATGGTAGTTTCAGTGTTGGTGACTTTGTGTGGGGAAAAATCAAGGGCTACCCATGGTGGCCTGGGCAGATATACGATCCTTCTGATGCTTCAGAGTCTGCAGCAAAGATGTACCAGAAGGGGAAGATCCTTGTGGCGTTTTCAGATGGCTTCTTCGCTTGGTGCCTTTCTTCTCAGTTGAAGCCTTTCGATGAAGATTGTGAGGAGATGTTGAAGCAAAGCAAGTCCAAGAGGTTTGTCGCTTCTGTGGAGAAGGCTCTGAGTGATGTTGGTAAGCTTCTTGAGTTGAAGATGGCTTGCTCTTGTGTCCGGGGAGGAGATCTTGGTTGGCCATTGGCGGAAAATACAGGAATCAGGGATGGAGTCCTTGTGCCCGAGAGGGCGATTTCGTTTTCAATTGCTGAGTTTGAACCTGCAGAGTTTGTTTCAAGTTTGAAGAATGTTGCACGGACTGCTTCGTCGGGTGGAGTTCTTGACTTGTTGATCTTGAAGAGTGTTCTGTTGAGTTTTCATAGTGTAAAAGGGGGTTATCGCTTAGCTGAGTACCATGAGCCTCGTGGAATTGAAGCAATGTGTGCGAGCTCTCCAAAACTTCCTGGTACAAAGAGAAAATCTATTAGCTTTGAACCTGTGATTTTGTGCAAAGATCTGAATCAAAATGGCTCCCTTGTGATTGACAAGAGTGAAGAAGAGGAAGAACCTGTTAAGGCAAAACGAAGGCGAAATGTGGTCTGTTCTGGATCAGCAACACTTATTGCTGAGTTTGGCCCCGGATGCTCCATACCTACCAAAACCCAACTCATTGCTGCGTACAAGGACTTCGGCGATCTAGTTGAGGATGAGACAGACATGTGGTACAACAATTTCTGCGCTCGTGTTGTGTTCGCGAGGAGGTCCGATGCTGAGAGGGCCTTCAAGAGTTCCATACAGACTAGTCCCTTGGGAGATGCTGGAAAAGTCACATTCCGGCTGCATTACAACAACTCAGCTGCATCTGCCGAATTTGAAACACCAAACAAGACTTCACATTCCAAAGCTTTTGCTTCGGTGCCATCCAATAACGCTGAGGCCTCACAGCTGTGTTTCATTCAGCTAAAGCTCGAGGCTATGGCCGCCATGGTGAAGGAGTCGGGAGGGAAAGTGTCTGGGACTTTGAAATCTAATTTGGAGTGTGGGATGCGAGGACTTCTGGAAAGGGTAAGCGCTATGGGTTAGTAATAGTACTGAGGTTTCAAGGAATATGTATATCTTGATCTGTTTCTATGAGTATAGGCTACTTCGCTTTTGTCAGCATTTTTGTCTGAAATGCCTTCACATAGACTTTCTTTATTTTCTTGGAGTTCAAAATTTTGATATATCATCAATCTACTGCATTATCTTTAAGTGACTGTTTTTTCATTTCTGTATTCAAGCCCTTCAATGGTCAAAATTGAAGGATGAATTTATCAAAAATAAAACGAAATTTAAAAAAAAAAATGCCACTAAGCACCGACAGAATGTAGAATCTCCATTACTTGGTATGCAAGAAACAAAGAGAACCGTTTCTACATATCACTTGACATCCATTTATAACTCTGCTGTCTAACATAGTCAGTGAAAGTGATATAAAACAGATAAAGAACTCAGCAGGAACAAAAAAAAGATCAATCATCCACAGGATATTGAGTCTCGTTGTCTGCTAAACAGAACTCGCTCGCAGTTCCGACAAATACCAGGCAGCAAATGATTCCCCGAACTCCCCACCACCAGTAGATCCGGTGCAGCCCTCTAGCCATATCTATCTCGGTTCCTGATGCTTTTAAAATCTTCAGGAGAAGCATATATACTATCCATGTCATCAAAACATACAAGAAACAAAATACAAATAAATCACTTATCAGTACAACAACCCGACACCTAACAGAAATTTCTAGTCTGGCAGCAATTTGACGACCGAACTTAAATTAAGCAAGGTCTCTAACATTTACTTTTCCACTTTAATCTCCCATTTAACATACTAAACAAGTATATCATCCTGTTAAATTTGTAGCAACCAATAAACCATTTCCTAGAGCTTTCAAGATTACTCTATCCAATCTTAAGCAAGCATAAAAGGCTTATATCTACCTCTTTTTACTCATCATCGTCCAAGAAAATCAGATTTCTCTAATGAGTAAATTGAATTTCACAAAACTCTAACACTCTACAGAGAAACACATTTATGTATACTAAAGCAAGCAAATAGGTCAAAACAGTCCATTCTTCCCAAAAATTTCCAATTCTCTTCAATTTTCCTCTACAAATCAAGCAAATAACTACACAATGCAGCAAAAATCTAACAGAGAAATCACCAGAACAGACTCGTACTCCTCAATTCATAGACGCTATCGATCAATTGTAGACTCAGAAAACGAAAAATGTAGAGAGCGAGAGAGAGAGAGAGAACCATCTTCGTCAGGTACTTGGACATGGAAGCAACGATTCGCGGACGATCTTCTAATGGAGGCGCGTTGACTCGTTCACACAGACAACGAGCCGAGTCAACTCACTTCTTCGCTCACCGAGTCGAGACTCGCTCTCAGGTTTCTATTCCTGACCATCTAGATAGATCTATCACCAGTGCGGCGCACGATATATGATTTTGTATTGCACCGAGCTAACGTGCGCACCTACATCACACTCTTCACGCGTCTAGATGACGTGGCGCCGTCTGGAGAAGATTTGGCGGGGTACACGTGGCCTTTTAAATTGAGTATTTACGATAATAACCTTGGCATTCCAAAAATTCGACGGCGAGTACCGAGTCTACGAGTTCAACCTCCCGAAACCGATGTGGCCGGTTTGGCACAGCTCAAACCAAACCATCTCCGGTTCGAATTCTGCTGGAAATTCCGAAACTGCCCCTCCTCCCGCCGTCGCGCTCCTCTCCACCAGCACGCACTGGCTCGATCCTTTCCGGCGGTTTCTCCTCCTCCTTTTCCCGAGACCCAAACACCTCGTGGCGACCTTCCACGGCGCCTTGACCAGCGCCAGGGTCAGCAGGTTCACCACCGCGCAAGGGCAGCACGTGACCGCCACGCAGTCCGCCACCGCCCCGCCGGTCACCGATCTCCACTGCTCCGCCGCCGCGTGGGGCCTGGTTGTGCGCGACGAGCTCTCCTCAGCCATCCGATTACTTGCTCGAACGGTCGCGATCTTTGGCCACCACCTGAAACGAAATCGCCACCACCGCTCGATTTCTTAGTTTTTTGGGATTTATTAGGACCCGTTTGGGAACAACACGCTTTCAAGGGTTCAGAACGTGAATAGAAAGGGTAACAAGCAAACGAGGCTTATATTTATTTAGAGGTATTCGAATTTTGTTGACCGTGGAAAAAGGGTGCGTGGGGAAGCCTGATTGGTTCGGAAAGATTATTTGAAACAATGGGGCCGTTAAAAAATAACCGAACAATTCAAGCCAAACCGTCCTTAAAAAAATAATCAAATCTAATAGAATCGATTTAGCTCGATTTCAAATTAAACCGATCAAACTCTTCGGTTCAATTTCAATTTATAAAATGAGAATCGATTAAAAAAAATTAAATTGAACAAAAAATAAATTTATTTAGACAAGCGATTGACTTTATGTAATCGATCATTACTAACCAGGCCTTAAAACATTAATCCAACACAAAATTAAATTAGTACAACAAGTCAAGTATTGGGCCAGAATGTACAGTATTGGAGTTGGAGAGTGAGTACCTGAGAGAGGTTCTTCAAGAAGTCACATTCAGGAGATTGAAAAACAGAGAGCAAATTTGGGCAGAACAGAGAAGCTCAGCTTAATTTATATTTGAAGTGGATTGGATCGAAACCAGAGGCTCATTAATGGATGATTTGCGATAATTAAACGATTGAGTGCGATTATGGTTAAAACGGAGTTTACTTCACTTGTTGAAAAAACGTACTCAGGTTGGTGCTGACGGTAACGACCCAATTTGATTGGTGGATTGGTGAGTCCCGATGCGACTATAGGCTCCTATTTTTCAACTTCAATTCTCTCGTGCAGTGTGCACGTGACACGTGCTCCTCTCACGTGATCCACCGGTGCCACGTGTCCTCTCCCTGACGGAAATCAGTGATTTAGGGGCAGATGCGTAATTTTAGTCGAATCAATTTCCAGATGTAGCAAGGAAGTGCCTAACGGTCAAAATAGTGGGCTAATATGGGCCTTAGATTACATAAATTGGGCTAATATTTATGAGGCGGGCCAACAAAACCATGAACAGGGCCCAATAGTTGAAAGCCCAAGACCGTAAAAAGTTGGCCGGAAAAAGAGTGGCTTCGCCCGGGTTCGAACCGGAGACCTTCAGTGTGTTAGACTGACGTGATAACCAACTACACCACGAAACCGATGCTACAAGGTTTTAATATTTTAAATATCACTCTAAAAATGATTAAAATTTCAAATTTGAGGCCTCTTGTTCTTTAAGACTCACTTATGTATCATAAAGAAAAGATGTAGATTTTGACATCGATTAATATTTAATTTAATATAAATCGCTTTTAAAAACATCATTAAAATCTATATAAATTGATTAGTACCATACTAATATTTTATAAAGCTGAGATGTAATAAATAAATAAATAGTGCACGAACTCTACATAAATCCCCATTTTAATAGTTGAGACGGGAATTTTCCTTTAAAATTAAATGACACAATCACGTACACGAAATAATAGATGACAAAATATCAACGATTTAATGGCCCCCGTCTAAACGGGACAAGGCAAAACTTTTTCATAACGAATTTAAAAATTATTGTATTTAGTTGGAGACAGTGTAATATCCTCGATAAATAAAAAAAAGTATTTACTTAGAAACTATAATTTACATCTATTCAATAAAAATAGTTTTGTTATTAAAAATATGTTTTATGATACAATTTAAAATATATATATATATATATAACATTCTCATGACCCACATAATGGGGCTTGGACGGCATCATGGGGATCACGGGCCGAACCTCCAGAGCCCATACAGTATCTCTAATATGATAAGCCAATAAATAAGGTATGGAATTATAACTATTAATTGAACCATAAATTCCTGAGCTTAATTGAACCGTATATTCCTGAACCGGGTAAATATAACGAGATAATTAAGTCCCTTGTAAATATAACGTGTTGTCATTTTTAATAATTCTATTTCATAAATATATTATTGTAATTATAAGTAGGGGGGACATTTTGAACCCAAAATCAATCTTAAACTGGGACTCTGAACTAAAAAAATCAAAAACCGTAATTGATATTTTGATTTTAGTTATGAATTTAAAAAGACTATTTAATTTCAGTTCGATTTCTCAAAATATAAACTGATCATCGGATGCGAACAATGTGGAGTACCTGAATTGAATAGTGGAAGCTAATAATATATTAGTCATCTTGTATTGTTACATATGTTTGAAAACTTTATATTTTGATTGAGTTATAATAATTAAATGGTCTGTTAATTCTCATTTAATATATTTTAATTATAAATTAATATTTTTTATATAAATTCGTCTTATTCAGCTTATAAATTAAGCATAAATTATAATATAATAAACTAAATGATTCCAACCATGTACAATTAAAAGTTGTATCAAGAGCGGCGTGTACCCTTCGTCCCAAGGACGATTAGGGTTTTTCGTCAATTGGCGAGGCCTCGCGGCGGCGAACATTTGCGAGTAGAGATCGGTTCGGAGAAGGTAGCTGGTGGTGCGGCGGTAGGCGGCGATGTTTGTATTGGAGAAGCGAAGGGGCTGAGTGGTCTGGGTGTACTATGGACAACTCGGAAATGGTATTAGATCTGGAGTCTAGGAGGGACGAGGTGAAAATCTGAGTTCGGGAGGTTCGGGGTCGAAGCGGGGAGTGGGGTCGAGGCAAAGGGTGAGGCCGGAGTTACATATGGGTTGCGTTTGGGTTTCGACGGCAGAACATTGAGGGCTGAAATATTTTTTTCGTGGCTGGGCAGGATAGGGACGAGGAGGAGATGGGGTGGGCGGGGTTGGGCTGGGGCAGGGAAGAGGGGTGGGGGATTAGGGTTGGGGAGGAAAGGGAGGAGTCGGAAGGCTTGGGTGGGCTTCAGGCGGGATTGGGGAGGGAGTACATATTTGGACATATGAGGGAATCGGGGAGGGAAGTGCGGCTAGGTTTGGCAGCTGGAGAGGTAGTTGGGCAGAGACGGTGGAGCTCGGATAGAGGCCGAGGGAGGGGAGGCAGTGAGCAGGAGGGGAGGGTCTGGGCAGGTGCATGCGAAGGGAGGGTCGGTGGTGAACAACAATAGAGGGAGTGATGGGTCAAGAGGCGGTGCTCGGAGGGAGGCCAAGGGCACGCAAGGAAAGGGGGAGGCGCCAGGCAAAGGGAGATGGACGAAAAACCGACGAGTTTGGTTGGTTGGTAGATCGGTATTAGGAGGGAACAGAGGTTATATGGCGTCGATGGACAGACTTATGCAAGCATAGCGAACTAGGGGGCCTCGGCTTGTTTAATCTTCAATACGTTACCTGGGGCGTCCTATTGGGATCAGTACTGGAAGGAAACGGAGGGTACATGATGTCGATGGGTTGATCATGTTAAACCTAATGAGTTGGGAGGATTGGAATTTCGCGATACTCGTATTGATTGCAGGGTTGATCGAGGAAGTTGGGTTAAGGCGATCTTCAGCAAGATCACGGGTTTTCTCCATCCGTATGAGTTGGAGGCTGTGGCTCTACATGATACTAACTGGTTCGAGTCGATTGGTCCTTGGAGTTATCATGGATGCATGTGTAAAGCATTATACAACAGGATCACGGGATTTCTCCACTCGTATGAGGTGGAGGCTGTGACTCTACATCTAAACGGGTCGATTGAACAACTTTGGAGGAATCATTAGCGAACGGTGTTGCGCACTATCCACAATTAAAACATGTGTTATTTGTTTTGCTTGTAATCAAATGACTCGCGAATTGATCAAATTATTTTTAACCAACAGTAGCTGAGATTATGGTGATGAGTCTGTTCCACAATTTATAATATTTGATGTCTGGATTAATGTCGGGTTATTTATTATTTAATTAACAAAATTCGTTTTTCCCTTTGAACTGAGTCAACTCACTTCTTCGCTCACTTAGAAACTATAATTTAATTCTATTTATTTAAAATATATGTTATGATACAATTATATATATGTGTGTGTGTATTAATAACATTCTCATGACCCACATAATGGGGCTTGGACTGGCATCATGGGGATCACGGGCCGAACCTCTACAGCCCAGACAGTATCTCTAATATAATAAGCCAATAAATAAGGTATGGAATTATAACTATTAATTGAACCGTATATTCCTGAACCGAGTAAATATGACGAGATAATTAAGTCTCATGTAAATATAACGTGTTGTCATTTTTAATAATTCTACTTCATAAATATATTATTGTAATTATAAGTAGGGTGGACATTTTGAACCCAAAATCAATCTTAAACCGGGACTCTGAACTAAAAAATCAGAAACCGTAATTAATATTTGGGTTTTAGTTATGAATTTGAGAAGACCATATAATTTCAGTTTGGTTCCTCAAAATATAAACTGATCATCGGATGCGAACAATATGGAGCACCTGAATTGAATAGTGGAAGTTAATAATATGTTAGTCCTTTTGTATTGTTACGTTTGTTTGCAAATTTTATATTTTGATTTAATTATAATAATTAGATGGTCACTTCATATTCATTCAATATTTTTTAATTGTAAATTAATATTTGTTTTTATAAATTCTTTTTATTCAACTTATAAATTAAGCATAAATTAAAAATAATAAACTAAGTGATTCCAACCAGGTAAAATCAAAATTTGTATCAAGAGCGGCTTGTACCCTTCGTCCCGAGGACGATTAGGGTTTTTCATCAATTGGCGAGGTCTCGCGGCGGCGAATGTTTGCTAGTAGAGATCGGTTAAGCGAAGGTAGCGGGTGGTGCGGCGGTAGACGGCGATGTCTGTATTGGAGAAGCGAAGGGGTTGAGTGGTCTGGGTGTACTATGGACGACTTAGGTGTGGGATTTATATCAGGATTCCAGGAGGGACGAGGTGCATATCTGAGTTTGGGAGGTTCAGGGTCGAAGCGGGGACTGGGGTCGAGGCAAAGGGTGAAGCCGGAGTTACATATGGGTCGTGTCTGAATTGCGACGGCGGAACATGCAGGGCTGGAAAAAAAATTCGTTGTTGCGCAGGGTAGGGAAGAGGAGGAGATGGGATGGGCGGGGTTGGGCCGAGGCAGGGAAGAGGGGTCGGGGATTAGGGATGGGGAGGGAAGAGAGGAGGCAGAAGGCTTGGGTGGGCTTCAGGCGGGATTGGGGAGGGAGTACGAATTTGGACAGATAGGGGAATCGAGGAGGATAGTGCGACCGGGTTTGGCGGCTGGAGAGGGAGATGGGAAGGGACGGTAGAGCTCGGCTGGAGGCCGAGGGAGGGGAGGCGGTGAGCAGGAAGGGATGGTCTGGGTAGGTGCAGGCCAAGGGAAGGTCGGTGGTGAACAACAAGGGAGGTAGGTGCAAGCCAAGGGAAGGTCGGTGGTGAACAACAAGGGAGGTAGGGACAGGTCATGAGGTAGGGGTGGGCACATTTTACCCAAAACCGAAACCGAACCGGGATCCAAACCGAATCCGAACCAAAGAATCGAGAACCGCGGGTACGGATCAGATTTGGGTCTGAAAATTGAGAACCAAATCAATTCGGTTCGGTTCCGGTTCTAAGAATGTAGAACCGCTAATTAACCAGTTTAGAACCGAACCGATTTTGGGGGTTTTAATTAGTATTTTTTGTATTTCAATTTTATGTTTTAGCCTAAAAAGAGTATAATTGTGTATAATTTTCACCATAAATTGAACAATATATGAATATCACATTAATTGGATCTAATTAGGTAAAACTATACAGTTATATTAGAGAACCGGACCCTTAATTTCCCAATTAATCATTTAATTAGATTTAATTGGGTAGAATCGAGAACCGGACCGTAGAACCGCGCCCATAATCAGAACGATAACCACTTATTGGGTTCGGATTTGGGTCTCTAAAATGAAAAACCGATTGATTGGGTTTGGTCCGGTTCTGGCCGGTTCGATCCGGTTCCGGAACCGTGTCCAACCCTATCATGAGGCGATGCTTGGAGAGAGGCCAAGGGCACGCAAGGAAAGGCGGAGGCGCCAGGAAAAGAGAGATGGACGGAGAACCGACGGGATTGGTTGGTTGGTAGATCAGTATTGGGAGTGAACGGGGGTTATATGGCGTTGGTGGGCAGACTTATGCAAGCATACCGAACTAGGGGGTCTCGGCTTGCTTAAACTTCAATACGTCACCTTAGCGTCCTATTAGGATCGGTACTGGAAGGAAACAGAGGGTACATGGTGTCGATGAGTTGATCTCGTTAAACCTAATGAGTTGAGAGGATTGGAATTTCACGATGCCCATATTGATTACATGGTTGATCGAGGAAGCTGGTTTAAGGAAGTCTGCAACAAGATAACAGGGTTTCTCCATCTGTATGAGTTGGAGGTCGTGGCTCTACATGATACTAATTGGTTCGAGTCGATTGGTCTCCGGAGTTATCATAGATGCATGTGTAAAGCATTATACAACAAGATCACGGGATTTCTCCACTTGATGAGGTGGAGGTCGTGGCTCTACAAGATGCTAAACGAGTCGAGCTAAACAATTTTGAAAGAATCATTAGCGAACAGTGTTGCGCACTATTCACAATCGAAACATGTGTTTTTGTTTTGCTTGTAATCAAATGGTTCACAAATTGGTCAAATTTGTTTTAACTAACAGTATATAAAATTATAGTGATGGTCTGTTCCACAATCTGTAGTTTTAGTTGTCTAAATTAATGTCAGGTTATTTATTATGTAATTAACAAAATTCGTTTCTACCTTGGAAAAAAAGTTGTATCAGAGAATCACGGTTAACACCGGATCGTTTCCTCACATATTAATCATGCATATAATTTTAATAATCAGAGAATCGGAGGGTTCGTTCCCATTCTAAAACCATACCCACCATTAATTATGTTCACCAAAGAGGAGAAAAGTCGAAAAGGACATGGCAACAAAAGAGAGAAGATCTAATTCAAAAAGGTAACGTTGAGAGGATTAGGTGGAAATAAATTAGATTAAAATTTACGTAAGCAATCAATGCATGCAACAACACACAAAATCAATTACTTACTCCACAAATTATATATACTCTAATCGTTCCAATAGAAGACTATATCGCGTCATGGGCTGCGTAACCAAAATCAATTAAATTAAATTGCAACTTCAGGCCTCCCCGACCCGAATCTCGTACAAGTTGCTTCCAAAAACATGCTCACTCATATTTTATACATAAAAATATCTCTCAATCAACGAGCCCCATGTTGTTATTATTCTATTAATTAATAATTAATTATTTTTTCTTTTCTATAAACCTAAGTACAAGTAAGTCCACGTTTTGACATTCTAGAACTCAAACCCCACATCCTCAATGACGTTTTTGACACAATTCTTTCTTAATTAAATTTTCTAAGTTTTAAACCAAACATCTTAATAATAATAATAATAATTAATTTTAAACATATTATAATGTCACTCGAGGAAAGTTGCTTAAGGTTAGATATTAATGTGAAATAGCTTTAAGGTCAGCTCGTCTACAATGCAAATGAAACAGTTACTTTAAAATCAACTAGAAAATATGATCAAAATAAAACATCTCATATTTTAATATTTTAATTTTAAAAATTGATGCTTAAAATAATATTTTATTAAACTATTGAGTTGGCCCTAACATTAACCAACCTATATAGTTAGGTTTGTTGGCATAGCATAGAATCAAAGTAACTCTAAGAAAGTGTTTAGGCTATAGAAATGGACATGAATTTGTACAGATGACGTGTCCTTTACCAACCATCTTAACCAACAACCATAACCTTAAAAAGTCTACGCTAACACCAATTAAATCACATCTTCATTAATTGCTTTTCTATTTTGAGCACACGCGTACATTAATTAATGCCCAACCGCAATGAAAAAGAAATTTAATGTTACACATGCTTGCCTTAACTTTATTCCATACCCCATAATTTTAGAGTAGTATTTTTTTTTGTTTTATCAACAAGATACTAAAATTAAATCTGGTTTGAAAAAAGTTGCATAATTTTGAAGTTATTGAATTAAATTATATTTATTATTAATGATGGGCTTCAGTTTTAATCATTTATTTTATAAATTCATTGACTGATATGAATTCTTATTTGCATGTTAACTTTCTTTTTTCATATGATTAGTCTTCTTATTGAATTTACTAGCTAATATTCTATTAAGAATGCTTTTGTGTAATACCAGGAAAAATCTCAAAAATGTATTATATAGCATACTATAATAATTTTGCAAAAGGGTGTTTTATTTTTTGTTATTGACAAAAAAGTTTTTTCTACTTTTATGGTTAATTAAAGGCCTACTTAAATATTAGCTTCCTATACTCAAAGTCTGTGTTTAGTGTTTGTTGCTTGATATATGGGTTGTGGTTTTATATAATTTTCAAATGCAAGTACTTCAAAATAAAAATTTATGCTAAAAAATATTTACTAAGGACAATTTGATTTTGAAAATTTAAAATTTGATTAAGGGTATTTTCGTCTTTTTACTTAAAATTTTAACAAAATTTAACGGTAGGTGTTAAGTGTCCATTTTTAATCTCTGAATGTAATTAAGTGTCCAGTTTAAAAGTTAAGAATAATTATGTATTTTTTGAGCATAGTCAGGGATGGTTATATGTAGTTTACCTTAAATAAAATTCGGTTTTACTTCAAAGAAAAACTTGAAGATACCGAAACCGTGACAGGTGGCAGAGGTTTGAAGTACCTGAAAAGAGCTGGCGCGTGTTCTCACGTGAAAAGCAGCAAGTTTCTCAAATGTGAAGTCACTATCTCACGCGCTTCCCCTCCGTTTCCTTCGTATATAACCCAATCCTCCCGATTTCTCAGCGAAACGAAAATCCCCTCTCTCTCTCTCTCAACTGTTTTTGTTTCTCTCTCTAGAAATCACCCAAATGCAGGCCCAAGACCTCTCAGCCTGCCCCAGCTTCGACACCTACTCCTCCTCCGCTCACGTCGCCGCCAGAGTCCTCGCCGAGGACTCGCCGGCGCTCCGATCAAACCGCGAAGTCATAGATTATGATGATTCCGAATTCGAATTCGCCTCTCTCTCCGCGAATCCAGATCTGGAACTCTCCGCCGAGATCCGACCGGTCTTCCCCGTCTTCAACCGCCACCTCCGGCCAGATCCACCGGCGGCGGAGGACAGATCCGCCGATCCGATCCACATTCCGCTGCAGAAGCTGTTCCTCGACGACGACGACGGCCGCGAATCTTCTTCTTCGTCGTCGGAGGAGGACGAGCTCGACGGCGCCGCGCCGGGGACGTACTGCGTCTGGACTCCGAGACCGGCGACGCCGTCGCGGTGCGAGAAGAGCAGCTCCACGGGATCGTCGGCAAAGCGGTCGAGGCGGTGGAGCTTCCGAGATCTGCTGAGGCGGAGCAACAGCGAGGGCGGCGGGAAGAGCTCGGCGGCGCTCGTGCTCCTGACGCCGCCAGCTCCTCTTCGATCGGCGAAGGATCCGAAGAAAGGTACGGCGGTGGTTTCGGTTTCGGCGCACGAGAGGTTGTATTTGAGAAATAGGAAGATGAAGGAAGAAGATAGGAGGAGATCGTACAGGCCTGACCTTGTTGGCTTCTTCGCCAATGTCAATGCCTTGGGCCGGACCTTCCCTCCATTCTGATCACCATATTTACGGTTTTGCCATTGCTGCTGTATATAGTTTTTTATGAATGTATATATATATATATAGATCTATTGGTTACATTAATTATATATTAATTTCTTCCTCAAAAAAATATTGTATATATAGTGTTGTTTTTGCGGTAGAAACTTGTGTTTGTTTATAATATATATACGTGATTGTGGTTGAAATGGACTTGCAAATGTTTTGTTATTGCTGACATTTTGTTTTGCTCTGCTGAATTTGTCTCTATGCAAAAACAAGTCTATAAATGAATAATGATTGATATTTATACACCCAATTAATAAATAAAAACATCATATAATAAGGAGAGTACTCGGGTGAAAACTAAATAGCGGATCCAATGACGGCTCGTGATAATTATTCAAAACTTGTAATTTTTTGCAATTTAACAAAATAAATTCATATTTTTATTTTTTCTTAAATTACCTTGTGTAGTTCTCTTTTGAAATATCATTTAATTCATTTTTAATACTTCATTTAATTTCTTATAATTTTCGTTGTTGACTATGAGTATTGTGTTAAGTTACGATGGTATCATATTTTTGTTTGTAAGCATTAGATTAACTTTTATGGCTTAATCAGAATTTTACTAATATGATGTAGATAGTAAAATATGAATTCATCAAATATCAATCAATAAATGTGCAACATGCATGTTCATGAATTTCCATCGTATTTCAATACTCAATGATTCAAATCTAGTGAAAAAGTTAAACCAAAGTAAATAAAACTAGTGAATACAATATATTAAATCAAACAACTCTATCAATCTAACAATAAATAAATAAAATTCTGACACTTGAAACGATAAACTAAACTAATATATTTTGCTCTAAACAACAACATGAAACTGAGACGAAGAACAAAAACTTAGTATTAATTTAACAAAACTCATGTAACAGGAACCAACAATTCCCAAATAATTTTGGAGAAAACCCATAAACCACAATCCACACATTTATATACAATGGATAACCAATTAAAACAACCAAGAAGCCAAAATTCTATAAACTATCCGAAATAAATTAAGATTGTTGATCGTGATTGATCGACCTTTGTCCTGTATGGGAATCGAAGAAGTCACAAATGTGGTTGCTCAGAGGCACGAAAGCGTCGCTGATGCGAGGTGGTGCCTCGATGGCACGAAGACATCACTGAGGCGCAGAGAATCTGGCGAATGCGCAAAGAAGTCAATGCATTTGAAGGTGGAATAATTTACAATTTTTCAAGGATGATATTAAAGTTTATGGTTACATTTACCAATACACCATTTTGTATTTTGCATTTTATTTATTTGAAAATAAATGAATAAAGATGAAATATTGATTGGAACAATCCAATAAATTAGAAAAATTCTTAAGTTTTATTTATATCTAAATGATGGTTTCCCACAAATATAATCAAGCATTAAAATTTTAAAAATTGTAAAATAATCATATAATTAAAGAGTGTGCACACACCGTAGTGTCATTTCATTAGTGTGCATTAAAAATTGAAAGAGACGAGGCGATTATATAATTTCTTTGCCATGAATTGAAAGTGCTAGAAAACACAACTCACCCACTTTAAATTGACACATGAAAAGATATGGAGAACACTTTAATATTCGTGAACCCAAAAGTCTTGATGAACAATGCTTGCCAAGTAAGTAACGATTCTCATAAGCGGGCTTGAAGATAATCCATGGCCCAAAAACATAGCACATGCATGTGTTGGGCTTGGGCTTGGGCTTGGACCCAAGATTGGTGTGTGTGAGGCCTTAGAACTGTACTGGTGGGTTACACAAAAGCATGATTTATAT
Source organism: Geranium rotundifolium (assembly GCA_963920655.1). Taxonomy (NCBI): domain Eukaryota; kingdom Viridiplantae; phylum Streptophyta; class Magnoliopsida; order Geraniales; family Geraniaceae; genus Geranium; species Geranium rotundifolium. Next base: position 25,577,401 of record OY987321.1, read on the forward strand.
ATTCTCTAAATAATTGTCACCAATAAACAAGTTGTTAAGCGATGAAAGATGTATGTGACAAAAATTTCAGAATCTGAAAGAGATTCTGGATTCTCGGTTTGACAAGCAGTGAATTGGGACTATGTTTAAAATTCATCATCTTGATATATTTGTAGAGAGACATAATTCTTTATATTTGACAAACACGTATTCATAATCTGAAAAGCTAATAGATGAGATCATTAAAGTGGCTCATTGTCATGACTCGTGATAGGTAGATGACATTGTGTTTAATTATTTGCAGAGTTGCTTGATTTTCGATTCAACATGTTCTTTCGGAGGATGCTATCATATAATTTTTGTAATCAGGGAAAATTATTTACCGTCCTTTATTGTTGAACCTCGATAAAAAAAAATTTCTTAATTTTTAACAAAGGGTTTATCGTTATCAATATATTGTTCCGCACATTCATCTCCAACCATGCTAAAATATAATATATATAATATATATATATGTATATATATATATATATGAGTTAACTTGAATTGTAAATCGAACGTGAAGCAGATTAAAATTGAGTTCCCCGTTTTTAGGGTGAGCTTTTCCAAACCTCGGACAAACGACGACAGAAAAATTACTCAGCTAGCCTTTTAAAGTCAGACCCTTAACTTAAGTTAGGGTTGGTCTTGTTGACACCACCCCCTAACTATAACGACCACTCCATTGATATGAACCATAGAAGAAAAATGGTAAGTAATCAATAACAAATTGGCTTGTGTTTTTGTAACCCACCACCACATGGGCATGAGACAAGACAACCATTGATTTTGCTTTCTTTTAGGTGGCTTCTCGGAAGATCATCAAGTAATCACATATATAAAGTAGAGGGCCTTTTAGGGGTCATTGTCTTTGAACCACTCACCAAATGTCACTCTACTTGCAACTTGCATTTGCCTCCTCGTCCTCTCAATGACCAACGTTGGTGCCAAGAACGTATGAGTAAATAGTATAGGTTAAAAATTAAATTATGATATTACGTTAAAATAGATCACGTAGCCAAAATATAGGATTTGTAATCGTATTGTAACTTTTCATTTTATGATAGCGTGTCAATTTGGATTTGTGTTGGTAAATCTCTCGTTCCTTTGCAATCTCAAGGATATTAAGTTCACATGCAAAATCATGTCTTATTATGATATACTTGAAGATGACTGAGTTGAAAATACCACTTATAAAATGGAAAGCTAAAAATATATAAACTTAGAGAACGAATCAAGTGAGAACCAAACCTTTTTGTGAGAGTGAAAATTGATTTTTTTTCCATTGGAAATAAGTGAATGTGTATCGAAAATAAATAAATGTTCAATGATAATAGTAATATATACTGAAAGTGAATGTTCAACGAAAATATGTGAATATCCAACATGAGCAATGAATGTTCAACGGAAATAAGTGAATGTCCAGTGATTATCACGTTCTGAGGGCCGTCTCGTCCATAAAGCAAATAAGACATTTGCTTTAGGCCCACATAAAAATTAGTGTTCAAATATGATTGAAGAAGGCCCTCAATATAATTAAAAGAGGCCCCAAATTTTAGGCAAAATAATATAATAAATGTTCAAATCAATATCAGTTTAGAGCAAAAAAATATTATCAAAACTTTTTGCTTTAGGCCTCAAAAATCATTGAGCCGGCTCTGCATGTTCTCACGACACATTTGGTTATCAGCCGAACCATTCCCTATAAAATTAAGCATAAAGAAATTGAAGAAATGTAATATATATAAATAATATGAATTAACTCATCCGATGATGTCTTAAAGAACTCAACTAATAATGTTAGATATTTTAATCGTGAAGTCAAAATTAAAATTTAAATCACAAAAAAAATTAAAATATTTTATATTTGACAAAGTTAAATACACACTTTTTTTTATTTTCTTTTAATTTGTAAAGATGTATAGTCTCCTTATTTAGATTAAAAAAAGGGATAATGACAGTTTGTTACACTTAACTATGGTGAAATGACACTTTCATACCCTAACTATAAACTTCTTTTTATAGTACCCTGACAATGTTTTTGTGACAACCTAGCTCTAAAATGTCTAAAATGCCCAAAATGCCCTTGGTTTAAGAAACCAAAATTAAATTGGTTTAAAACTTAGAATTAAACCGGTTCAACCTCAATTGAACCGGTTCTTCTTCAACGAACAGGAGCGTCAGGCGAGCACCTCCCTGACTGTCACCTCCCTGATTGGCGAGCACCTCCGTGTCGGCGGCTCACGGTAGCGTTCCTGCGCCGGAGGTTCGTGCGCACCAACCCCCGGTCGGACCGGTTCCGGGTCCGCCGGTTCCACCACGTCGAGTTCTGGTGCGGCGACGCCACCAACACGGCGCGGCGGTTCTCCTGGGGCCTCGGCAGGCCGATCGCCGCCAAGTCTGACCTCTCCACCGGCGCCCTCGAAGACCGAGATATCGACACCGTTCATAGCCAGAATGTCTATAAGGTCCGGGTCGTTGACGACGGTCACGGAGGCGCGACGGCCATCGACGGCGGTGAGCTGCAGGGTCGAGCCCTCCTTGCTGAACCTCACCCTCTCGACCTTGCCCTTCTTCACCGCGTTCAGGAACTCGCTGTAGCGCCATTGGGTCCCCTCGGGAAGGTCTGAGGCGGGCTGGGCCTGCGGCTTCAGGGCCGTCAGGAGGAGATTCTCGCCAAAAGGCGACGGATTCGAGGGATTGGGCTTGATGGGTTGGGCCTCGAGCATCGGAGCTGGCGGCGGCGCGGCGTCGACGGCGAGGGAGGAGAAGATAAGGGCGGCGGCGAAATTGGCCTGAGACTGAGATTGAGAAGAAGAAGGTGAATTGTGTGTGTTGGTGTTGCTGCGAGCGATGAAGAGGTTTTGCGGGAAAGGGGTTAAAGAGGAGCGGGTGGTTTTGGGGGTAGGGGCTGAGATTAGGACTCTGTTTTCGTAGAAATTGGAGGAGAGCAATGGGTTGGTGGTGGCTGAAGAAACCATTTTTTTGAAGCACAGTGTGCGATGTGTTTGTTTGGTGATGAATCTGGGAAAAAGAAAGATGATTCGACCACTAACCTCAACCCCTCCGGCGCAGGGACGCTACCGTGAGCCGCCGACACGGAGGTGCTCGCCAATCAGGAAGGTGACAGTCAGGGAGGTGCTCGCCTGGCGGTGACAGTCAGGGAGGTGCTCGTCTGACGCTCCTGTTCGTTGAAGAAGAAGAAGAAGAAGAACCAGTTCAATTGAGGTTGAACCGATTTAATTCTAGGTTTTAAACCAAATTGAACAAATTTGATTTTGGTTTCTTAAACCAAAAGCATTTTAGACATTTTAAAGTTAGGTTGTCACAAAAACATTGTCAGGATTTTTAGTTAAAGTATGAAAGTGTCATTTAGGTGTAACAAACTGTCATTATCTTTTAAAAAAAATGAAGATATTATAAGTAATTCAGAGTCTTTTATCACTTGTAGTAGCCAATAGCTATGGCGAGACAGTAAAATACAGAGGATAGGGAGGAGGAGAGAGAGAGACTATACGACGACGTATATGAGGTGAAAGATGGCGCGAACTTCGAAGGCCAATTTGGGGCCAGAGCTTGGCTGTGGCTGTGGCGTCTCGGAGACGCGGTACTCTTCTCTTCCATTTGCTTCCGGTAATTATTTCACAATCGATCGGAAAATTCTTTGTATCTCTAACACTTTCTGTTGTTGTTCACTGATTTAGGCTCTAGCTCTGAGAAAGCACGAAACCCAGATCCGGAAATCAGAATATTTACCGGATATTCTCGTCACTGTGGGTAAGTGAGTAAAGCGCACTCAATCTGTTTGTTCAAATGCCTAGAGGAGTTACTGAATCTGGGTTTTGTTTGGTTGTTCATTTTAGGATGCTGAATTTTTTTTTGTCTTCATGTTGGTATTATTTTCAATTTCCCTTTTTGGGTTATGGGTATTGAGTGGTTTTTTTGCTTGGTTCATGGATTTTCTGAATTATCCAGTCATATATGTATGTATATATATGCCTTTTTTCTTCTTTCTATCTTTTGTTAAGGGTTTGCTCTTTTGTTTGGATTGAGGCCTTTGGGTTGTTTGCATCAGCAGGTATGGATTCTTGTGTTGGTCTGGCCCTCTGGACATGTTTCTAGGAATCAGCTACATCCGCTTGAATTTATATTAATTTGAATGGCTATTATATTTCATATGATATGAAAATGACATGTTGTCTTGTATTGTTTTTATTGGGAAATGATCTTTTGTGCCCAAAAGGAAACCCATAAGTATACTATTTTCATTATACAAGAAGAGAAGCAATTGAGAAACTTTAGATGCTGAAATTCTGTTTTGGGTGCATTTAATCCTGAATTTTGACCTTTTTGTCGCTGGAGAGATTCGATTCCATTTTGGTAGCTCGGGTTGCTGATTTGTGTTTCCCGTGTAGTTTCTTGTTTTCCAGTTGAAGGATTGCAATGGCAACCGGCATGGCTGCAGCTGCAGGAGGCAGCACATTTCATTACGGAGCAACGACTTTCACGGGAAAAAGTTGTAGACAGACATCGTGGATTTCTGGTGTAACATTTGACGGATGCATACAGAGAGAGCTTTCCTGGTATCTTTTAACAACCTCGGTCCCCATATTACATTTCCATGTATCTTTTTAGTGTTTTGCTGCCTTATGAGTTATTAGTCTTAAGTTTTCCTTTGTTGAAATAACAGTGTTGTTATAAGTTCTAAAATTTCGGTATTCCTAATTCATTTGATTTCTGCTCACAAGCACTATAAAGTGTTAAAGGCATTTCTAACTTTACAACATATGTGACGACAATTTTATTAGATTTTGCTGTATTGCTTTCGAAGGAATATACTGATTACTGGCAAACATTCTACATATATCACATACTATGCAAACATTTTATTGTGCTGCAAAAGGATGTATTCTTTTCCTTTACATTTCAGACTAAACACGCACAATCCTTTGCCTCAAAGTTTCATGTCAAAAGTTGAAATTTTCAGTTCATTTTCATGTTTCTGAACCAAATATATGATTTTTTTGTACAATTTAGCAGGTCACATGGAGTATCTAAGTTTTCGCATATCCAGGGATGTAATTTTTCCCATTCATTACGTATTGAGAGCTGGATGCCCCTTAGAGCAGTGAAATCAGTCACTGCATCATGCTCTCAGGACAGTTCCACAAAGTATTTTGATTTTGCCGTCATTGGTAGTGGAGTTGCAGGTCTACGCTACGCTCTTGAAGTTGCAAAAGTTGGATCTGTCGCTATAATTACCAAGGCTGAGCCCCATGAGAGCAACACAAACTATGCTCAAGGTGGCGTTAGTGCTGTACTGTGCCCTCTGGATTCTGTTGAGAGTCACATGCAAGACACCATAGTAGCAGGGGCTTATCTATGTGATGAGGAGACAGTAAGAGTAAGTTCCATAACCATTATTTTTTCCTATAACACTATTTTCCAATCCCGATCTGTGATCTATGGTTTCTTGTGCAATATACAATATTGGTTTCAATACCATGCCATTTTCTAAAATTTCAGCCATCCCTCGTGCATTGTCACTAATGGTAATCTCGATTTCATGTGTTTCGCCATTTGTGATAAAAGACCAAAACTAAAGTAAGCAGGACATAATTGGGCAGAGTTAAGCATTTTTTTTATCAGCAATAAATTTACAAATGACGGGAAAAAAGTACAAGCAAGCCTGAGCAGACGGGAAAATTACAACGTATAAACGGAGTAAAAATAAAAGCCCTAAACCCTAAAAGAACAGGTCCAATTGGTAAAACCCAAAATTGGACTGGCTCCAAACAGCAAAACCGGATTGGCCCGGTCCAAGCATTGTTTCGGTACTCATGGAGTCGATAAGATTTGTTCCATTATTTTGCTAGATAGATTATGCTTATATGCTGATATCATGTACACATCCATTCAAACCCCCTGAGAAATGTTTTTTCCCAGTATATAGTTGGAACGAGAATCACATCATGTTCCTCTAGGATAGATTTAGATAATCAGTGTCTGAGTTTGCAAAGTTGGAAATTTGCAAGTTTCCCACAAAGATTATTTCCTCAACTTCAGTTATTTGGTTCAGGTTGTTTGTACAGAAGGACCTGACAGAATTAGAGAACTGATTGCTATGGGTGCATCGTTTGATCACGGGGAGGACGGAAACTTGCATCTAGCTAGAGAAGGGGGCCACTCTCACCACAGAATTGTTCATGCCGCTGATATGACTGGGAGGGAGATCGAGCGCTCTTTGTTGGATGCTGTTGTAAACGACCCTAACATCTCTGTCTTTGAGCACCATTTTGCAATAGATTTGCTGACATCACAGGTTCACTATCAACTATTTCTTTCCTGCAAAATTGTTTCGCAAACTTTGAAACACGAACATTGATGTGTATTATGGGTATTGCAGGATGGTTCTGACACAGTTTGTCATGGGGTTGACACTTTGAATACTGAAACACAAGAGGTGAAGAAAGCATCTATTTCTTTTTAATCCCTTTTGAAAAGTTAAATTACATATTTTACTTATGCCTTGTGTTTTCTTATTTTGTGTCAACTATTATCAGGTGGTACGGTTTCTTTCGAAGGTGACTTTACTTGCATCAGGTGGGGCTGGACATGTCTATCCAAATACTACAAATCCTCCTGTATGGCTATTTTCTGGTTTAGGCCCTGTTTCCTCGTTTGTTCTCTGTGATATCTAATTATCTGTTGAACCACATTATTTGAATTTGTGACAGTTTAGCTGTTAAGAGTCCTACTCATGACATTACAAACCTTTTAGTATTTGTATTTGTATTAGTTGTTAGTTTGGAATTATTATTAGTTTGGGTTAGAGTTCTTTTAGTATTTGTATTAGTTTGTTAGTCGGGATTAGGGTCAAGTACGCTGTAAATACCTATGGGTTCCATGAATAAAGTATTGAGAAAATTATTAGTAAATTGTTCCCTTTGAGATCATGTGTTCTCTCTAACTAACCCGATCCATAAACCGGGACCGTATCATTAGCATCCCTTAAGATCTAAACAGTCGTATTTACAAGAAGAATTCTCATTCATTCTTTCACACACACAAGCATAAACATGTTATTCCAGTAAAATCTTCAATACCTTTTTTGCATTTAATTAGTTTTAGTGAGCGTTACATTGACTATAGTATAACCACTCTTTGATCATATGAAATTGAGCATAAAAAGCTCATTGATTCTTCCTTCACTTGATTACTCCTGTTGATTATGTGTTTGATGCATCAATATCTAAATCATTTTATATACAGGTAGCTACTGGAGATGGAATGGCCATGGCCCATCGAGCTGAAGCTGTAATTTCCAACATGGAGTAAGTAGATCATAATTAAATATTGTCAGAGCATAAAACACGGGTCGATGTATTAGCATTTGATATTTTACTAATTTGATCAACTGCATAGTGCCAAATAGCTTATGGCAACAAAACATCTTAGGACAAGGATTCAGTGCCAATCGTGGATAAATACTCAATGAACTGGTTTAAGTTCACGAAAGCTTGTTGCATAGCACAGTGAGAAGTATAACTTGTTCACTATTAATCTTTAGAAAAAAGGGGAAATTTATTAATATATATTACTTTTGTTCTTTCTTTCGGTAGAGTAAACTATATCTAACTTTCACGTTGGAAGTTTGTTTTGTGACTGATTATTGCATTCTTTGGTTAGTTGTTGCATCCAAGGAGTGTTGTGTCATATAAAATTTCTGAATATACTCGAATGCTGTGTTTGTGTTATGTTAGCCAGTTTTCTGATTTAAATTACTCTGATTTTGTTTTTGTTACTCAGGTTTGTGCAGTTCCATCCGACTGCCTTAGCCGATGAAGGCCTTCCTATTAAGCCAACCAAGACTCGGGAAAATGCATTCCTCATAACCGAAGCTGTGCGGGGAGATGGAGGCATCTTGTACAATTTAGACATGGAGAGGTTCATGCCCATGTACGACGAGAGGGCAGAGCTTGCTCCTAGGGATGTAGTGGCGAGAAGTATCGACGACCAGCTAAAGAAGCGTAATGAAAAATACGTTCTGCTCGATATAAGTCACAAACCTAGAGAAAAAATCCTCTCCCACTTCCCCAACATTGCTGCAGAGTGCCTCCGCCACGGCCTTGACATGACCCGCCAGCCCATTCCCGTTGTCCCCGCTGCTCACTACATGTGCGGTGGCGTCCGGGCCGGGCTTCAGGGAGAGACCAACGTCATGGGCCTGTACGTGGCGGGAGAGGTCGCGTGCACCGGATTGCACGGAGCAAACCGATTAGCCAGCAACTCACTTCTCGAGGCTCTAGTTTTCGCACGACGAGCCGTCCAGCCCTCGATAGACCACATGAAGGGCTCTGGCCTGAGCACGTCAAGTAACTGGGCGAGGCCAGTCGTGCCCGTGTCACTCGAGAGCAATTCAGCGCAGAAAATCGTGACGAGGACAAAGGAGGTGCGGAGAGAGCTCCAATCGATCATGTGGAAGTACGTTGGGATCGTCCGGTCAACAACGAGGCTGCTGACCGCAGAACGGATGATTGGGGAGCTGGAGGCCGAATGGGAAGAGTACTTGTTTCAGAAAGGGTGGGAGCGGACAATGGCGAGCCTTGAGGCTTGTGAAATGAGGAACCTCTTCTGCTGCGCGAAGCTGGTGGTGAGCAGCGCTCTTTCGAGGCACGAGAGTCGCGGGCTTCATTACACGACCGATTTCCCCAACTTGGAGGAAAGCATGAGGCTCCCAACCATTATATTTCCATCTTCCCCTACAACGAAGAGCACGTGGAGTTCACGACAGCTACACAACCCAGGTATTTGTTAAGGCGGCGCATAATTTCTAGTTTTCGAGCAAACCAGAACTCGACGGTATAGGATGATACTATGTAGTTTTAAATCTCACACTATCTGCATTGGAAAAATATTGAGCAAGAACTGAAATGTGCCTTGGAAAGAAGGCATATAGGCAGCTACTGGAAAATTACACTTCAGATTCTTTTTTCTATGTTGCTCCTGATTCATTGTATTGAATAAAGGATAAGAATTCAATACCCAAATGGAGTGCTGTAAGTTCTTGTTATTTTTCATTTCTTAAAATGATTTGATCCATTCAGTAATTGACTACTCTGGAATTTGTGATCCTGCCTGTTCAATGATGTGAATTATGAAATCCTGAAATTTATGTGTACTGATTTGAATATAGTTCATAGTAGCTTCAACTTATTCAATTCCCTATGGATTGAAAAATGTGTACTTTCAATCCCATGGCATGTCTGTGTCTTTGTGGACTGCCAGTGACTTCTGCAGTAAATTACTGTCTGAAAAGGGCAAAAGCCTTCATAAACTCAGAGAACAATGGTTCTGTCACTTGTGTGAGGCTGTTTTGGGCTCTTGATGTTGGGATTTTCTGGACTGATACTAGGTATTGCTGGTTCACATGCATGTGGGTTCCTAGTGAACTGAATTGAGCCTAATTTTCTCACTTTGCCTCGAAAAAAGTTGGTTTGGTCCGGAAAAAAATATTCAAACTCAAATCCTGGCCGACTTTATTATGTTTTGTTTTCATTTATATATTCATCAAAATGATATTATATAAAAAATTTATAATTCATTAAATATCAAATGAGTTCAATTTTAGACTCAAACTCAATTCGGGCTCGATTATAATAAATACACACTGAATATTTAGTGAATCGAGTTCGAACCACATATTAAATACTCAACTTATTTACTCCCCTTGTTGTCAACAATCTACAACTTTCAAGATTGCGATTCGAACACCATATATTATAAATTCCTTCTCCCAGCAAAGAGTGTTCCACTTTATCGCCATGTTACAAGTGTAAGAAAAACATACGAATTCTGTAAATTCATGGGTTTAATCAATCCAACAGATCCAAGCAGATAACAATGGCGCTATCCTTAAAGCTTTTTTATTGGAAACTGATTTTTTGTTGACATAATTGTTTTTATCCACTAATAGCAACAAATATGAGATCATTGATTCAATTGTACCACACCGAATCGTGAATGATAAAAATCTTGCACAACAAAAATATTTTCATTGCAAGTTAATTGTACAAAATTATATACGAATAATTATCACACAACTATAATTTTCAATATAAACTAATTAGAAGAATTTATATTATCGGACTGATATTATACATATACATATACATATATGTTTTGACATTCGAAAAAGTACAACCATATATCGATCTATATATATATATGGAGACGTGTCGCACTCACAATTACATATATGGTTGCGGAGTGACATATATATACATATATGGACCACATATATATATGAACATGAGTATGTAGAATCATCCTCAAGAGTCAAAGACCCTTTCTTCTTCCATCTTTTTCCTCTTCATTCCTACTTTTATTTTCACTATATATTGCTTTGTTGAGGAATATTCAAGTTCTGCACCAATATGAATTAATGTGCACGAATCTATCGTTTCGGGCCCCAAAATTTAGTCAAAAAGCATTTCCTAACATTCCCATTCTTTTCCCAAGTCAAAACACTTTATTTCTCGTACTATTATTCGTTCCACAATATCAAGTGAATCAAGTTATTCCAATTTCGCTCGTGCGCTCTATTGATAATTACAAGTATTGGGTTTTAATATGTCTAATATTTTTTAACACATGTAAGTTTTTCTTCAGGTACTGATAATAGAGTTAAAATTATGCTGGTAATACAATTCTTCAAAAGTCCGTTCAGAACATGAATTTTTCCTGATTTTCTTATAAAAAACAAGAGATAAAAAGTTAACTCAAATGAAACATCTACTCTAATATTACAACAGTTTTCTGAGGATAAATTTAGTAAATGATGATGATAATATTTGTCTTTTACAAGTTTAACTTACGATAATGCTATGCTAATCAAAACATTATTTAATTTCTTGTTCGCATAAAATTATACAGTAACAGCATATGCACAATCTTTTTATTTTTCTTTATAAATTAACATTGCCTTAGAATTTAGATAGACACCAAGTACTTTTTGGGTTTTCTTCTTATCTGAATTGCAAAAATTCGAACCCATAACAGGGAAGAGATTAAATATTCAGATTATGAAGAATATTTTATCTAAAATAAAGATGTGAAAACTATCACTTTTAGTAAGTTTCTTGATATATTACCCTTAATTGTAAGAACTGGTACTTTGCAATATTAATCTACTTTTGTAACTATTGAACTTTTTTTGCACTAATAAAATTTATGGACTGAAAACATGAAAAATGCGTACCCTTCATGAAATTTACAAATACATGTAAAGTGATAAAAATAATCATAAAAATTACATGTAAGATTTTTTATAAGCCACTATTTATTTTTAGTTATTTTTATTCCATGGACAATTACCTTATTGTTAAAAATTAAGTTTAAATAGTTCAGGATAAATATTTTCCATAAATGTAATAAACATTTGCCATAAGTGTAGTACAAAGAAAATCATTGTGCAAACTGAAGTATATACAGTTGTAAAACACATCGTATCAAGTGCATTGATGTATAGTTACTCTTTATAACTATGTGTGTGACAGTTGCCTGAAAATTTGGAAAAAATATAGGGTAAATTCCACATGACCCCTTAATTATACGCGTGTTTCGCATGCCCACCTTTAACTACAAAATTAATTTGTGATCCAAAAATCCTACTTTACCTTTTTTATTAATTTTTTTCAAAATTCTATTAAGTTTTTGTGAAATGACGAAAATACCCTTATATCTAAAAAATAAAAATAATTTTGAACTTTTTTTTTCTAATTTTCTCGTTGTACAAAATAAAGAATAAAATTTTGTTAATAGTAAAAATAATTTTTAAAAAGATTTTCTTATAAAGAAAAATTTAAAAATAAAAATTTACTTTTAAACATCGTTTTTTTATTTTTATTAATTTTTATAAATAAAAAATTAATACTAAAATATTATTTTTATTCTTTATTTTGCACAACGAGAAAATAGAAAAAAAAAGTTCAAAATCATTTTTATTTATTTATTTTAATTTTTCAGATTCAAGGGTATTTTCGTCATTTCACAAAAACTTAACATAATTTTGAAAAAAGTCAACAAAAACATGTAAAGTGGGATTTTTGGATAGTTAAGACACCTCACAGATTGATTTTGTAGTTAAGGGGGCACGTGAGACACGCGTATAGTTAAGGGGGTCATGTGGAATTTACCCCAAAATATATAACGTTTTTCCAAAAATTCAAAATCAACCAAAAATAAAAATTAAACTCGAATTAATTTTTGTCACGTGTATCTAATAATTATTTTATCATTAATTTTTAATTAATTAAATTAAATTTTAGTATGAAATTTTACTTTCTTGCAATTTCTTTTGGATCTGCGATTGTTCATATTGCAATAAATATATACTAAAGCATATATTTTTGTAATGTGTATATTCGAAGAATAGATTTAGTAAGGGTTCGTAGGCCCTAAGAATATGTGGCAGAGACATGCATCTAGTGTTTTAGAGAAGTCCAGAAGTCAGTCAAATAACATATATTTATATATGGACTTGTCGATTGCATATATATTTATATATATGCTCCATCTCTAAAGTTGATTCAATAATATTCCATTTCGTAGCTATATATATACTCAAACCCTATTCTTCACTTTCTCGCACTCTCAACTCTCAACCCATTTCTCAAGTCATCAATTAATCAATCTCATCATCACCATGCCAGAAACCTTAAGGTATGCTTATTGCTATTCAATGCATGTGGTTTGAATAATAAACTATTATAAGCTTGTGATCACGTCCAAACCTCTCAGCACGCAACACGTGGTGTCGTGCGCTGACAGTCACTGACCAAATTCTTTTTTCATTCAAATCCTCTTAAGCCATTTTCCCGTCCTCCTGCCACATGACGTCCTTACGTTGGTTCTCACGCATCTCTTAATTTTCACTAAAGTATGCCCCAATTATATTATTATATATTGGATGAGATATTATATAAATTATAATGAAAGCACTCTCATTGATTTATAGAAAATGATGAAACACTAATATATACTCTATATACACTAGAATATCAACAACAATGTAATACTCGAACTTGATATGTTGTTGTAATTATTTTCCTTTATGTTGGCATTCCAACTTTGGCGTGTCGTTATTAAGGAAATTATTCTGAACTATCATGGACTTCACAATTTTACAGTCTTCTCAAATTCAATACGGTGAAAACTGAATTGAGTTTTTGAAATAATTTGGCAAGAGTGTCCCTTCTTGATTTATTGTTGTGCTCGATGGACTTTGTTGGTACTCTAACACTCCACTCGAGTACAAGTGTCCGAATTATGAGATTATTTTTCGGATTAAAGGGTATGCACACGAGCCACGACCTTAAGCCCAAATCAAACGTCAAAGAAGGACGAAACCCTGATATATAATACTTAATTTGAACCGTCTAAATAATACATGTATATGAATATTAGAAGTCGTATGTGAACTGTGAAGTGACGTAAATCACATGTAATAAACACGAGTTCGTTAGTTTCAAGCACACACGTACATAATGTTGTTATTGGTTAATTTATTGGTGATAAAAGCACACATAGGCATGCATATGAACAAATTTCATTATATAAACATATTTATGTATGTATATGCAGGAACAAATGTGGTGCATGTTATAAGCAATTCAACAGAAAAGATCACCTGGTAGAACACATGAAAACCTCGTATCATTCTGTCCATGAACCCAAGTGTGGTGTCTGCAATAAACACTGCAGATCTTTCGAATCTCTAAGGGAACATCTCATGGGTAAGTAACAATAATTAGTTAATTAATTAACTTGGTGATATATTCCTATATTATTTGAAAGTATTTTCGAGTTTTGTGCTCTGTAGCTTTAACATTTGAGATTGATCGGACTTTATCATCATGATTGTACATATATATATAAGTCAAACTCCACGTAAAGAAGATATGAACCACTATATACATATTTCTTGAATCATTCATTAATTGTATAAGCTATTTTAACGCGTGTGTATTGAAATCGACGTCTACCTATAAACTTGAACTGGTATTCCAACAAATTAACTCTATTTAAACTTGATAGGGTATTTGCCAAAAGCAGCATGCAACAGTATATTCAGCAGCCAAGGATGCGATCTCTGCCTCACAATCTTCAATAGCCCCAATGCTTTAATGCTTCACCGCACAAAATGTCAACTCCCTCCTCTCAACATCGTACGTGTAATAATCTTTTCGCTGTATTTTTACAAAAACACTTTCTTATTCATGTTCAAATTTGCAGTCTGCACAAATTCGTGAAAATTAACGGAATTGTCACTTAAGTGTTGGACATTTAAGTTAGCACGTTTAGAGGTGGACATGCATCAAAAATCAGGCCAAATCGGTCAAGAATCGAACCGGGCCACTCAGCGGTTCTCCATTTTAAGAATTAGAACCGGAACTGTTACCCACAGTCCTAGTTCTTTGGTCTCGGTTCTTTCGGATGCGGTCTCCGGTTCCGTTGCCAAATTGCCCAACCCTAAATATGTTTTGAGTTAACACTTACATTAATTTCACGGATTTGCATAAAATGTGCAAAATTAAACATAAATAAGGGAGAGTTTTGCAAAAATAAACATGAACGAAAAAGAGTTTTTTGCAAAAAAATATAGTGAGTAGAGAATTTGTGCAAAAAAAACATACTAAAATAAGACCTTTTATAATTTTTCCTCTATATTATTACAATTTTCGACCATTCACTCAAAAACAAACTTACTATAACATAATTAATTAATTAACTTGACGTTTTTTATTTTATATATAGGGACTGCTCTCTCGGTTAGCTAATATCGGGACAATAGAGAATTTAAAATTTGACGGTCCAAAAGTGGTGGCTATGGCTTGTAAAATGGTCGGAGGAGGAACTGATGGGTCCATAGACCTTTGTGCTAGGCTTTGTCTCATCGATCAACACGAAAATATTATTTTCCACACTTATGTCAAGCCCCCAATTCCAGTCACAAATTATAGGTAAATTTATTTAATTAATAATTTATAGAGTGTTTAAAGAATAATAATATATATTATGGTTGTTGTTTTAGTTTTAATTAAGAGTTGGAATTTTTAAGGTACGAATTTACGGGAATTCGACCGGAGATGTTAAGGGACGCAATGCCGCTTAGACAAGTGAAGGCTAAAATCGAGAATTTCTTGTGCAATGGCGAACCGGTTTGGAAGATCCGGCCCGGTTCGGATGCGGCTAACAGAGCCAAGGTTGTGGTAGGTTATGGCCTCGACCACGACCTTGGCTCTCTGCAAATTGAGTACCCACCATCATTGATCAGGTACGTAATATGATATTAACGCTTAAAATCACATTTATCTAAGAATTTGACTTGACGGATAAATTTTTCAAAATATAATTCTGTCTTTTAGATATATAATGCTTACGTAGACATCTAGATGGTCCTCGAAGAAAAAAATATAGATAAGCTTATATTCGACACGACGGATGATACAGTTCTTATAAATACTCATTAAATAATATAAAAATCATATTCTAACCTAATTAGTTGTAATATGGTTAATTAATTAACTAAATATTAAGCTAGTCGCACCAGCTTGAGCGTGGCCTGTAGTTGGCACTGCTCGCTCCCGGGCTTCAGTACAAAGTTCAAGGCTCAGCACGATATTTGGGTGGAGTGGGTTTAAAGGTAGTTAGCGCAAGTGACTTAATATTCAATATATATATATATATATATATATATATATATTAAGCTAGTCGCTTCACAAGCCTTATTATATGGTAGAGCTCAAGTCAAGATCTATCAAATTTAAACTCGATTCGCCTTATTTACACTCTTAAGTAATTGTCTTTTGAATGTCGGTAAAAAAATAATCAGACTCTGATAACGAGTACATGCATGTATGTAATGTGTAGGGACGCCACAAAGTATCCTCCTCTAGTGAAATCAAACAAGATAAGCGACTCGCTCAAAGAACTGGCAAAAACGTACCTCGGGTAAGTACCTTTACGTTAATGTTCTAAAACACGTATCGGACTGAAAGAATCTTCTAAAGACTAATAAAAAATCAGACGGGTTAAAAAATGAATCTAGATATATATTTACGGAAGATTAAATAAAAGTAACCATGAATCAATCAACGTGTTGACATGTGCAACAAGCAGATATGACATGAGTGCGGTCCAGAATCCGTACGAGGATTGTGTCGCGGCGATGAGGATTTACATGAGACTGAGGTCGTCGCAGGTTCATGGTCGGGTACAAGGTTCTGGGTTTGGGTCGTGGAGGCAAGCTGATTTGGAGAAGATGACCCCACAACAGTTGCTCTCTCTCTCCACTTCTGATTACTACTGCTGGTGCTTGGATTCTTAGTAATTACATTCTAATTAATATATAAATAATTCTCATTACAAGTTACAATTACCATGGTTGATTGGCAATAAAATGGAGATCATATGTATTTCTATTGCTTATGTATGTATCTGTCGTGTTTGTAACGAAATATATCCAATATTTCACTTAATAAATTTATTATAACGTGTTATTTACTTAGCTTTTTTTGGTCAATTTGATGATGTAACATTTTTTTTCAGAGATGACAACATGTCAAGTTTTGATTTTTCTCCGCCTTATCTTGGCCTATATCCCAAATCCACATTGAACTTTTTCTTGGATTTCCTCAATCCTAAATTTTATGATAATATTAAATTTATATGTAATTCTCTGTCTCGATCTTTGGGGCGATCGAATAAAAAATATTGGGTACTAATAGTCGAATCAAGAATATTGGGTACTTATTGGATTCATGGTGTTTTGTCATTCCTATCCTTGCGAGCGAGTTGAATTGACATTTGGAACAATATATTGGTCATTGACTTATAAGAGTGTTATGGTGCAAGTCGAGCGGACACCACATGTAAAACACATGCAACCTGCCAGAAAACTCAAACTGATAACGAGTACTCAGAAAATGTTTATCAAATCTCACTATGATTCACATACATTGTTTTAGATACAACACTCTTTAACAATATGTTTCGTGGGATTGGGTATTCGATCAACCATTGCAAGTGGTAATAATAATCTTTTCAACGTGAGACTGTGACGTGCCCTTTACCCTGAGTATCAATAGCAGAAGTTAGTTTAGGTCTCACTGTTTTGTTGAAGAAACCGGAGGTCTTTCATTTGCATCCGAATAGCTTCTTTGGGCAAAGTCTTAGGCTCCGGGTAGAACGCATCCTCGCCTCCTTCGGCGACTATTGTGGCCTTTTCTTTGATCATTCTCTGTATCTCTCCCCGCTCCACCAATGGGAACACTGCGCAGAGCATGATGCATAGCAGCCTCGCGTCGTCCTCTTCTATCGGGTCCCTCCCAAAGCAACAGACGTAAATTGCTTCCAGCGCCTTCTCTGCTCGTGCCTCCATGGGCACGTTTGGAGTCTCAGAGTTGAGCTTTGCCCGTCTCTGCAGTTTGCAAAGCATTTTCAGGACATAGATCAATGATCACTCAAAACCCCAATTAAACCCAATGTCATAAAAATCTGTAAGCGCTAGTCGGTCGGAGAGGGCTTTCTAGGGACTAATCATGGATTAATCGGAAAATAAATCGGATTAAAGGATTAATCGGAAAATAAACCATTGTTAATAGGGACTAGTTGGACAAGTCGGGGATTTTCATTGAATAAACCATTTCCCAAAACTATTTAGTCAATAGTGAAGTCATAATATCGCCTCATGACAAAAATTGCATCTGAAAATCGCAGATGAAGGTAACAACGCTAATATAAGTTTTCACGTCATATCCATTATTAGGTAGTGTTCTAAAAATCTCCGACTAGTCCGATTAATCCCCTATCAATCATTGATTAGTTCACAGGGGCCCTATCCATCCGACTAGCGCCTAGCGTTTTTCAGTACACACTTTATCAGGATTGTTCTTTTTCCTAGTCAAATCTTAAAAGCATAACATATTCACCATTCACCATTATCCAAAATTACGCTATTTCTTTCATGCACAATTCAATACCAGAGCAAAATGGAATCAAAATCAGTGTTTGCTATACCTACACGATGCATAAGTAATGCGAAAATAAGGAATAGGTGAGAGTGAGACCGACCAACAGACCTCTTTTGCCTCACTAATCAAGGAAATGAACTTCTGCTCCTCGAATTCAATATCATTTGCCAACCGGAGATTCGCCACTCCATCCAAAATCTCCTCAGATTTGAGAAAACCGGCGCCAACAGCCGCAAGCCAACAACTCATCAACACATACAAAGGATCTCCCGCCTACGCACGATCAAACAGAAAACTCGAACTTAGCTTCACAACATAGAACCGCATTTAGTAACACAACACGCATAAGCAAAAGCAACCCAAATGCAATAATCAAGAACTTCAAATATTTGTCGTAATTATGTATCCCAAATAAACAAAACAAAAAACCTTTTTATGGTATGGATCATATGAATATAATATGATCAACAAACCCTTTTAAGCATATCAGGTTTTAACATCAAAATCTAAACAAATATTCAGCACAAGCTCTCCTGATCATTATGTCTTCAATTCTGAAAGAACAAGAACAACAAAATTGGTAAATTAAAGCACAGAGCATTCATTCCAACTACAGCTTAATTCAGTACCCAAAATCTTCAAAAACCAATTAATTCCCATCAAATCAAAAATTAGATCAGAGTGGTTTCAATTTACCCTTCCTCTCCGCTCCTGAAACTCATAGAAAGCTCTGGAATCGTTGACGGTGCATTTCTTGCCGACGCGGCGCCGGAACTCGGCGAAGTCGATGATGTCGGCGCCGACACCTCCCTCGTCGCTGAGGATCCTGGCGACGAGTCCGATGACGGGGAGAGATCCGATGACCTTGTTGGCGAAGCTGGAGAAGGAGTTAGGGTTCTCCATGTAGGCTCGGACCAGGCACGGCCTCTTCGAGCTCGACCTCGAGCTGGGCCTTCTGGGTTTCGAGCGGAACAGAGACTGTGAAGTTGGGTTGCAGAAAGCTGAAGATAGAGTGGTGGTTGGTGACGAACACGACACGACCACCATTGTTGATGATGCTCCGGCGATGCACTGGATTTTATTGCTTTTGTTTCTGGTTCATTTACTGGGTTATCGTTTTTATATGTTATCCGGTGGGACTGGTTCTCTGCTCCTCGGGTGCATCGTCAATGGTGTGCCTTAGGCTCGGCCTGTTTTTTATTTGGGCCGGGGAGGTTGGGCCCGTGATCCCTATCGAGCCAGCCCAGCCTCCATTATGTGGGTCCTGAGTTGGGTTCACGTTTTCGATCCGAAATGTTATTAATATATTATTTTTTTTATAAAATAATTGTATTATAAAATACATTTTAAATAAATAAAAATTTTCATTCGTCCATATAATATTTTTTACTATATCGAGGAAGCCACACGGTCGCCAGCTAAATACAAAGATTTTCAGTTTTTTTAATTTTTGTTATGAAAAGTCTCCGTCATGTCCCGTTTGAATCGGAGGTATTAAATCATTGTCAGAGACTGTGATAATTTTTTCTTCCATAAATTCATGTGCATAATTATATGTGGGCTATTTCTAAAGGGAAATTAAGATTTATGAAATATGGTATTTATGTGATTTTATTATGTCTTAACTATTAAAATGGAGATTTATGTGGAGTTCATACACCATTTCCTTATTACATCTTTCTTAATAAAAATACTAGTTAATTTATATAAATTTTAAAGATTTTTCTATAAAAAATGATTATTAATTGATGTCAAATTTTATATCTTTTTGTTATGACATATAAGTGAGTCTTAATCAATATTGGCATCAAAATTGCAACTTATATCATTTACTAGAGTCTTTATAGCTTAATATCAAAATTGTATAGCAACGGTTTCGTGGTGTAGTTGGTTATCACGTCAGTCTAACACACTGAAGGTCTCCGGTTCGAACCCGGGCGAAGCCATTCGTTTTTGCCCAATTTTTACGGGCTTGGGCTTTCAACTATTGGGCCCAGTTCATGCTTTTGTTGGCCCGCCTCCCATATAATAACCGAAGCGTTTATGAACTAAAGATGTTGAATCAAACAGAAAATCTAGTTTGAGCTATGGTTTCTTACAAAAAAAACCATTTACTTGAAATGAGTTCTGATTTTATTTAATATAATATGAGCATTGTGATGGTCTGATTCTGATAGGTTTAAAAAAAGATGGTGTCCAAGAAACAAAATTATCTGATATATTTTTAAAAAAAAAAGGGATGGTAGCAAAAGTTTGGTACTCTGTTCGATTTAAACTCTAGAAAATCGCTATACGCTAATCGTCCGGAAAGAAATTTTGAAACGATTAATTAAAAATTATAAAAGATTAATCGGGACTAATCGAACAAAGTCTTAAATTTCTACAACATTAATATTTATTATGACAAAAATTCGTTAATTATACTTTTTTGCCGTCTAACAAAATGTGTCAAATATACTCACAAAAAAACAACACTTCTTCATTCTGGTGACTACCCACTTTTCAAGATATCGATTCCACCTTCAAATTAAAAAAACAAAAAGAAAACATTTGACTTCAATATTTTAATCAATATATTTTAAGATAATTTGGTAATATCTTAAATACTAAACATCTGCACACAATTTGGTGATATTGTCAAGGTTAACTTCATATTTTACACCAATTTTTACAATTATCCCACAAAGATAGTACATTCTATCTTGATTCTGATATTGAAGTTTCTGGACATGAAAGTCTCTTCACAACTATTGATACAAATCAAGTTAATAAACTCTTGTTTAGTTGTTTACATGAAAACTACAGCTGCAGAGGTCTAGCACCAATCTTGTAACTGGGATTGACAAGATTCTCCAACCCAGAGACCACTTTAATTGACTCTATAACATCACCAACCTTAACATCTGCCAAATATTCCTCATTCTCAGTAACATAACCGAAAACTGCGTACCGACCATCCAATATATTAGCATTGCTGGGAGTCAGTTCACTTTCCTTCAGCAGCCAAAACACTTGACTTGATGCAGAATTGTTCTCAAACTCCTGTCATTTATAGACAAAAACTAAGCCAGTCAACAACATGTAACGACTACATTTACATTAACACAAGCAACAGTTAAAAACTCGAGTTCTCACATCTCTGGCCATGGCCATTGTTCCAAAGGCGTTGAAAGGGAGCTTTGTTTGAGCCTTGTATAGACCGAGCTCCTGTTTCAGCACACGTCGAATGTAACTTATGAGATTAAAGAAAACATGATGACATTGTGACACTAGATTTTCATTTTTTGAGAGAGAGGCTATATACTTCCAGAGTTGAACCATAAAAAGGTGCTTTCTCCCCTTCCACCATGAGCTCTAATGGTATTGTTCGGGTTTTTCCTGTGCTTGGGTCGATGAAACCCTCTGCAGGTCCCTCGGGGTCTCCAGTTTGAACAACAAAGCCATCCGCTGCAACGTAAGTAAAGGGAACATATAAGGCTAAATTTAGTTTACGGGGTATGCAAATTTTACTATCTCCATCGTCAACATGGTCATTTTATTTTATTTAATTATTCTGGAGAATCATAAGCACTTGATTTGAGTTGTAGTACCTCTCTGGATCTCCATGCCATCATAGAAGTGTCTTTCCACCAAGTCTACAAAATTCCCAGCAGTTACTGGGGCGTTGTAACCATCTAAGACTATATGAAACACACACTCGTCTAGGTTGGGGTTGTCCTTAACCTTGACTTTCATATCCACAGCCGCCCGCCCCTTCAAAAGCGGCATGCTTTGGTATTCTTCCGGCACTTCATATGGGAAGCCTTCCAACATATCCTCTTCAACACTGCAGAAATCCAATGCCCCAGGAAGAGATCTCAGCTGCAGTAGTCAATAACAAAGGGTATATATGAGCAAACTTTATCTTCAGCGCATTCACCTTATATATGTCCTTCCCAAGTTTTTTTAGTTAGTTTGGAGACCGCATACATATAGTGCTCTAAAATAATGTTAGGCACCGCACCAGTCAGGCGGGTTTTTATAACGCTGTGCACATATCAATAAACTCTTAACGCAGGAGGAAATCATCAAAGTATCAGATTTTACATTAACCTAAGGAGTTCGGACACTTAAAGACGTTTTAATTTCATGAATCATCTTTCATCCTCTAACTAACCCATCGGCAATTAGTTATATTGGAAGGTGGGAAATTCTAGCAAGTTCCTGCGAAATTTCAAAATTTTGCGTCTAAATCTTCTAAGCCTATTGCACCCGTTTCTTCAATTTCGGGTTTGCATAGAGGTGAGGTTTTTCACAATGCTACTAGTAAAAATTCTACAAGGTACTTACCCTCCAACATACTGGAGCAATTCCTTCTGTTTAGGTGCTACCACGTCTCTTTCCCTGTCCTCCGTTATTTGTTGGAGCTCCTCTAATCCAACTTCCAACTTTTCAAGCAGTTCAACCCCGTGTTCCTTCTTCGATTCAGCTAATCCCGAAACAATTAACGTTTTTCCCTGCTTCAGGGCTCGCGATGCCTGCCTAACATTCTACATTTCACGCAAAAATCATCTCAGTTAGGACAATGTCCATTGAAATCAGGACTTAGGAGAATACCATTATGAACGTATACAATTCATTGGAAATCTTACTCTCTCCACTGAATCAAGCGCCTTAACTCCAGCAACCTTGAGACTCTCGGTGATGTCCTCGAGAGGCTTCTGTACTTCCCTGATAGCTTTATTGTTAATAGGCAGAGCATATCTTAATAGAGCTCCCGGGTCCTTAATCGGCGGTCCAGAGATCAATACGGATACATCAGGCAACACCGGGGTCGTCGCGGCATACACATTACCAGCTGAATCTATTGCAGGTACCCCCGTAAAGAGCCCCGCCGCCAGAGCAATGGATATGGCACATTCCTTGAAGGAAAATGATCCTCCTTTCTGTTAAAATTAGATAAGTTATGACCAAACAAAATCCAATGGCCATAAACCAATCTCTCTCCAATTCAAAAATCGAATTCTAGACAAAATATTGATATAATGCTCTTCGAGATACCGAGAAATTGAGAATTGAAGAACATTAGCTGAAATTTAAACAGACCCAAATACAGAAATGTCCAGATTAACTTAATTTCTAATTCAAAAATGAACAAAATTGTACATGAATAATGATTTGCAAAAACAGTGATCTCCGAGATATTCAAAATTTGAGAATTGAACAACATTAGCTGAAATTAGCTGCAATGCAGGCATGTTCCGATTAAGAATTTCAACAGTTCCAACAAACAGATGCGTCCAGATGAAATAAACAACACCCAGAAGTGAATGAAGATCCAAAAACCATACCTGCTTACACTGGATCTGAGATTGCCGAGGATTGTTGTGGTAGCTCAAGAAGCTATTGGGAAAGCGGATTTGGGTGGTGATGGTGGGTGATTTATTTGGGGCTTTGAATTTGGAGGTGAGGAGGAAGGAACAGGAGCAGGAGCATGGTACAGTGGCTATGGCTGCCATGGAAAATCGCAGGTGCCTCAGAGAAGAAGCAACGATGACATTAGAATTTGGATCAAACACGAAAAAAGGAGCTTTGAAACGAAGATAAGGTATTGAGTAGTTTTGTTTTTGGAGGGTATTGCTCCAATGGATCGGATAAGACAAGCATTTCTCTAGAATTTTCTTGTATTTTAAGTTAATTGGGTTCATAAAGTATTTTAGGGTAAGTTTAAAGTTGTAATTATCTCAAGTCGTTGCTGTAAAATAAAATAAATTTTAAGTCTCTTCATAACGGTACAAAAGTACTTTTATGGTAAAAATATTATAAATTAAAAAAAATGATGATAGTATCTTTACCACTTGAAACTCGCTCGTCGTATATACATTGACGTCGAGAAGCTAAATTTTATAATAAACTTATTGATTATCGATTTCAAAACATAAAATTTCGATTATAATTTTTTTTCTTAATTGTTTGTGTAAAATGTTTGTCAATTCAACCATTTTGCAATAGTTGCTCGACACGAACTTCTACTTGTGATTCAAATTTGAAGCCACTTGATCACATGAGATCATTAAAGAAATATTTTAGTTTAAGCTTGTAACTCCATAACTCTATATCTTTCATAAAGCTTTACCACCTCACAATAACCCGGTGATCAAAGCATTTTCTATTTTCACACGAAAAAGTAATGCGCATTTTCTCCATTTTCAAACACTGTTAAACTCATATTAATCTTATTAACGTTAAGTATTTGAATTTTTAATCGACGACGAACCATTCAACAAATAGCAAAATGTGACAGATATTCAAGCCCATATGCGAATGAAATTAGCTAAAATTCAACATTCTATTGATGATGCTAGAGCAAAAACAGAAACACCAAAGCGACTAAACAACACAACTCTACTCCAAGGAAAAGAAGAAAAAAAAACAAGTTAACTTGACTGCCAAGTTCCAACCACTTATGCTATATCCAGTCTGCCCTATATATCAGCCTGTCTTTATTTGAGGTCTATGACTGAGCTTCACTGCGATACCCAACTCCTTAACAAGAACAACTTTGGAACTATCACGCCTTACCTATCTAAACATTTAAGCTACATCTTCAAACCCTACACCGATCACACGATCTCCACTGCATTGGCCTTTTCGTTGTTATCCCCTTCTTTAGAGCTCGCTTTGTAGTACACTGCATAGATCCCGAGTTGCAACAGACCCGCGATCGCTCCAAGCCCATTGCTTATCTGCAGAATTGTGACACGCGCGCAATAGTTCATATCGGGAAACTCAAATTTGCATAATTGTGTGTTTAAGGATTGTATGAGAGATTGGATTTACCAGCATGTAGACATCTAGCTGGATTAAGGCGTAAGTGGTCCAGGTGATTCCATTCAGACAGTTTGCGAACGAGAGCCAGAATGGCATGTACTTCACGCTCTTGGTCTTGATGACCTTCCCCTGTTAAAACGAGTTCGAGGTTTAAAATATAAAATCTGTGTCGAATAGTATATATAAGATTGATTAATTGTGGATGGCTGGGCGTACCATGATTGTGAGAGGCGCGGCGTACATGCAAACATTGAAGAAAACACACATTATCCCAACAATCATGGATCGGCGGGTATGGCCATGAGCTCCCAACAATGTCCCTGTGATCACAACAACCATAAAAATGGCTTCACCGGCAAGGACCATAGCCACCTTTTTCTGCAATCACAGCAACACGATTAACATAACCAGGCTAAATCAAATTACCATAACCACAGTGATTAACATTTGACGCTTTCTAAAACAAACAGCAGATGCTGTATAATCATCCGGTAACTAAACCACGTGAAGAAACACCATGCAGCCTAATTACATGCAGAGTGATCACAATCAACGACAAATTGAAATGTAGAACACTTCTAAACTTCTAAGTTCAGTTATAATAAGATTCAAGAGAAAAAAATTTCATAGCGAGATAAAACATACCCTCCCTTTGCTATCCGAAAAGGTGCAGAAAATTCCCAAATAGATCAACTCGAGAAAGATACCAAAGCCATTGATGGTGATAACCAGAAGACTATCTGGATGAACAAACGGCATACCATAGAACACCCACATCATGCAGTTGAGCACGGTAGCAAGGTAAGGATCGGGTTTAAACCCCTCCACATCCTTGTTCTTGATGATTTTCTGGAAAGTAGGCCTGTGAAAGTAATTCCAAGTTCATGTCAACAAAAAAACACACATCAAGCACAGGTGCACATATATGCATGATTCCACAATGCCAACAAATCTGGTGGCCTCATTTGTATGTAACGATCCAGAACAAAATTTTCATTACTTCCTCTCAAGTTCCAGAGTCAATTTTGTGTTAGTCACACAATTAATGATCAACATATGAACATTTTGTCAAGCATGATAAAGCTACTGATCTGCGAATCTAAGGTCGTAACCATATGAAACCATAGGATCATATCGATTACAATTCATAACAGCAACATATGCAGATATAAATCAGAATCACTCACCATGGAGAGATGAACAGCATGAAGGAGATCACATTTCCTGCTCACAGAAACCAAAACAGATCTCGATTACAGCAATTTCAATCCATAATATATAATCAAATCCAAAAATTAACTTTCACCATCTTCACCAACAAATCTAGTTCCACAAACCTCAAATCATAACCAGACGACAATGCACAAACCAAAACACAAAAAAACAAACTAAATCCGTTTCCATCCAAATTTTTCTCGGGAAACAAACAGCAGCAAAAGAAAACAACAGATCAACCGAGTCACTCCAAAGATTCAACAAAATAGCAACAGATCAACAACAGATCATCTTCATCGACGATTAACTCTAAAACAAAGCGCATGCATACCGATTATCCCGACGATATTGCGAACATCGTGAGCGCTCACCATCTCCGAAATCGAAACTCAATTGGAGCAAAGAAGATCAGAGAGAGAGAGAGAGAGAGATGAGAGAAAAGATAGAGATGGAGGTGAGTGAAGCACAATGTTGAGAGCGAGGTGTATTTATAGGTGGAGGAGAGGTTGAGTGTGAGTGACAGACCAATGGAGCCGATTAAATCGTACACGAATCGGATCATTACAACAGTTTCTATTTCTTCTTCTCCGATTCGCCGACATTGATGACGATCTCTGCAACACCAACACCAACAACAAATTAATCGGATCGGTTTTCGAGTCCCACACACAGCACAAGACCCACGCAACACTGTCCACTACCATCTCCACTTTCTCTCTCCAACAAAACCACACTCTCTCTCTCTCTCTAAACAATAACGAACGGACGCGAAGGCGCGTTTTCCACATTTGCATGGCGCCGGACGTGCCGCTCGAGCCGCGGAGGTTGTTACGAAGGGTTACGCATTCGGGCTCCATCTTCCTCATAATATCGGAAATGCCACTGCCAGCATCGTCGTGAATCGTGACCCATGACTCATGAGTCCTTATCCGCAATTATGTCATGCGCTTTTGGGCCCACTGAAGTTTAATGTTCGAGCCACGCTGGCGCAGGGTTTTTGTGTGGCTATTCAGATAATTAAAAGTTATTGGTTATTTAATTATTATTTTTGTCTGATACGTAGCCGTTGGGTATTTTTATTATTATTAAATATAGTTTTGTATTGTATCTACTTTTTGGTTTTAATATAATATAGACAGAAGTTAACTGAAAATAAATATTATAAACATATGTATTGTACTTCCTTAAAAGTTTTAAATTAAGAGATGTTAGAACACGTGACTTAATGAACGAAAAATGTGGATTGAATAAGAATTAGTTGGTTCATTTATTAGCAAATTATTCAAATCTATTTCAGTTATGTGAAAATATCTTTAAATGTCACTTTAATATAATATAATATCTTAATATTAAAATATTATGAAGTTATTATTCTCATCCATTTACAGAATAAAAGGGAGATTATTTAGATGAAAAATTATTATAATTATGAGACTTATCACGGTAATAAGTCACACTAAATTTTTGAGGATGAGGAAAGGTTTTGGGCTTGAGTTAGGTTTAAAGTAATAAAACTCTAAGAGAAATATAGAGCTTGGAGGCGGGATTTGAGTTTCCTTATACTGTTTATAGAGAATCATATAAAAGAAGAACGGAATATTAACTAATAGTTTATATTTTGATGATCGATTTAATATGACATAGAAATGGTAAAATATTATTATTTGATGTCTATTTGACGTCACTTATCGAAATGACGTGAGATAAATAAATCATAGACCGGAGTTTGAAATTCATTACATTATGTCCGAAATAAGTGTGAGGATGTGACAACATATCACTACCTTCTATGTTCTTGTTATATTAAAATAATTACACATTAATATCTATGCATATAATTTATTAAAATTCATATTCAGACAGAGACGAGATTCTGATGATTGATTTAATCTGAAATATTAATGGTAAAACACTCTTATCTGATGTATATTCGACGTCACCTATCGAAATGACGTGAGATAAAAAAAACTGAGAACAGTGTTTGAAATTCATTACACTCTGTTCGGAGTCTATGTGAGGATGTGACGGCATATCACTTGCCTTCTATATTTTTTATATATTAAAATAATAGCACATTAATATCTACGCATATACTTTATTAAAATTTATATTCGGACAGATACAAGATTCTGGTGATTGATTTAATTTAAAATAGAAATGGTAAAACATTCTTATCTGATAGATATTCGACGTCACCTATCGAAATGACGTGAGATAAAAAAATCAGAGTTCAGAGTTTGAAATTCATTACATTCTGTTCGGAATCAATGTGATAATGAGATGGTGTATCAGTTCCTTCTATATTTTTGATATGATAAAATAATTACACATTATTATTTATGCATATATTTTATTAAAATTTATATTTAAATAGAGACGAGATTTTACGTATAGCTCGTATTAAAATAAAAATAAAATCTTCGTAAAATCAATTGATTGTCTTCCAATTATAAATGTTATATAATAATGTTATGTTTATTGAAGTTTTCACCATGCCCATGCCTGCACATTCTGTGTACCATCATTTTCTAGAAAATAAATAGATTGGATTTGCCAATTTGAAGCCTTTTTAATTAATTATCTTATCCACATTGACCATATTAATTTAATTTTGTAGCTGTGCCTTGGACTGCTACATTTTGTCCCAGCTGTGACGTCAGCTAAAATATGAGCTCCATTGGTCAATTAAAGTCAAACCTATTTCACTTTCAATTTCTGACATCCACTTGTACAAAAAGTTATTTCGAAAGTCAAATAATATCTAGAATATTTCTTGAATTATCTATTGGATTTGTCGTGCACTCTTTGTTAAAGACAAATTTAATTTAAATATTCAAGAAAGTTATAAACTAAAATGTTATAATAAGTAGTGTTTCACATCACATTTATTGACACGACATAGAAACGGCTCAAGAAGCCCATAATTAATTATTTAATTAACTTTATATTGAAATTGTTCTAATTCGATTTTATTTGAGATAATGGAAGAATTTTACATAAAGTTTGATGTAAAATTTTAAAATAATTTTAGTTGAACTTAGTTTTTGATAATTGAGATATTAGTTTGTTCTAAATTTGTGCCCGGAACACTAAAGATAATAAATGTAGGTGAAACAATGAATCTGATTAAAGAGAATAACTGAGATGATATTTAACACGTTAGCTGATGTCAATGATGTTCAGTTGATTTTATAGAGTGATTTGCGTATAAGACAATACATTGATAGACGACAAAATATTTTTTTCGAATGTTGACTCTGCGAGGTTGAAGTTCATGCTGAGCTAAATGTTTTTTTTATGAACTGAACGTTGTTTTGTTTTGTGACGCTATCTAATTTATTATATTTTGAATTTCAAAAATCTATTCCAAAACTAAAACCAGTCAAACATCACGACGTGTATCGTGCATATGTTAACTTATAACTATTATAATACAACTTTATCGTATATGGTATATATTATTAGTCACATAAAGACAGATGTTTAATTCAAATTTTTACATAAAATTTGACATCAGCGGTTGATCATCACATTGTTTGTAGCAAGAGTCGAAAGTTCGACCCTTCTACGAGGATGGAGAGGTTTTATGGTGTGGGTAAGGTTTGATGTATCTTTTTCTTTTCTAGAAAAAAAAGAATCAAAATTGACAAAAGTTATTTGATAGAATTCAACACAAATAAACTCATCAATCCCGGGAAGCAAGTTGCACGCTTGATGGCAAAACGTCGTCGTATTTAGGAGTTGATTTGTAATAGCAAGCATATAATATTAGTTGTGCTGCACCAGATAATGCTCCTAGACTATTCCCGATCTACAAAAAAAAATCATTAATAAAATAAATATTGTTATTTATTAAATGTGTAATTTTGTTATTTTCTTTTCACTTCTTACCATTTTTTACTCAATCATTAATCTAAGATGAAAATATATATTGTAATAAATAATTAAACAGAAAAATAAAAGAAATATATACCAAGATGTAGAGGTCAAACTCGATTAGGGCAAAAGTAACCCAAATCACACCATTAAGAAAGTTGGCCAAAGAGAGATAAAATGGCATGTACTTCACACTTTTCGTCTTTATAACTTTTCCCTGAAAATTTAAGCAAGTTAAATAAATCAGTATACGAACGTCTCACATGAAAAAATAAAGTATATTTTATTATAAATAAATAAATATTTTGAGCAGATACGTACCATGACGGTCAACGGTGAAATATACATTAAAACCAGAAAAATGACCATGAGAATCCCTACAACCGCGGTCCTCTTGGCGTGAGTGTGAAGAAGTAGCAACGTGCATGGCACCACAACCGCCATCGCTGCCACCTCTGCCAAAATCCAAATTACCAACTTCATCTGAAACAATAATTTTATCGGTAATTAAAGAGTACGTTATATTGAGATAATATTTACGAATCGATTACAGGTAGAAAAAACAATATTGTAACATTAAAAATGGTTCATGGATAATTAAAATATGCATCAGATGAGATATTAACGTACATTGCATTATCACACTAATTAGTATGTACATAGAAATATAGAAAGAAGTTATTGAGCCTCTTCAAATGCAAATTAAAAATGGACTTCATTGCATTTAAAGGCTGAATTCAATAGGTAAGGATATGAAATGATGACATAATTAATATTTGCACTCAAATGTATAATATATATGGGATAATTGTTACCCCAAAATAAATATTGGGTGGTTTTTTTTTGTTTTTTAAATTCATTTTACCATATTGGTAAGCCTGACATGACAGGTAAGTTTACCATCAAATTTTAGAATTAACAAAATAAAGAAATTCCTTTTAAATGGAAAAACATTAGGGCTCTTCAAAATTGGCTGAAATTCGGTAAACTAACAAGAATCGAAATTGGAGATGATGAAATTGAAAGACACTAGTCTGGTATCGGTTCTTAAATTCAAGAAACAAAAGAAATCAGTTTGATTTGTATAAAATAGATACTAATTGATTAATTCAAAGATGGTATATCAACCCTCGGTCACCACAAATCGACGTCCATAAGACGTTGACGTGCAACATCCAACAAAACTGAATCGATGTTAATCAAAAATTCAGTCGGTTAATTTTCAAGTTTGATACAATGCTAGTCTGGTTTCAGTTTGGGCTTCCGGTACTGATGAACCAGCTTTCAGCACCCCTAATAACACGACCACTCTTTACCATAATCTTCTAACTTAAAAGTTTAATAACTAAATAAACTTACTCGGCCTTTCTTGTCCGCGTATATGAAGAACATAGTACAGTAAATAGCTTCAATCGCGAGTCCAGCGCCGTTAATGGTAACGACGAGTAGGCTATTGGGGCGAATCATCGGCAAGCCATAGAAGACCCCAAGCAAACAATTCATAATAGTAGCCAAATACGGGTCCGGCTTGAACTCCTCTACCGATTTATTCTTCACGATCTTATAAAACGTCGGCCTACATTATTCAAAACCAGCATAAATCCCTCAATTGATTTTAACTACAAATAAAATTAAACTAGAAGAAAAACTCAAAATAAATAAATTACGCTGGTGACGCGAATAAAAGGTCGATATGACATTTCCTGAAAGAAAATAAACCGTAACACTGTTAGTAATTTTATATAGAATATTTATTATTATAAATGTCATTAAATTGACAACATATACGTACCCAAAATTCCTACGATGGTCCGAGCTGCTGTTTTGCTGATCATGTTTGATTTGTTGCTGTCTGAAGAGAGGAAAATTGATGAAGAATTTATATTATGTAATGTTTAATGTGGGTCCAAAAATAACTTTTGGAATTTAGAAATGTGTTCTAAAGGGAGATTTTAATTTCTGAAAATGCATGAATATGAATCGTGTTTGGGGTCTAGGAGGGATCTGAAATTGAAGATAATTTAATTACTTGGTTTACTTTGGCGAAAACCCATTTTTCACATGTACGTAAATGGCAACTAATCAAAGTTCAGATCTTTATATTTAGTAACAATTAATGTTCATGGGCTGGTCATGGTTTTTGGCACGATTACGTACGGTTCATTTTTTTACTGAAGGAAAAGCGAGTTTTATTAATTAAATATCAAATAACTCGGC
The DNA here is from genome assembly GCA_963920655.1 of Geranium rotundifolium. NCBI lineage: Eukaryota > Viridiplantae > Streptophyta > Magnoliopsida > Geraniales > Geraniaceae > Geranium > Geranium rotundifolium. Next base: position 25,609,572 of record OY987321.1, read on the forward strand.
ATCAAGTCGAATAATTGAAGTTACAGATGGTAGGACTTCAGACTTCCCACCATAATCCCAACTAATATTAATTAAAACGAACATGATCAATTCGTGAGTCATTTAATCACGAGCAAAACAAAGAATATCTTTAAACTTTGTTTTATTGATGTTTTAAGATTATTATTATTGTTTTTCGAAAATTTTAAGAAGATAATTGTATTGACTTGATTGCATTTATATTTATGTCACTTAACATTTAACGATAAGAAGGAAATAATTAAATGCGATGACATTTTAAGAGATTTTTTATGTGAGCCTCGTTATTAATGGAGATATATATGTTATGTTATATTATATGTATATATATTTATGAGACATGGATTATGTAATATATTTTGGATAAGAACGTGTCTAGTCACATAAATTTAGAGCAACAACAAGTTCTATAGATGGTGTTCTGGATCTATATTGGGTTTAAAGGCTTTGATTAATTGTCATACATGTTTCTATATCATGAAAAAACACAAATAAATTTGGATATTGTTCTCTTATTAAGGACTATTCACATAAAACCATATTTATTGTCAAAATTAATAACATATATTAGTGGTTTGATTCATAAGATAAAGAGATGAAATTAAAATAATTCATCAACCATGAATAAATTTTGTTCATTAGTTGGGTCATACATGGAAATATTTACTTTCCCATCATGGAAAAATAGATTCGAACCTACAAACTCTTCTTTAAAAGTTTGTGCCTCGAACCGTTAGAGTGTTAATTCTTATACACACTACTTAAATTCGTAATTTTTAGATTTAGAACTTATACTCAACTTTTATTTAGAGCGATATTTTGTCTATCTATAAGATATATTCATAACAGATTAAGATCATCGATGTTTATAATTTGCACTCACCCCATCAAATTGATGATATAGAATCATGTTATCTATTGAGTTCAAAGATTTTTGTCATTCTTACTTTTATCGCCTTTTATTTGCTTAAATTCTTATTTCTAATGAACATGTTGAAATTTTATAAGTTGTATGTTATAATATAATATCAATTATTAGTACTATCAAAATTAGTGTGGTATTTCATTTTTTATTTTAAGGGTGGGTTTTGGATTTCAAAGTCCGGACAAAACGCTCTAGTCCGCTAAAGTCGATTTTCTAAGTGCCTCGTCTCACTAAGCTAAATCATCATCAAGCCTGGCCTACCCGGAAGGTGAAATATTAAACTACACATTTTAGGATCCTTCATCAAGTTTTATCCCAAATCTAATCATGCAATCGAACTTAATCACAATCAATTTCTCATTAGCTCAACCAATAAATGTACAATTAAGCTCTCATTACCATGAATTTTAACAGTAAAATCACAAACCCACTATTGATTCAACAATCAACCTACAATGCTCAACCAATTATTTCATTCCAACATACCCATCATCAACTAAGTAAACTACTCAACATCAACACCCACAATTAACAAATAAATAGCAAAATCACTGCTCCATTACCACATTCAAGTACAAAATCCATACACAAATCTAAACTAAATCAAACTACAAAGAATAAATGGATAGGAAGGGTTACAAGAGGATGGAGATTTCATATTTAAGCTCCATTTTCTTCAACCTTGACCTCCTCATAGCTATGTCTTCTCTCCCAAGCTCCTCTTATCCTCTTCATTTCCCTAACCTAATCTAAACCTAATCTCTATGAGACTCCCCTCAAAGGGGCCAAGTCTTAAATTAGAGGCAAAATGGGAAAAAATTGCTGAACTTCGGTTTCTGCAGCATTCCAACAACAACACGAGAGGTTTTCCCTAAAATAATTACATTTTGTTTGAACAAAAATTCCGAAGTTTGAATTTCTTCATATATAAACAATAATTTTTAATGTATAAATAATTATTCAAGTTAAACTTTTTAACAGTTAATAGTCTCATAATGCAATTCCTTTAAAATTTAATATATTTTATACATTTTTATATCCGAATTCAACTATATTTTTTAAAAACTGAGCTTGAGAGTTTTACCATCAGGATGCTGAGAAGATTACTTAACAATTTACATGCTCACAACGTAATATCATATGATGTATTTAAACAAATAGGTGCACATTGTCTGGCTGTAAACAACGATCTTGATATATATATATATATATATATATAATAAAATTGAAGAATTGAAAATTGAGGAATTGAAATTGAGTGAGAACAAGAAACAATTAATGGTTGATCTTGGATAATGGCATAACTGAGAGCAAATAATGATCTAGCATGATAAAACCAAAACTAATGATATTTAGTAATGTGGTCTTACGCTGTTCTTGTTCGAGGGAGTACAGGGAGCGGAGTTGGCCACCATGGGAGCATCAAAGGAACAGCACGATGATGATAAACCTTGGACTCACGATGAACAACATCAATCAGCCTCCACTCTCCACTCCCCGTGTTAACCTGGACAACATAATCTTTGCATCTCAGGTACACCAAATCAGCATTCTCCGGATGGAAGGCTAGACACCCGCTCCCGTGCGACGCTCTCCTGAGAGCGTACTTGGAGAGCCAGCCGGACCTGGCAACCAGTCGCCTCAACTCAACCACACGCTCCATAAACCACTCACCACTCTCGTAGTCCTTGAGCGTGTAAATCGTGTAAGTTGGCCCCACGGCTTGGACCAGGATGTGCCGGATCATGATCCTGAGACAGCCTCGGGTCTGCCCGCACAACACTATATCCCCGTATGCCCTGGCATTGTGAGGCAGGGGACACAATCGGAACGCGCAGTCCCACGGATCAAAGGTGACAAATGTATCATGGTCCTGCCAGAAGACAACACCGTTACACGCTATGACCTCGCTCAGAGTGGAGGCCTCGGGGAAACCCCCCGAGGCGCCGCGCCGCACCGGGCTCTTATCCCATCGGCCAGTCTCCGAGGAGAAGACCTCCACGGCGAATTCGGGGGATTCGCATCTTGCGGGAACACAAACCACCCTGAACCTCGCTCCCTTTTCCTCAAATATCAAGGCGGCGAGGACAACCCCTCGGCGCTCCGGCGAGATCGAACGATTCGGGAGGGAGAGCCACAGCTCGGTGACGGGGTTGCAGACGAAGAACACGCCGCGATCGTGCCCGGGGGAGCAGAGGATCAGGCCGTTGGAGGAGTTGAGGACGTGGATTTGAGTCGGATCTGGAATCGGGAGGAAGCTGAGAGAGAAGCCATCAATGGAGCGCCTCCTGAACCAGTCGACGCGGTTCGTCCTCAGAGGGGTGATTTGGAGGGGGTGGTCGGAGAAGACGCTGAGGAGGAAGAAGGTCGGAGGCTGATCGATTCGGCGGAGGAAATAGGGATGGGGATGGATGAGATGGGACCAGAGCTTGCAGACGCACTTGCATCGGAATATGAACTTGATGAAATGGACGCGGAGGAGGATCTCCAGAAGCAATTCGTCGTTCAGAGATTGTATCGGAGAGGACGAAGACGATGAAGAGGTAGGGTTTGGATTTGTACCTGAATCTGTGAATCGGAGTCTCTGGTCCTCGAATTCGTTGTTGTGGTGCAGTTTCGTCTCCATTTCTACAGTCTCTTGCTCGACCTCGTTGCTTCTGGTTTCCAACTTCAAAACAGGGGTGTAAATAAATTACTTGGCTCTAGCTCGGCTCCTGCTCTCACATATTTATACAACTAAATTCTAATTTGACTGAAAATAAAATGGGCTAACTCTGGCTCGGCTCGATTTAATTGGCTTAAATTTGAATACAGATATTTATTGCAAATTAAAAAAAATGATTCATTAAATAATAAATGAGTAGATTTGAGATTGATTCGACTTGATTGAGCTTATCTAATTCTACTGTAAATAATTTTTAAATATATTAATATAAATATATAATTCATTAAATATTAAACGAGCTGAATCGCGAACCTATCAATTATCAAGCCTAAAAGGGATAGGCTCGAGCTCACATTGTTTATTAAACGAGTCCAAATATCACTATCAATGTTGAATATCAAACCAATTATCATGGTCAATGTTTAAGTCGGTTTAGCTTGCATATCCTCTCCTTTCTCAATTAAATTTTATATTTTTGAATAATTATTTTTCCTCTTTCGGTCAAATCTTATATCTTTGTGAACGAATTTGAGACATGTATTATCAACAAGATAACAATGTGTCACGGACCGGGAGAACGGGTCAAAATCCGTTCATGTTCTCGACCGAGGATGGTTTCCACATATGCCATTGACACATGTCCGAATAGTTTTAGGCTGACGCGAATGCACGTTGGGATAGCCAAACGGCATGTCCCGATTGAGCCTTGCAACCCAATTAAACTGAATGGCCCAATTTTAATATGTGTTGGGCGAAACTTTCTAGAACCTTGAAAAAACGCTCAAGATTAAAAACCTCCATGGAAATATGTATGATATTTCCAAAGAATTCTCTAAAATGTACATAAAATGTATAAAAAAAATAAATAAATATATAGGATGTTTTTAAAAATGGATCTTGAGAATAAATCGAATTCGTTCAATTGGGTAAGTCTTAATTATCAATTAGGGGCTGTTTCAAGTACAAATAGCATAAATTGGTTCATTTTAAAGCATCCAAGAATTCTAAACATTGTAAAACCCTTGTAATAATATATTTTCAAGTGTGTATAAAACACTTTGAAATTTTTTTCACGATCTTTCCATCTTGGACACGTAAAACAAAATACTAAGAGAAAGTATTCGGGGCGTGACAAGTGTCTCATCAATTTGCATATTGACGAATATTGTGTAGATCAGTGACGAGAATTTACAAAAAAAGAGTATTGTTTGATATGAAATAAATTCAATAAAATCAGGGTGAACTCGTAGATTCCTCGTTCTCCGTTAGGACGGGAATGAGATCGTCAAATCTGCCCTAAACCTGCCTAAATCTCATGAAGCTACGATTTGATTTAGGGTTTATTTATTTTGCATCTGAATCAACAATGCAATCAGTGGAAGACTGATGGAGGAGATCAGGCGATGGTCAAGGCCATAGCGAGAGGCCATGAATTTGAAAGTGTAAGGGGTATTTTTTTTCTTTTAACAATTTAACATTTGGAAAATAACGACATTTACGAGAGTAAAAGTTATAGGTTAAAAACAGTGACAAAAACGATAATTTCCAGAAATCATACCAACCCCTATCAACAAGATAAGATTTGGTTAATAATCAGTATATTACATATAGACACTTCCTGAATGCTATTAAAAATAGGTCTCATGTGGAAATTTAAACCTCTGAATCATTTACATATCGATTAACGTAAACAGATTCTGATTCAATTCTAAAGAGGCTCTAGACCATAAGGGGCTAAACGGTTTCAGTTTTTTTTTGCAAGATTTAAAAATGAATGAACATGACTTCGATGATGGAATACCTATGCTAGATGTTCTCTACAAACACGGTGCACGAGTATGGAGAGGCAGGGGTGGATTCAGAAAATTTGTCAAGAGGGGGCAAAATTTTACACTGAAAATTTAATTAATTAATTAATTAATAATTTATTTAATTAAAAATAATAATTTTATCAATAAAATAATTACTAAATGCGTATAACAAAATTTAATTCGAGCTTGATTATTTATTTTTTAGTTGAGTTTGAATTTAACTTTCATGCATATATAAATACAAAATAAGTTGGTTCGCGAACCTTTCAAACTCTAATAATTTGGTCTCGAGTTCAATTTGTTTATCAAACGATCCACTATTGTACTTAATATTTGCATAAATTTGCTTAGAAAATTGACAATTTTTAATAATTAGTAAATATAATAGACCAAACAAAAAATTTAATGAAAAATGAAAAACCAATTAACTAATATAAGAAGTCAATAATTAGTAAAATATAATTTTAACTATGAACCACAAATAAAAAGAGAATGAAATATGCTCCATTTTAAAAGCCCACATAACTATAAAAGTAAGATTAGCCCCATAAATCATTAAAAAAGAACACATCTAACCTATGACCTCATTAATAAAATACTACTCCTTAATCACTAAGTCAAACAACTTTTATTATCAAATTACACAGTTTTTGTATACATATCAGAATTTAAGAGAGGGCATATCCAACGAAAAAATTTATATGATTTTTTTTTCGAATTCCCGAGCCGGGGGGCGGGTGCCCCCGGCCCCCCCTCGGATCCGCCACTGTGGAGAGGAGTTGAGGTTGACCGTAATTTACAACTAGCAGAACACACGTCCGTCAGATATACCACCCGACACCCCACGTGAACTTAAATTGAAGTTAAGGTATAGAAGCCTCGACAAGGTTCAAAAGATCATATTCACTCAAGTACAAACAGTAGTTACTTCATCTGATAGGATTACCCATAACACGTATATTTGTTAATTATTACTGTTATTATGTTATAGGCCTACCCAAAACTTAATAACAAGGTAGCATTCCAACCCTTGACGCTCATCCCGAACTCTGAGATACATTCAGAGGTTATAAAATTTTATTGTCATGTCAATCTTAGCAGGAGTAAAAACAAAGAACACTTACAAGTCTTCTCCTTTAACTACTTGGAGCATTGTAAACAGTCATGATATAAAACTAGTGTACTTTATAGGGGAGGTTGGAGCGAGATGAGGAGATACGTTCCCTCTAGTGTTCATGAAACACTTCACAGTTGTTTGGTTACATGCACAATGCCCGTGTGGCCTTGTTACAAGACCTTGCAAACACTCTGAGGAAGTACATAGTACATAATAATATAGGGTTCAAGACCTTGCAAACACTCTGAGGTTGGAGCATTATGTTATACGCTCCGCAATGTTTTGGCAGATGACCTTGAATTGATTCCTATATATATAGGGGCACACTCCACTACAAACGCTCAACTTGTCCGAATCGAACGAACACATCATGGTTGTTGCTTTTCGCATGATTAAAAAACAAACGCTACACATGGCAGTGTAATGTCCCGCACTGTGCACTTAAGTGAGGGGCAGTTTCGAATTTTTGTGCGGCGAAGCGTACTGTTTATCTTTCTCATTCGAAGTGTAATGTCAACTGTACGAGTGTAATGTCAATATAGTTCAGACTATACACTCACAAGTGCATACTATACATTCGCAAGTGCAGACTATATACTCTCAAGTGCAGACTACACACTCGCAAGTGCAGACTATACATGTCATTGAGATTGTAATGTCAACCGTATGAGTGTAATGTCAACAGTGGAGTGTAATGTTCAACATTAAAAGTGTAATGTCCAACATTGAAAGTGTAATGTTCAACATTGAGAGTAACATTACACTTCGAACGAGAAAGTTAAACAGTACGCTCTGTCGCGCAAAAATTCGAAATTGTTCCTCACTTAATTGCACAGTGCGCCACATGTCGCGTGATGTTTTAATCTCGCAAACATTCAATGGCTGGATCCCCTGTTCGGATGAGTTCGGACATGTTTGGGATGTGAAGTGAAGACTTCCCGCATGTTGGCTTCGAGCTTTACGATGACTCGCCCGATATGTATTCCAAAATCTACATATCTATCATACTTACTTAGTTCAAATATTAGTATCTTTAATTAAGATGTTACTAATATTATATGTTGATCCTATGAGAAATTTTATGCATAGTATTTGCCATTTAAAATCACAATTCAGATGTATTCTTCTTTTTATTTCTTTTTCCACACATACTTGCTTGAGGCATTTTTACATTTTCCCAGTATAGTGCACGTAAATATAAATTAAACTTAGATTTCACTGATTCATTCAGTAAAATAACAAAATAAATCACAACCGTTGACTGTAAGTCCAATGTAGATCGAACAGTTCCCCAACCGCAGATCGAACAATGCACCTCCGGCGCAAGTTAGTGAACCTCAGCCATGTAGAATAATGACTCGCGCGTTATTACCCAAAAACCTACCACACAGAAGCAGGGGTGGACAATTTTTACCCAAAACCGAAATCGAACCGAGATTCAAATCGAAATCAAACTGAAGAACCGAGAACCGTAGGTATCGGATCGGATTTGGATCTCAAAATTGAGAACTGAATCAATTCGGTTTGGTTCCGGTTCTAAGAGTGTAGAACCGTTAATTAACCGTTTCGGAACCGAACCTATTTTGGGGTTTAAATTAGTATTTTTTGTATTACAATTTTATATTTTAGCCTAAAAAGAGTTTAAATATGTATAATTTTCACCATAACTTGAACAATGTTTTAATGTCACATTAATTGGATCTAATTAAGCAAAATTATACAACTATATTAGAGAACCGGACCCTTAATTTCACAATTAATCATTCAATTGGGTCTAACTGGGTGGAACCGAGAACCGCATCGTAGAACCGGGCCCAGAACCCAACCGAAACCGACTTATTGGGTCCGGATTTTGGTCTCCAAAATAAAGAACCAATTGATTGGGTCCGGTCCGGTTCCGACCGGTTCGGTCCGGTTCTGGAACCGTGCCCAGCCCTACCCAGAAGCACATATGTGAAGGGCATTACCGACAATTCATAACCAACTCATGGACTATAAATACTAGAGTCCTCAATCCCATTTCTTAACTTTGGCCGGAAAAAATCACCTTCAAGCCAACAATAGTCAATATATATCGATCGTCGGAGCTCCGGTCGCCGGAATTTTCTGACCGCTTCCCTTTCTCGAACCTCGCCGTCTGTTTTCTTCTCCGGCGAGATCGGACACGCGTTCACCGGAAAGCTCCGCCGTTTCTGGGGAAGCTTTGGGTGGTTTGATGGGATTTTGCATCAGTCCGTTGGAGTCTCCGGCGAGGTTGCTCTGGAGCACCAGCTTCTTCCGCCACAAGATCATGATCTTCTAACCCATAATCAACACGGTTAATTAACATCTCTCTGTAGATTCAACAAAAACCCCAAAGATTTTCGATCTCGCCGAACAGATCTACAGTAGTAGAGGATCAGGAGCTGGTATGGAATCGGGCCGTCTGTTCTTCGACCGCAGCGATGATTCCGTTTTTCGAGGTAATTTGGATGATTTTTGTGTGAATTGAGTTTTGTTTTGGAAATTTTGAACTGTGTATTGAGAGTTTCGTGATGATTGTTGTGGAGAACAGGCTCGAGGACGATGATGATAAGCATGGAGAATGGATCGAGGATCGGGCCATTTTTCAGCTCGCCGGACGATCTGTTTGACGACGACGACGAACAGTCGCCGGACAAAAAGCGCCGCCTCAGTTCCGATCAGGTAGAATCAGATCTACAAATTTTCGAAAACAATTTCAGATATGCATAATTTTTCTTCAATTTCCAATTCAAAGATTAGCTGCTTTGATTAACTATGAGTGAATGTGATTCTATTTTAGTTGGGAGAGAATATGTGAATTTTTGTATCTGAATGGAAAATTAGGGATAAAGATGCACAATTCTAGGGATTGGATTGAGAAGTGAATTGGTTATGGTTAAATTTGGGTAGTAATTACAATTAGGTGCATATGTTGGAGAAGAGCTTTGATAGAGAGAACAAACTGGAGCCAGAGAGGAAGACCCAGTTGGCCAACAAGCTGGGTTTGCAACCCAGGCAGGTTTCTGTGTGGTTCCAGAACCGCCGCGCTCGATCCAAGACCAAGCAGCTCGAGAGGGACTATGATCTCCTCAAATCTTCGTATGATTCGCTTGTTTCTGATTTTGACTCTGTCGTCAAGCAGAACGATCTCCTCAAATCTGAGGTACACTCTCCATGTGCTTTGATTATGGGTTTGTGGACTGTTCAAGACAATATTGTTTGTTTTGTAACTGTGTTAGATAGTTAGTATGCAAGAACCAACCAATCTTTATTACTACTATCCCGATTCCTTAGCTTCATGATAAATAATGGTGTTTGTTTTGTTTCTGATTTTGACTCCATGGTCAAGCAAAACGATCTCCTCAAATCTGAGGTACACTGTCCATATGCTTTGATTCTGGGTTTTTGGACTGTTCAATATAATATTTGTTTGTTTTGTAATTGTTTTTGATTGTTATGTATGCAAGAGCCATTCCTATAATCCCGATTCTTTAACTTCATGAACATAGATAATGGTGCTTGATTATTATAGCAAGTATGAATCTTGCTATCATTTAAATATCGTATAATGTGAACATCATCTAGCTAGGGGAAGAAAGTGACAGGTACCTGCATGGAGTAGAGATGGCCAGAGGGGCCTGACTCCGAGATTCGATCTCAAAGCATCTCTTCTACTGAACCACACTTTGATTTTAAGAACAATCCTAAAAGCCATACCACGAATATGCTTGTATACCTTTCTAGCTTAGCTTTCAGGAGAATCTGCCGACACTTTCTAGTTAAGATCACGTGGTCACTTCATTCCCAAGTATTGTTTTTATTTGATGATAGTTTAATGGTAAATAACCTTGATTTCAGGTGATATCATTGACCGAAAAGCTGCAAGGTAAGGAAGTGATTGAAATGGTACTGCCGGGCTTGGGTCAGAATTGCGACCCACTCGATGATGTTTCCGCACAGTTAAGCATTAAGGTAGAGGATCGCCCGAGTTCAGGGACAAGTACAGTGGTGGACGAGGAAGGTCCACAGTTTGTGGACAGTGGCGATTCCTACTTCCTCGACGAGGACTATCCTGCTGGTTGTGTGGATCCGGTCGACAGCATCCACTCTGAGGTAGAGGCACTGCACTGGTGGGTGTGGTCTTGAATACATAGAAATGTCTCTGCACAGTTTCTCTGTTAATGGATGTGAAAAATGAATACCTCTGTATATGCAATCTATGTGCACACAGAACCTGAATCCTGAGAAATGGATCTGTGAATAAAGTTACAAAGAATAAATAATTTAAGAGTCTGAGAAACACCCTTTTTCTCCAATGTGAGCATCACACTTTTTGATACAGTGGGGAGGGTTTAATTTGTTGATAGAGGTCATTATTTTGAAAAAAAAATAATTTCTCCAATGTATCTTGTTCTTGATGATAGTATAAGATAACTTTGTTAATATTTGAGTTGACTTCCTCTGTTGATGGCATCAGATGGCAGGCTTGTACAGGTACATAATTCTGGTGCAACCAACCAACGACCATTTCAATGTCCTAAAACAATAAAAGATGATGTTTCAACTTGGTAGATCTACCTTGAAACTTTCAAGGTCTATCCATTAATCAACATTCTAATAATCAACCATATATTAATTAAGTGGGAGAGATATACAAAGAATGAAAATACTACTAACCAGTTCTCAGCTTCATCACTCTCTTTTCCTTTACTTATAATTGTTAAGGAAAAATTGCAAGTGATTGTTTTTCCTTGGACGAACTCTTAATTCACTGTATTTTTGCAAAAACTCTATTTTACTCGTGTTTAAATATGTATCGTCTATATAAATTTGTGTAAATCAAGAAGCAGACTGGACCGGACTCCTCAGCTCTCTATTTTAAGAACCAGAACCATTACTGTTACTGTTACATGCGGTTCATGATTCTCCAGTCTCAGTTCCAATTCAATTCGGATTCAGACTCTAGTTCCGTTGCCAAAGTGCTCGCCCTAAGCACGTTTAAGTTAACACTTAAGTAATACTTCCACTAATTTTCACGAATTTGCATAAACTATGCAAAAAAATGAACATGAGTAATGGAGAGTTTTTGCAAAAATAAACAAGCATGAATTAGAGTTTTGGTAAAAATATAGTGAAGAGAGAGTTTGTGCAAGAAAACAATTATTATTATAAAGAGATTTTTTTTAAATTTTCCCTAATTATAATGTAGACATGTGAGTTTTAAATCTCTTTTCGAGTGTTTATTTAAAGAATAATATGTATACACATATGATCATATATTTCGTAAATTAATTTTTGGATCAAATATGGGTTACAATGTATAGATATGATTCATTAAGTTCACCAAAACAAAACATTAAAACCCAAATTAACGAATGCAGTCTCATGTTCGCGGGTTCCGACACTTCCAAGGTCTAAACACATTAATGGGCTCTTCATATAAATTTTTAAGTATTGGGCCTTAATATTTATTTTTGTAATAACAAATACTTTTATAACATTTTGATTTATAAGAATCACATGATATAATATAGTACTGTCGTTTTAACATTCTATTTTGTCGGTCTTAACTCTTAATCACTATATCATTATCTTAAAGTGTAATGTTACATCATTGATTATTGGAACTATCGAAATTTGTTGGCTCCATGCTCAAACCTTAAATATCACATCCTCTTCCTCAAACATGGGGACCCCAACATTTACATAATGCCACTCATTATATTCCAAATGAAAACAATTTTTTATCATCATATTTCTGCCATTTTGCTCTTCAATTGAATCATAATAACCAGAAATGAACATAATCAAGATTTAAATAATTTTGCTGGTTCGATTCAGTTTAATAATAATTTGTTTAATATAAATCATGAATGACATTTGTATTCACTATTTTAAAATATGTATTAAGGACAATTAATTAAATCGGTCACCTTTTTAATTTTAAATTAAAGTTAATTAATAATCAAAAGAAGAATATTCCCTCGACCAAATAATAATTAAACATCATCTCAAAGAGCTCACTTTCATGTGGTAGAGTGTTATTTCAAAATTTAAAATTCGAAAAAAAAGAGAAATAATTCATTGATTAGATAATGGCATTTTCGATATTCGAGGGAAATGATGGGCACAGAAAAGGAAACAAATTCAATACAAATCGAGCATGCCGGCTCAGGACTCGTGACTCGTTCCAAAACGGTGTCGTTTCTATTCAGTTGTAGTTGCGCTTTCTCTCCATATAAATACCATAACATGACTCGTGACTCGTCACTGAGTCATTTCTCACTGAGTCACAGACCAAGACACGACTCGTCTCCTTCTTCTTCCTCTGAGAGACGATCCCATTGTTTCGCTCCATCGTCGTCGCTTTCTCTGGTACTCTCTCTATCGATCGCAGTGTCTATTTCGTTGTTGTAGATACTCTTGTACACTGTGTGTATGCATTTCTGTACATTCGTTTTGGCGGGCGAGTGATTGTTTGAGTTTGATCTACGAGTCGATTCTGGATAAGATCTTGCTGCACTGCTTGATTCTATTGATTTTATAGCTCTGTCTGGTTTGATTACGATGAGTTGGTGTTGCCTATGGCGATTCTCTTTTCAATTGCAGTTCTGTTGAATTGGTCTGCTGTGCTTAATGTGTTTTGCAGTTCACTTATTTGATTTTGTTCTGTTTTCAGTTTGGTGTTTGTAGAGTATGCTACAATTATACTTCTATTATCTTTTTTTAGCTTCCTGTTGGCATTGCTGTCTGTGGTGATTCGTGTTGTTTTTGAGGTCCATGTGGATGCAGTGGTGTTTGTTTGTAGGAAATTGCAGCAATTTTTCTGATGTAGTTATTATATACCTTGTGATGGGTGACTCGAAGAGATGGCTAATGTGGAGTACAAAGGAACAAAACACTGTCTAGCAATTTGTCAGAAATCTCAATGTATAGGAAGATTAGTGGTTATGAGTGGTTGGTACCATATGATGGAATGTATATATTTCATAAATATTGGAGCCATGTAGGAAGTCAAGCAGCTACGGCCATTCATTTACTTTTGGCTAATTGATATAGTTGCTTGACGATAGTTCAGGTGAATACGTGAATTGTTTAAGTCAGTATTTGAGTAATTACTAGATCAATTCTAAAGTTTATTAATATCTTTTAGATTTATAGAGCTGAAGGCATATGATTCTGTCATCTGCAAGTAAAAACTCGCTTATATAATGCTCCCCCGTTAATATCTAAGAAAGCTGCAGTGGTATGATGCAGCCTGTTAAAAAAAATCGAGGAGTATTGTTTAATTCTAAGTGTAACCAAAAGAAGTGAGAAATGGCGGTCTGTTCAATATTAGCTAGGCTCAAGAACCATTCTTCTGTTTCAAATTCAAATCTCTGTCACAGTCTCTGTATAGTTGGTTGCCAGCATACCATATGTATTAAATTAGTAAATTGCAAAAGCTAATGTTGAAAGTTGTAACGGTTTTTTGTCTGTGTCAGATTTCAAGACTAATAATGATGTCAGCGAAAGCTCTCAGGGATCTCAACTCGGTACCTGAATCTGAGAGGAAGAATGATAACTGCAGTAAAGTGAGCTTAAATAAAACTTATGCTTGTAATGCCGATGAAAATCTTGAAGAATGGCAGAGGAAAAACGGCGCTTCTGTAGTTTCAACCCCTACCAATGGCACCGAGATTGTAAACTCTGAGTCTGAGGTAGGAAATTCAGAAATAGAATACATTGATTCTGAGAACCTGAATGATGTTGAAGATGTTGATACCAGTCTTAAGGTGCGAGTTTTTTTCTCCCTTCTATTTCATGTTGGTGATAAACTATACATGTGAAATGTTTCTATGTTTTGTTGTATATTTCAGGCACTATTAGCTGGACTAGACTCTAAAGATTGGGTTATGGTGTGTGAAGCACTCAATAATGTGCGTCGATTATCAATTTTTCACAAGGAATTGATGGCTAACCTAATGTAAGTGTCATATTCATACATAATGAACTCATCGCAAGAACTAGGGAATGTTGGTGTTTATACTTTCTGCTTGATGGCTTAACCTTTTCATACTCATTGGTTGCTGGGCAGTTGAATTGTTTGCCATTATATTGCTTTTTATAGGGATAATGTGATCCCACTGGTAGTGAAGTGTCTAAAGAATCCAAGAAGTGCTGTTTGTAAAACAGCAATCCTGACTTCTGCAGACATATTCAGTGCATACGGTGATTATATAATTGATTCTCTGGACCCTCTGGTAATTCAGTCTTAATTTAATGTCATATCTGATGTTCTTGATTTTCTGTCAAAGGCATTTTGCATCAAATGGGATTTTATATGTTCTGCTTTGATTAAAAATCGTGGGTGCAGCTTGTTCAGCTTCTTCTGAAGTCGTCACAAGACAAACGATTTGTTTGTGAAGCTGCTGAGAGAGCGTTGGTTGCTATGACCTCTTGGGTTTCCCCTGTATTGCTGTTACCAAAGCTGCAGCCATATCTTAAACACAAGAACCCCAGAGTTCGAGCAAAAGCATCTATGTGCTTCTGTCGAAGTGTTCCGCGACTTGTGAGTGACAACTAGTTTTTTTTATCTGTTCGCTAACGTTTCCTCTCCCCATATCATTCCCATATATATTATGTACTGATATGTATTTTAGTGGCATTTTTCCAGCCTCACAGTCATCCTGTCCCTATTAAATTATGATGTTCTTTCTGTAGAGGTTTCCTTGTCTTGACTCCTATGTATACTTGTTTGGCTGCTTGATGCCTATAACTTATACCCGGCATATTATTTTTTTTTTGGAAAGAATAAAGTGAAATGCTAATGCTTAGTAGTGCTTGAGAAATGTGGTCTTTCATGTTTTATTTTCTTATTATTCAAGGCAAATGTCCTATGGTGTTTGATTGAAGATTGGTTTATTGCTTCATGTATATTCATGAATTATGATTGCAGATCATTATTTTATATATATATATATATATGTAGTTGTTTAGGTGAAATATTCCCACCTAGTTGTCATGTAGATTGTATACTGTTTTTATTTGTTTTTTCATGTTGCCTGCTTGCTTAACGGGTTCTCATTTCTCAACATGTATTTATATTTTGGTTCAATTTATTTTGTCGATTTATGGCTATCTGGAGATGGAATCACTTCCTTGTACTCATAATGTCAATGATAAATCTGTTTATGAGTTTGGGGTTTGATCGGATGTTCACACTTGGATGTATTTAGATTCTTTTTGCTATTTGTCTTCTCAAATTTTTAAAAATGGTGATCAATTTGTTTTATGCCTTCATTAAGTTTTGGTTTTGACTTGTGCATGCCAATATTAACTTGGTCTTGAATGTTAAATTCGTCTTCCAATATGTTCACATTAATATCAACAGGGAGTTGAAGGAATCGAGGAATACGGGATTGATAAGTTGATCCAGGTAGCTGCATCCCAGCTCAGCGACCGGCTTCCTGCATCTAGGGAAGCGGCTCGAACCCTCCTTCTAGAGCTACAAACTGTGTATGAAAAGTCTTATGACCTCACCCCAGATGCTGTTTCTGAGAACCCAGAGATGGACTCATGGGAGCATTTTTGCCAGGCAAAACTCTCACCTCTGAGCGCACAAGCTGTCCTTCGTGTAACCAATATTGCTCGGGAGACTCTTGTTTTGAACTCCTGATTCGACATACACAGTATGCTTGATCTTTTGTGAGTACTGCCTCCATTCTGCCATGTACTATATGTGGCTAATTTCATCACCACTGTTCTTTTGCTTTACGCTTGGGTTTGGGTTCAATATCTTGTAAATGATTTTCAGTGCTAAAATGCTTGAAATCCTATAGTTCGTCTTTTGCATATATTTATATTTGTAGCTACCATTTCCTGCAGTTATTTATTTGCTCTGTTCATGGTCCATAGACTACAGTAACTATGCTGCCCCATTTATTTTCAATTTTATGTTTTCTTTCATTTGATTCATCTACTGAGAATGACTGATGAAAAATAAGTAGAGGATGGGAATTTAAAATTTTGGGTCATGATGGGTTTTATATTTTCTTCTCCCAATTACCAAGTTGATTTCCTATTTGTTAGTCAAAATGGTGAGACAATTGTTGCCCCACTCTCCACTGCTGTATGATGAAACTTGATTATCTGCTTTTCTTTTAATTGTCAATTACTTTCACATATCTTCATGTAGAAAAATGAGTAGACAGTGAAAGTTTGAAATTCTTCACGGAAGTTGATTATTGATAATTTGATATTACTGCTTCATATAAACTAAATTTTGTTTAGGTTCCGTATTAACTGTTTGGATCTTGAATAATTTAACAGCGAGCGAACTCGTTATTTTCACCAATGCTTTCGAGAAATGGAACATTGAATTCATTGAAGATTCTTTTATATTTTAATTGTGTCCGGCAAACTGCAGATAGGATCAAGAACTATAGTTTAAGCTCTTGTCGCTTTAATCGTTGAGTCTCCATTTGTTTATCATTTTACTTTTACTATAATATCGGGAGCTAATCTAGGAGCTGCTAAGTGACTGAAGTGCCTGTTATTGCTATTAAGATAATGTGAATTACAAGATAGTGCAGAAATGCCTTGGTGACTTCCCAGTCACTTTAGCACGAATATTCAGGAATATAAATTTTCTTGATGTTGTATATTTTTCAATGAGAGCAATTCCTTCTTTGTTTGTTCTTATTACTAAAATAGCCTTTTCAAATATCAGTAACTGTACTGAGTGTGCTTAGTTATTTTAATCACATGAATATATTAGGTTAGCTTATGAATTTGGACTTATCTTCTGTATATTTCTTTCAAGTTTCTTCTTGGTGTGTCACTGTTGATGCTAAGTTGACAAGGAAGTTTAGTTTGTAGTTAATTCTCAATCAATGAGATGAGCTGTGGTGGGTGACCTAGAATATTATTTCAATCACTTTTCATTTATTGTGATTTCAGTGAGAAGTTGACAGTAGGCATGTTAAGGTTACATAAGAGGTTCTGTTTGTGATTTACTTTTGTATGGTTATTTCTGATAAGAAACAAAAGAAGGGTACTGATGCAATTTTTTGTACACTCACTTTGTGCAGGTCAGAACTGCAGTTTCTTTGGACCAGAAGGGTATATTGTCAAAAAATAAGACAAGGTGGAGGATATATATGAAATAGGTGAAACTCAACAATCCTGTACTGGTTTTGTCTCTGTCTGCAAAATATGGGTCTGTGTCACCCACTCTATCACAGAGATGAAACCAATCAATTCCCAACTAAGCAAGCACCAATTAATATCTCTTCATTACAGCTACTGTTTTGTATGCTATATCTGCTTCTATTGTCATTTTTGTATCATTTGAACCACCCTCGCCTGTAGCAAAATTGACATTCTCAGTTTCTCAACTTTCTCCTAACCCTTTCCCTCAATACCAATCAGGCAGCTCTTGGATTAAAGTTTTGATCTTTCTCACTTTCTTGATGTTTCCAGGTTGCTCTGGAGAAAAATGATAATCTTGAAGAAACTGGGAAAGGGGTAAGTTTTGTTTTGTGATGATGGAAAGATTTACATAGACAAAACTTAAAACTCAAAACTCGCTAGAGTGTGTGTGAGCTTGTGATGAGCAACAGGGTTTTGGATATTGCCACTCAGATTATGGTAATGGCGATTATCATATCTGTGATACTCTTGTTTGTGGGGATCGGGGTTTTGGTCTTCATTCACGTCTGTGTTGTCGGGAGGGCTTTCAGAAGAGGGTTTGGCGGGAGAGCTACTGGGGAGACGGGCAGTGATGGAAGCAGAGCCAGCATGTCCAGGGACGACGTGGAGAAGCTTCCCTGTTTTGATTACGCGTCGAGAGAGAAAGGAAGCTGCAGCTCTGTGGATTGTGCGGTCTGCTTGGAGAACTTCAGAAATGGCGACAGGTGCAGGTTGTTGCCGATGTGCAGGCACAGCTTCCATGCCCAGTGCGTGGATGCGTGGCTGGTGAAGACACCGATTTGCCCGATTTGTAGGAGCAGTGCAGGTTCTGGGAAGCAGGAGCCTGATGGGATTGAATTGGGACATAGCCAAATGCAGTAGCTGAGAGTAGGGATGTCAACGGGGTGGATTTAGTGATCTCCTGATCACATCTGTCGAATTCGGAATATTTTGTCTCTCCATAGATAATAACCCAACGGGGTCAAGCTGGATTTAGTGATCTCGTCTTCTACCTTGTCGGGATGGGAATATTGAGTCCGTCGAGTTCTGGAGTTTTTGCCATGCCTAGTTGAGGTTGAGACACAAGCAATTGGAGCTTTTATGGCTATGGAGTCTCTTGGTGTACAGAGTTTGCTTGAATTTTAAGATTTTGCAGTGAATGTGAGTGAGTGAGTGATTTCTAAGGTGAAAATGAGATGCTTCCCATTCATGCAATTGATTGGTTTCTAATTCAGTGGATTAGGTGCTGGGGTGCTTTTTTGGTTATGGTTTTGGTAAGCAGATTGAAACTTATTTGTACATAATTGAATTATGGATTTCATCAAAATTTTCAGTTTCGCACGTACTTAGGAGATCGTAGCGGGAGGGTACGATTAGGACTATAAATGAATCGAGTTCTTAACGAGTTACATTCGTTGACTTCAGTTCATTAGATATTTAGTTTAGACTCGTTGTAATCGAGTTCGAGTCAAATTCGATTTCAAATTTTAACTTATTTGATAAAATAATTGAGCTTCCACCTAACTTTCGAGTCTTGATAGTTTTGTGACTCGTGTGATATTTTAATGTTTTAATAAATACTTATGATAAAACTAAATAGCTTGAATCCAGTTCGATTAATATTTAATAAATTATAAATATATATTTAATATAAATATTTTAGCTTAATATTTAAACAAATATAGTCGAGTTGAACTATTTTATTTTAGAGCCGAACTCAAACTTTGCTGCATAGTCTTGTTCAACTCAAACATTTTTTTATAGGCCTAATCATGACGGATTGAAGTGAATTTGTTCCTTTTGATCATATTAGGTATAAGTCATTGTTATATGTTATCGTATTTTCAAACACTGCATTTTTCTATCCTCAATGGAAAACAAAAATTTACTCTTAAAATCATGTTTCAAATAATCAAACTCTTTTATGTTTACGGTTATGATATGAGATTGGATTTATATTTTTGACGATCGAGATTCTTAATTTGTCTCTAAATTTATTCTGACCCATAAAGCTTATTTAGTCCAACATGGCTCTATCGGATCGAAAGGGTTAGATATTGTCAAGTTGAATGATTGTATTATTCTAAGAAGTCATCATCTCAAATTCTCAATCATTAATGGGAGTAAAGAGAAGAAGAGCCAAAGGGCCCATTAGAGTGGGCTCAGATTTGGTTTAACATTTGGGCCATAGCTAAGTATAGTTTGGGCTAAAATATGGTAAAAAGGCTTGACCATTGTCAGTATAACAAAAGTTTTAGGTTGGGAAACAACTGAGCTAGGGTTTTTAGAAGCTTGGACTAGGGATGACACCGAGGCGGGTTTGGTAATTCTGCCCCCGCCCCGAATTTAGATCATTTATCCTGTCTTCGACTTGTTCCTTGTTTTTCCCGTCCCAATGGAAAAGGGAATCCCCAAAATCCTAAATTAGTACCAATTTTATTGAGTTTATTACACATCAAACTAAAAGTTATAATTTT
Organism: Geranium rotundifolium; assembly: GCA_963920655.1. Classification (NCBI taxonomy): domain Eukaryota; kingdom Viridiplantae; phylum Streptophyta; class Magnoliopsida; order Geraniales; family Geraniaceae; genus Geranium; species Geranium rotundifolium. The sequence continues at coordinate 25,629,760 of OY987321.1, forward strand.
TTGTGGAGACTCGTCACCAATTTTTGCAAGATACGACACCATGAAAACTGGAGAGGCACCACTACATCAATGGTGGTACTTGTCCCAAATCAGTTCGCAAAAATATAAGATTGATTGAGGAATGAATAAGATTTGTTGGCAAGTACATAAAATTTAACCGTGGGAAGGAATATATCTGCAAGATGAACCGACTTGAACGTTGACGATGATTTCTTGTTTAATGCTAAACGGCTAAAAAGATAGATATGATGACTTTAAGGTCGAGTAAGGACTTGAGCTGGATTGTGTGAAAAATGATTTTTGAGTTTAAACTAAAGTAATTGAATTATTATTTTTGAGTTTCCAATATTTGAGTTGAACTTAGCATTTAAATTAATTAATTTTCGATTTATTCTTATGTCACCAAGATATATGTAACTAGTGAGCCTCAACCTGGTGAGACTCTAAAGTCTTGTCAAATTTGATGGTTGGTTGGTTTTGTATAAATGCTTCTCATTAATATCCAGTCAATTAAAACCACTCAATTTCATCGTCTTCACATACTCTAATGTTATCAATTTCATTATTTTCACGCACACCAATGTTATTATTTGAGAGGGTAAATTGAAAAACACCATAATTCATCATTTTGAATAAACATCTTGAACCCAATTAATTTATGATAAAATTAATATATTTTATAAAAATTATAAATTCTAATTCATCACGGCCATTTTTATGGTTCTATCGACTCTGTCTGTTTTATCAGTTCACGCTCATTTTCTAAGGGGTTCATCTATTTCTATCAGTGCACATTCAAGTTTCATAGTTTCGGACGATTTGTATTTCATTCGGGAATTTTCCGTTTTCTGTTTCCAACCCAAAAATGTTAAAACATATTTATTTTTCAATAAAATTTGGATTAAAAATTATTATTTTAATAAAATATGTACTTAGAGTATTAGTTTTTATTAAACATATATTATAAGATGTTATTTTAACAAAAAGATATTATTTTTCATTAAATATGCATTTTAAAATATTATTTTGAATTTTAAAATATATATTTTTAATATATTGGGGCGGGGATATCTCACCCCGTCCCTACCCCATTTTTGTTCGGATTTGGGAATTTTTGTTGAGGACGAGAAATATTGTCATTCCTACCCTTAATTTATGGTCGTACTTTCAAATCTTGATTTCCCATGAAAAGATATCATACATCTACTCTTGAGTAACATCATTTTTAACTCTATTGATGCATATATCCACGTATTAAAAATTTTTTAATTGTTTTAATACAAGAGTGCTTTTGTCGTTTTAGAAAAAGTTGATGAATTTTTTAAAAAAATTTGAGGTAAATGCAACTTTTAAAATTTAGGGTCGTAGAAACACATATTTAGTCAAAGAAATTTAAATGAAAATGACATACACTAAAAGAAAAAATATCTGTCAATTCCGATTAAAGTAAGGATAACAAAAGTTTTTGAACTCAATAAATACCCAATATTCTTTTGTAGAACTAAAATTTGTCAATATTATGATTTGAACTCAACCCTCTCTAACGAGGAAGTAAAAAATATATCATTAAATTGAACTAGAACCCATATAATAATAGGAAAATGCAATATCCATATCTTACATATCCTTTGGGACGAACCATTACAAAACTACAACACAAAACAATGTTTATGTTTCTTTCTCTACCAGAACATAGAAAACATAGTTATGCTGAAAATGAATCACCAATTCTAGTTCACTGTAATGAAATGACAAAACTGTACTCGAAAGGACTAAGTAGCCACCTCGGAAATATAGCATGTGAACAGAGCTACCATATCCTGGAAATGACCGGTGCGAATGTCTTCGGGCAGCGGAGCGCTGAAAACAGTGTTGAAACAGTTCAACTGATCTTCTCGGGTTGAGTCTTCACCCATATCTGATAGAAGCAAACTGCATATCTCTTCCGACATTTTTGAATACGCTACCCTGCAATGTATATTTGGAAATGGCTCGTAAGTTCAACCGACACAAGTATGGAGGACATATGACGAACACTTTTAACTGCTCACTACTCTTATTTAAGGTAATCAGGGACTAGCAAGTTCTGGGCAATGGAGTTATGTTATTGCAGTGAAAAACTTAATCAAGGGAGTGATAAATACCTCGCATTAATTGGTAGCTTGTCGCCTAATGTAGCCAATGAGCCGTTCAGAAAATTAATTAAGTCTCTACAGGCAGCATTTTTGTTCTCAAGAGCATCCTGCAACCGGCATTACAGAATCATCAATGTTCGCGAGAGGAAGACGAAATTCTTGCAGCGTATAATAATTCATTCCAAGAACTCGTATAATTACACTCCCACCTTTCTTTTCTTTATATAAAATCATACAGATCCATTTCTACCTTACAAATATGTCATCATTATTCATTAATATCCAATCTTCTTGCAGAAGTTTAAAATTCAGATCACATATTGTTCTACTAGGCTAGTCACCGAGCCATCTCTATGCCACTCATGATCATATGGGTAGCAAACATGATACCAAGATGACTACTGGCTACATAAATGCACCTTGCATTACTTTCTTTGGGGCACATGTCCTGAATCTATTAAAAACAAGTACGAGATGTCAATGATTCGTTATAGGCTTGAACCAGGTCGGACAGCAAATCTATTTTACGACAAAGAGCAACATTATTATTGAGTTTATGAAGTCTCATATCTGAACATTCAATTAATTATCTACTTACTGCCCAGTGCAATCCACTCTGTTGATGAAGACACATGCAAGATAAAGATATTCGATTATACGTTCACTGTCCATATCAGCAGCCTTAATATGGTGTGCAATAAATCTCTGTCCCCAAAAGAAGTGTCTTACTTTCTTAAAATGGATGCCCCAAAATAAGTGTCCACACACCATTCTAGTTAGTTAACTATTGATAAATATCCCTACAAGTTATACTCATAATAACTGGTACCAGGGAGGGAGCACATAAGGGTAAAGAGTGGAAAGTCAAACACTATTCTTTTAATGCTCTACTTTTGCAAATGGTACACTTAACCATGATGGAGGGAGTATAAGTTTCATACCAGTTGAGTCATGGTATTGCTATCTTCCTGCATTGTACTTTTTAATAAATAAAATGAGATATAAACTCCAGCTCCAAAGTCCCAATTTGCAATTTCTGACTTGTGGCCCTCCATTGAAGTTGCCAGATCCCATGCCTCAGAATGCTTGGCTGCATACATCAAGAAGATGCCAAAATTAATAATTTTCTACAAAGTAAATTACAAATAATATCCCTTAATCATTCTGCAACTGAGGTAACTTATACCCACTAACAATTTCAGTGACCAAATTAAGCAGAACCAAAAAAGCATGAGGAATTTCCTCTGACTAAAGACTACTCATAATGCGACAATCATCAACACACTCCAATTAACTCGGAAACCAGACCATGTTTTATTAACAAAGTAAGAGCCATTATCAAGATGATGACTGTAAGGGTGAAAGAGTACAAGCAGTATGGATTCCACTACTATAACTTCTGTTGTACCCAAATACACAAATATTGTCTGCAATAGTAAAGATTAGAGTCTCCCGCTAAGATTAATACATGCAGATTGTGGCAGAACATGCGCTTTTGAGTTCATCATTACCTTTTCTAAACGAAATTCTACAAAACCAGTAGGGGTTTGGCAGAAAATGCATGGAAATCAAACAAGCAGCAGACATTTAAGTGAATAATGAAATTTTATATAGCATGAATCCAACTTGAAAGGCAAAAGATAAGATCTTACCTGACAAGAATAATTCATGAGCAGCTGAGGATATGAAAATAGAATGAGCTTTTTGCCAATTTCCACATTCAATAAAGTGTTCAAGAGCCTTTGACCGATCCCCGTAGTAATCATAATAAACTGCCTGCAATCCACAAAATGAAATAAACTCAATTAGCAGAACGATATATTTAGCAAAACTCTGTCAAATTGAAAAACAGAAATTGAACAATAAAGAAAATGGCCACAAAAGTTTCTATTAAATTTTTATAGGATGAACAAAAGATAATCAGATGCTACTTTCATGTTAAAATAAACCCATTTTATATAATGAGTACCCCATAAATAGACAGAATGATAAGAGTTTTATATAAGGTCACCCTTGGTGAGTGAAAGAGAAACATACCAAAGCTTCATGTAACCATGTTGACGGAACACCCAAGTCCTCAATGAATTGGCGTTGCGACTCTTGTTTACTCCAAGATTCACAGTACTGGAACAGGATTTCCCTAATAACAGTAGACTGGAGATATGGATAATCATCACGATAGGACATGTGAAGAACCACATATATGGCCCAATGACACTGTCCCAGACAAAGAAGCTGTGAGACCAGTCCCATGTCAAGAACATGTAGATCATTAGAACTGAAAGCACCAACTGCTTCCAACACCATACGCTGATGCCAGAGCACATGGTAATCAAGAGGATCATATGTTGAAGAGAAGGCGCTGAACATGGTCTTCAGAAATCCAATTTCACTTCCTTCATTGGCATGGAGAAGCATAAGATAATACAAGAGATCAAATCGGTCACCTGAGCTCCATTTCATATGCACCTCTACTGGGCCTTCATCAACATACATTGGAACAGGATAAGGAGCCCTTCCATCAACAAGAAGCTTCTGATAAGTGTGGAAAATATTGGACAATGAAGTGTCAGGTGATAGTCTATACCACATTAGTAAACCTAGGAACCTCTTCCAATCAAGTTGAACATCATGCACAGCACTATGAATATTACTAGCAAGCAACTCGTAAAGCTTAATTCTTTCCTTCTCAATAAAGTTGAAATCAAGCCCATTGATTCTCCAAAGTTCAAGCTGCCTTGCAACATCAGAGCGATTCACTGGGGATCCACCGGCTTGACTTAACAAACAAGCCAGTCTAACATCTCCTTTGGAAGCAGCCAGTTCCACGGCTGCATCTAGCTGTCGTCCAGTCAAGAGCAAGAATATATGTTCTAGATAACTGGACTCATTCAAAGAGCTCACATCATCTTGTACACGGTGACAAACAGACTCTTGCAGCCAAAAACTGAATTCTGCTCTTCGCATAAGTGGGAGCGCTTCCAAATCAGGGTCTGAAGAGCCTTCCTTCATATCCTGCATCATGTCTTCCTCATCATCATCGCCCACAGATTTTGACTGGCCACTATTTTCTCGCTCAGAGAAAAGAACTCTTATCAATTCCCAGACCGTTACTTGGTGCATTAACATCAAACGGGTAGAGGAAGATACCCCAGAAACTTCCAACTGTTTTTCAGCAATTTCTATGTAGCTCCGACAAATATCTGAAAGCATTAAACGATTAGATACAAGTTTTTGAAGCTTCAGTTTGAAAGATCCGACTTCAACTTCTTTTGTTTCATGATTTATTTCCTTGTGGAGACTTAATGGCGAATCAAAAGCAAAATCAACGAGCTCTTTCCTCTCTTTGTTATTCTCATCTCTAACTACTCTGTCAGTTGCAACCTTCTCCATGCAGATAACAGAAGATAACCTTGGAGAATCATTACTGCCCACCGGCATGCCAGAATGAACAAGGATGCCATTAGGCCCCCAACCTACACGAAATGATCTACCCATGAACAAACCTGCATCAACTATGTTGCGAGAATGACTGCCAGCTATTGGTGTCTCATGCTCAGGATCCAGCTTAAAGCCTTCTGCTTTTGATGTCTTCACGGGATGACCTTTATTTTGTTGGGCCATCAGAATTGTTCCAGGCAAACTTGAGTCAAAACTACCAGGGTTGTACTCGAGTAAAGCTAATGGTGTTTTCCGTGCTACAGGTGGACTAGATTTATAATTCATCCTTTGATTGGAAAACTGCATAGGGGATTTTATGTGGTCTTTACCAAAAGAGGGTTTATGACGAGAAGGTATTTCATCATAATTTTGCTCATTGTCTTCCTCGTTGGGATACAACACCATCATCATCTCTTTCATCCTTACAGGATCAAGCCCAAGATGAGTAGGAAGAGAATGAGCAAGCACAGTACCAGTAGGATCGATTAAATCTCCTTTATCCATATCTGAAATCTCATTGTCACTCATATCAATGGGGTCTTGAACAATGGCTGCATCATCCATTATAATATCATCCTCATCATCATCACTCAACCCAAATCTGCTGAAATGCTGAACCAAAAACCTCCATTCACCATTTACAGGGTTGAACGAAACAAAATCAGCTCCCTGTCTCGTGGTGCTTTGTCTTAATTTCTCTACAATATCCTCCACAAGCCTCTCTTCCAAATTCAACGATCCCGTTTGTAGGATTAAAGTTACTTCTGCAGCCTTATTAAGTCCCTCACCGACAGCAGGCTTGGCGCTTTCATCTTCATATACCACAACCTCATGCCTATGAAACTTGACAATCTTATCCAAATCTAACCCCCTAACATCAGTCTTGCCTAGAAACATGACAAACCCGTAACCAGACCTTCCAACAGTGAAATTCGGAACCCGACTAGAAAATCCAGGGTCGACAAGTTCCTGGGAGGCCAGAGCCTCCAAGCAGGGCTCCATATAGTAATCATGGGATCTCAGAGTAGGTAACACAACCCCAAGCTCTCTCACAACCTCACATGATAAAATTCCCGAGTTCAGAGAGATCTTTCTTTTCTTATTTCCAGATGATTCCAAATCCCCTATGCATAAATTGCCAAATGACACGCTACTATTCAGATCATCATGGGAATTTCCCCATGTCCCTGCAACACAAGCAACACAAGAACAAATCAAATATGATTCAATCTGAGCAAATAAGCCCCAATCCCTTAAAGTGAAAACAAAACAGCGAAAGAGAGAGCCATCCATACAAAGCCACCGCCGGGAAGACATGGCCGGACTGGAGATCGGCTCCGGCGGATTTGTCTAAGCCGGCGCCAGATTTGGCGACGTCGAGCGTAGAGCCGCGGAGGTGAGAGCGGCGCTGGGCGAGAAAGAGGGTTGAGAGAGTTTGTAGAGAAATTTAGGTTAGGGTTAAAGTAAGAATAGAGTTGGAGATGCTCTTATATCAAATTCCAGAGACTAACCAAGAGCAAATTCAAACCCTACACTGAACGGAACTGCAATTAAAGCAGCAGAAAGTGAACTAGGTTAAGCATAATAGACAAAAAATTTCACGACTAGCCCTACAATTACAAACACAAGAACTCCACAGTTTGAATTTCACTTTCTTCTTCCAGCATTTTCAGGGGAGCCAAACAGAAAAAGCCAGAGAAGCAAGGAGATCGGAGGCTTACCGGGAACCGGGAGCAGAGAAGGAGACGCCATGGTCGAAGTGCACCGAGAGGAGCGTGGAGGGTTTTGCTGAGGCTTTTGATTGGACTCCTTTACCCTTGATTGTTTGTTTCAGTTGATATGATTATCAAATGATTATTTTACTCTTAATTGAATATCAATTTAACTAATAAGTTGATGACAAATCTGACTTTTCACTTGCTCAAATAATAATTATAATTTTTTAATAAATATATTATTATTAATAATCATTAATAAACCTAAACCTAATCAAACCCTAAACCTACAACTCTGCCGCCGCCACGCTCAGCCGCGACTCCGCCCGACGACCCCGACCGGCGACCCTGACCGGCGACTCCGTCCGGCGATTCTGCGACCTCGACTGGTGCTACTCGCGGCCTCCGTCGCGGCCTTGTAGCCCTGCCGTCGAGAGGCCTCCCCAAGCTCATGGCGTGACTCATCGTCTTTGTCTTCCTCTCCTACGCGACGGATTCGACCGTAGCTCGTTAGATTTGAGTTCTCGAGAGTTCAGTCGTCTTCGTCTTCCTCACCTACGCGACGGATTCGACCTCGACGGCGGCTCTCGAGAACCCAGATCCGCCGTCGAGGCCGAATCCAGATCTGGATCGGCCACTTCGTCGAGGCCTGCCAGATCCAGATCTGCTCTGCGAAACCCAGATTTGGTCCGACCTTCATCTCGAACGAAAGGCGACGATGCGAAGAGCTCGCCGAGAGCCTCGTCCTCGGTCTCGTCTGCGCCGAGCTTCGCCGACTCGGGGTCCAATCTGCACTACTGGATCCTCAGCTACAAGGAGATGGAGGTTAGGTGTAGGAAGATGGATCGGTACACGGCGGCGACGGTGACGTTGTACGAGGACATGGACGACCGGCGGCGGTGGCGGAGGAGGATTTAGGTTAATTAGGATTTGATTAATATAATTAAATAGGTTAATTAATGATTATACAATGAATTATTTAATTGATAATATAATTAATGATTAATAATAATAATATAATTAATGATAATATATTTATTTAATTATTAAAAAATTATAATTATTATTTAGGTAAGTGAAAAGTCAGATTTGCCCTCAACTTATTAGTTAAATTTGGTATTCAATTAAGGGTAAAATAGTTATTTCATAATCATATCAATTGAACCAATCAGTCTGGTTTAACAGACCAAAACCATTGAGGGCATTTTAGACTTTTCTACATACCAAATCAGTTAGATTTAACAGACGTTGGGCTAACTGTCGCTTATTTAATTTTTAGGTATCTCAAATGAAAAGTTGGAAGTTGGGGTATTAGATTTGAAACGTGACATAGTTAGGCATACTCAACTGTCGTTACCCCTAAATTAAAAGAATTCAGTAAAGGAGATGGCAGCACTGTGTCGTTTTGGAGGTGGGAAGGGGTTTCAAAACGGCATCGTTTGGATTATTGAAATGGGCCTCGTATGGGAGGGCAAGTGGTAGCCTCTTATTGGAGGGAATTCAAAGAATGTTCGTCGTCTTCCTTGTTGTGGGTGGTCCCAATTTCAGCTCACCGGACGTACAGAGCTCAAGCACGACACACGAGGCAGCAAGGGCAGTATAAAAGAGTAGCAATTGTCTTGCTAGGGTTTATCTTGGAATAGGTATCTTAGGAGTAATTCTTGTAAATTACTCAAATCGACTAACGATTTGGGTTTCGTTTTAATCAAAATTCAAGTTTTTAATTATGAAATCGGTTCTTGGGGACTCATTCATAACATTTACCGATACTTTCGGTCTTCGGGTCGAGAATTGGATCGGCGAGAGCGAGACTGAGACTGTGTAGCGGAGGGAAAATGAAAATCGGCGCTGATAAAACAACCCGACTGTGAGATAATGTGTCTGCCAAACCCAGTTCCATATACGACACGTGTGTGCTCTATATTTACTAATTTACCCTCTCTAAGTATGGATAATTACACATCAGTCATCAGGAAGTCGGTGTTTCGATCCTTGGAGTTTGAATTCACACTTTCTCATCAACTCCACAATTTTGCTGCAACAACGAAGACGAAGACGAAGCTCTTCAATGGCTACCTTCAGCGCTGCTGCTGCGGGCAACGTAAACCCCAACAAATCTTTTGAGGTATGGATTCTGGTTTTTTTTATCTGAACTGAATTCAGATTTTGTTGGTGGGTCGATGCGCATTGTTGTTAATGTTATTCATTGCTCAACTGCGAGATCTTGTTTTGGCATGCTATTTTCAGTTTAAATTGCATTGTTCTTGGAGTATTGACCTTTCTGGGTTTTGGGTGTTTACTTGGGTTCTTGATTCTGGATATGATTTGGATTTACGAATCGGGAATTTCTTATGTATGTATGAACATTCGCATTATTCTCAGTTCTTTGGTTTTGGTTAATGAATTATCCTATTGATTGAGTGTTGGAACTGATTTTGTAAGATTAATGTGTTAGTGACCAAGAGTTAGTTGTTTAAGTATAGTTGAATGTTTGGTTAACTGTTTGAATGAGCTTGATTAGGTTAAATTCATCCTTTCTATTGACATTGGTTTCTGGCACATTAACAATCTGTTCATTTATCTTAAACATTAACAATCTGCTTCTATTGGTTCCTGAAGCCTGCACTTGGCTATTTTTCTCCTTAGGGGTGTATTAAGAAATGAGTATCTAACTTGTTCAACTTTGTTCTACCTTATGTTGAGACCTTGATTATCAAAATTCTTTAATGTAGGTGGCTCAACCTCCAAGTGACTCTGTTTCATTACTAGAATGGTCAAAACCTGATGTTGGCTGTGTTTTTTACTATTTGGATGTGTAATTTGTACCTGTAATATGAACATACTCTGGGATGTGGTAAATTGCGTTAAGCAATTACTGGTTTAAATTTGTTGTTTCTTTTTTGCTTTGCATTTCAAATATACTAATTGTATAATTGTCTACAGGCTGAGTTTAAGAGGATCACTTCACCTTTGAAGTATCAGACAAGATGTGTTGCTGCTTTTCCTGATCAGCAAGGTTTCTTGGTATGTTGTGTTCTTGCATTTTTGTTGGGTCCTTCTTGCTCTTCAATAGGTCAAATTTATTGGAGGTTTTAAATATGACATTTTAAAACGTTCTGTCAATCAGGGTTATTAAGGTTGCATATTTAGGGTTTACTAATTTAAATTAGTAGATACTTTCCTATTTGTAATGTGTATTCTTATATAAAAGGTTGCTCTCATCAATAAAGCTTGTGATTGACACGTTCCAATAAACGCAGCAAAAGAAGTGTAAATAAAAAGAGATAAGAAAGGAAATAAAACATCTTTTCGTGCTTTTGTATTTAGGAAAGCAGATCATAATATGTAGACCCAGACCAAGAATGTTAAGCAGTATCCAAAAATTGATAGCGAGCCATGCCATTAAATAATTGATAATGTACTTTGTTTTATGTAACTATAAAAATATTGTGACTGAAAGTTTGCAACATCCGCAACCTTTTGTTAACCATTATGCCAAAGAATTGTTGAACAAATTCACATCTTAAGACTTGGATATTGGAGTCAATGATCATTTTACTTAATTTACATGTCAAGTAATAACAATGATTGAATCTGTCCTGTGTGATCATATGTATATATTGGTACATTTTAATTTGTTTTGTTGTTTTTCCAGCACACTGTTGACTCTTGCTGCATTATCTTATTGTTGGATCTGTGATTTATTAGGTTGGCTCCGATGGTGCTTTTAATTTCTGGGATAAGGATAGTAAGCAGAGACTCAAGGTAATTATACGCATCTTTTTAGTTTCAGATTTTGTTTGTCTATATCTGAACCCTGTAAATTTCCTTTTTTGACTAATGTGTGATATCAGATATGTAATATATTATAGTCATGTTAGATATGTGTATTGGATTTTAACTTTTTTTTTTCTCGGCGAAGAAATAAATTTATTATCAGAGAGCCTGACTGGGCTACCAAGGAGGGAGAACAGAACAGGAGAATTACAAATGTGTAACCCGTAGGATATGGGAGATTACAAATGTGTAACTCTAAGAAAAAATTGAAGTTGAAGTTGAAAGATGATCGTTGAACATAGCAGTTAAGCAATTCCAAACGCTGCCGCTTTGATTTTGTTGATGACGACTTTCGAATGTGGGAAATTGAAGTTATACACAAAGTCGTTTCTGGCTAACCAAGCATACCAGAGGATTAGGCCACAGAGTGGATTCCACTATGCCGAGCGATTTCGGTCTGCTAATAGATTAGGCCAGAGTAATTGCAGAGCTTTAATACTTCTCGGAAAGGTACAATGAATGTTGAACTCGGAGAGGAAGTGGCCCCATATGTTGCGAACCCAGAAACAGTGGATGAGAACATGCTCGGAGGATTCAAAAACTGTGGAGCAGAACTGGTACAAATTCTGGGCTATTGATTCCGATTCCTTTCGAGGCAAGGAAGTCGCTGGTGGGAATAGCCTCGTGGGCAGCAAGCCAATTGAAACATTGGATTTTGGGATGGATTTTTGGTAGCCAGATAATCTTCGGCCATGGTTCTGATGAAGGCTCGGCGGGATGGATGAGTTCAAACATTAATTTAACAGAGTACCTTTTGTCATTGTTGATCCAAGTCAGTCAGTCTGCTTTAGCAATATCAGGCTTAAGAGGTTGGATTAACGCCAATAGCTAGGTTCGATGTTTCTCCCTGTAATCGTTCGCGAGAAGTAGATCAACCAGTTGCTCTGATCCCAGCTATTGAAAACAGAGATATCTTGATCTGCAGCCAATTCATAGAGGCGAGGGAATCAAGATGCAAGAGTGAAGTTTCCCGCCCAATTGTCTCTCCAAAATCGGATTAGAAGTCCAGAACCCATATTCCATTGTAAACTCATCGCCCTGATTAAATCACAGAACTTGAGCTCGGAGCTGAGAGTGAATAGATGTTGCAACGTGGATGATCCTGCTTGAGAAGCAAAACTGAAAAGATCCCATTCATCCAGATCCCATTTGTATTTTTCACAGATAACTGTTTTTCAGAGAGAAGATCGCTCGGTGGCAAAACGTCACCACCATTTCCCAAGCAAGCAGTTATTCATTGATTCTAAATTCCTTATGCCCAACCCTCCGAGAGCTTTAGGTAAGCAAACGATCTCCCAACTTACTTTGTAAATAGGCTTCTCCTTTATATTAGAAGTCCACAAGAACTTCTTTTGAATCTGCTCCATTTTTTTGATGATTGATTTAGGAGCTTTGTAAAGCGACATTAAGTGATGATGTGGTTTCAGAGGTCCATTAAGTGTTGATGTGGTTTACTCTTGTGATTTAAGTCGGTTCTATAGGGCTCGAGTGCTGTTACAGGTCTTATTTCATGGCTTTTCTTATGCACATTTTCTTTCCTAAATATAAGTTAGAGCGTCGTACTTGTTCAAAATGACATCTCCCCATTGTGATAATATCGAGTTTGTGTATTATTTTTCAGTATTATAATTTATACATTAATAGTAATTTGATTTGCAGGCCATGTCAAGGTGCAGCCATCCTATTCCTAGCAGTATTTTCAACAATGACGGCTCAATATACGCATACTCGGTATGAATAATAATATCTCAAGATTATTATACACCCTATGATCATTCATTTCATAGCACTATTTTGCTTGTTTTGAACTTGCATGCTTTATGTATTGAAGGTTTTTGAACTTATATGTACAGTCCATTATCCCAAAAATATTTCCATTTTGCATTACTTCATATTTGCCTTTTGGGTTTGCGACAATTATAATGTATGCTAGTTACGCAATTGAGGTTGCTTAGCTTGGGGTTTTGTACCCTCTCCTTGTCTAGCAGTAAAATTCTATTGATCGTGATTTTTGTCGGATCTGTTCGTTGCGTAGACATGTATAAAAATGCTAATATTCTTAAGTGTATATATATATATATATATATATATATATATATATATTTGCGCATTAGTTGTTAGATTATGATTCATGTCTGCACAAGTCTTTGTTCTTTTTTTGGATTTATTTGGAAGATTGAAGATTATGTTGAGCATGCAGGATCCAAGTATCTAACCTTTTAAGCTTTTCTTTGCATTAAATCTACAGACCAAAATTTTGGAAATTAATCGAAAATTATACCTCCTTAATTTTTATTAAATAAACTATTATACATACACAATCCAAAAAAAAGTATTCTATATAAAAACAATTATAATAAATACCTAAAGATATAAAATCTAAAATTTTAATACTTGTGACACTCATATCCTTGAAATGATAAAATTGTCTCATAATATAAACTATTGTAGTTTTTGGTATTTTTTCAACAACTATTTAATTCGTCTAGCTGACAATTCAACTGTTCAATCATAAAAAATTATATCTGTGTTTTAAAATTTATGACTAGGACGAATTTTAAAAGACTATTATGTGACCACAAATTACCGATTCAAATCTCTCCCACTTGTTGCTGACAAAATAATTGATATTTACTGAAAATGGACACAAGGGGTCATAAAGGAACTGAAAAATAGGAAAATAAATTGCACTTGAGAGAGCTACGCTGAAACAGATACTGTGTGTACTCGCAATCATTCAAATATTTGAAGAAAAAAAAAACAGTCCATGTTCTCACAAGTGCTCAGTCTTTTTTTTGAGAATTACCTAGTTACCTATTCAAGTTGTAATTCCCTATTTATTTTAGGGGTAATTCCATTTTATTACCGAGCATTTTCATAATTTATTATAATATATATTTTTTAAAAATTTCAATTCAATGTGACAAATTTCGTTTTTATATTAATTTACTCAAATGAAAGTTAAAATTATTCTTATCAAATACTAGACAATAAAGGGTCCATAATTGTCACAACACTACGTACCTATTAAATTAAAAGTAGATTGTGTTTTTAAATTGAAAGAGCATTTATTATCAATTTGACACACGACGGTCGGTGGATCAACTAACTATTTAAGAGTATTAATCACCTCGATTACAGGTCCACCCATCAATTCAACAAAACATTATTAGTCAAATTTCCATCTTGGTAATATATTTATTAAAAAATATACATATTTAATAACTTAATTAATACATGTTATTTTTGTTAGACAACTAACATGACATCATGTCATACAGTTGAGACAACATTTGGTGGGACAGACCCCACACCATGATCTCAAATATTATTAATTAAAGTATATTTGACTAATTTGTGAGCCACGTGTTACAAAAACGACGAAGAAAAAAAAAATGTCTATCTTAAGATAGATAGAACACAACAACAGTATGAGATGATACCCAAAAAAGTAATTATGACATGTTTCCCGCGCTTGATCCCTAAGGCCATCTCCAACACTGTCTCCAAATATGCAAAAATTTGCATATTTGGAGACTTTTTTCTCCAACGCATGTATCTAAATATCCATATGCATATGCAAAAATGCATATTTGCTACAGTACATCTCCATATTTGGAGACACACTGTATCAATCTCCAAACAATATAATCAGTTTTTTATTGACAAATGTTTTTTCTTTTTCTTTTTTGCAAAATCAGAAAAACATACAAAATAGATAATTTTTCTGGGATATTATAAGAAATGAGTGGCAATGGTTGATTTTTTTTTAAATACTTTAATTCCTTCTATTTATTTTATTTTAATTTAATTTGTATTTTATTATTATTATTATTATAATATTAAAAAAATACAAATCCGATTAATCCCCAACTAATTCGATTAATTCCCGATTAATCTTTCCGGGATGTTGTCCACCCAATTAACGCCTAGCAATTTTTAGAAAATTATGCTTCTTGGTTGGTGTTGGAGAGAAAATTTTATTATTTAAAATTTTGGTTATTATATGACCTTTATTTTTAGTAAATTATATAAATATAATATGTAAAATTATTAAATAATAAAAAATAGTATTTGATGTGACAAATAGATATTGTTTTGAAGATTGAGTTGGAGAGAAATGGATATAGAGACTCAATTATTGAGTATTAATTTTTGCATTTATGGATATACCTTTGGAGATGACCTAAATCAATTAGATTATTTTGGGTGGAGATATCTCGAGAAGCGAACACAGAGATTCCCTAACCCTTTGAATCTCTACAGGTGAGTCCTACGTTCCAAAACCTCTCATTTCAGTGTCTATACCATACCTGTTTAATAACTTAATTGATACGTATTATCTTAATTAGGATAGTTACAAAATAGTGAAATAATATAGGAATCTACTTACAATAAGCATTAGAAAAAAAAGGTTTCTAGTGATATGATAAAGATTATAAGGGTCTGTTTGGATATCAATATTCTTATATCTAAAATTTATATTTATATATAAATATTATAGGGAACTATTTCTTCCTTTTTCCATTTTATTTTTGAAAAGTAAATAATTTTTCTTAGTCAAATTAGGGCTTAACTTAAGTGATTAACAAATTGACATTTAGCTACCAAATTTTAGGCAGGTTTTTTTTAAAGTAAAAGCGAATTAATTTTTAGGCAGGTTAGAGCTTAAAGAAGTTGGTGTTTTGTGCTTGTCTCAAATCAATTTTAGTGATTTATTGTGCTGCAATTATGCTGACTTGTTAATGATATAAACTACATTCATTTGCAAGTTAAATTTTATTTAATCATTGTAAAGACATTTTAATCATTGATTTGTTGGGAAAAGAAAATTCAAAATTGGCATTTCCATAACTCAAAATAGGTGTTTTTGTGATCGAAGGGTTTGGTGTCTCAATTGGCATGATTATCTGCGAGGTGGTTTCTGCCGGCTGGTCCAGCGACGACGGTTGGGGAAACTCGTCCAAGCGACGAGGTCGAGGGTGTTTGCGGCTGTGAAGCTCTTTGAAGGATCGGGACTCAAAGTCGCGATTTAGGGTATCGGGGTCTTACGATTTGGTGTCTTGGTGGTTATGAGGCTTGATTTGTGGATTCGTGTTGTGAGGGTTCGGGCGACAAAGCCTTGAGCCGGAAATAGGTGAACGGGTTTCGGCGGTTGGGTGAGTTTGGGGTAGGGGTTTCGATCAGAGTAGGGAGGGGTTGATAGCGGGATTGGCGATGGTAAAATTGGGAGGGTATTACTTCGATATCATCCGCAAGTTGAGACGGGTCCAGGAGGGGGTCATCGGTGGTTGGGCAGAGAAGATCCGACATTTAGCTTGTTGCGGAAGTGAGAGCAGACGGATCTGGGAGGGGCTCATCGGAGGTAGGGTAGGAAAATCCTTGCGATTTGCTTGTTGTGGCTTTGGTTGGTTGATGAATCGATACTAGGAGGGATCAGAAATTCTTTGGTGTCGATGGATAGATTTATGTAAGCATTTCGAACTAGGGGGTCTTGATTTTCTCAAGCTTCAATCAGTTAGCGTGGTGTTCCATTGGACCATTTGAGGGGCCAGATGACACGATACTCTTGATAGGGGAAGAGGATTGGAGGGGATGGATTTGATTCGCAAGTTTATTTGGGGGTGTAGCACTAGTAACTTGCTCAAAGTGTTTTCGGGTTGGTTATTGTAACGGTTTTGCGGAGAGTCTCAACCCATTCGATGTGGAGGCCGCGAACTTACAAGAGGCACTTCGGTGCGCTATCACTAATTTTGTTCGTCGTTTTCTGGGCGGTTCTTGCAACAAATTTGTGGGGAGTCTGAACCCATTCCAGGTGTAGACCGCGAGATTGCAAGAGACACTTTGTTGCGTTTTCATTTATTTTGCTCGTCGTTCTTGTAATTCCATGGGTCGTGATTTAGCCAGGTATACTTTAATTAACAATAGCTGAAATCACGATGGGTAGTCTGTCTCATCATCTGGTGCTTTGTCTGTCTAGTGTAATACCAAGTTAGTTTTTCAATAATTTAATAATATGTAGAACATGTGTTTCCGTTACCCTCGTCGCACTCGATTTTCACTCTAATTACTGCCTAAACCTTCGCTATGTTTTTACTCTAAAAATTGAGCATCATATTGTCATAATCAGTGTGATAACTTGTTATACAATGTTTCCACCATCGCTCCTAAATATTCATGACTACGTATTCACAGCCAGCAAGTCTTTGAATTAAAAACTTATTGGAAAAGACTTTTTCGGCGAGACTCATTCCAAGTTAGTAATGCACTGGCATTATAATTTCAGCGAGTTTTTTTTTCATTTCCTAACTAAATCAATATTTCACTGAAAATTTGATTGTCATTTGCAGTGATGGGTTGAGTTTTAGGTCAGGTTAATGCTTATAAGGGAAGTCGGTGCTTTATCTGCGTCTGTCTCTATATACGTATATTTGATTGTGTAGTACTGAACACAATCAATATTGAAGATCAAGAATACACAAAAAATGGACGGTGGTGATGATGATCATCACGTGGTTCTCTTCCCCTTCATGTCCAAAGGGCACACCATCCCACTCCTCCACCTCGCCCGCCTCCTCCTCCTCCTCCGCCGCCAAATCTCCGTCACCGTCATCACCACTCCGGCGAACCTCCCCTTCATCTCCCGCTCCCTCTCCGACGCCCCCTCCGCCGCAATCCTCCCCCTCCCCTTCCCACAAAACATCCCCGGCGTCCCCGCCGGCGTCGAGAGCACCGACAACCTCCCCGACGTTACGTCCCTCTTCGTCCCCTTCTCCGCCGCCACCGCCGCCATGCAGCCCCATTTTGACCGCGCCCTCCAAACCCTCCTCAGGTCGCCCATAAACCAGGTAAAGCAAGTAATTGCTTTAATTCCATCTGAAAAACGTCTTATTAACAATTTTCGCTTTAGGCCTCGAGAAATCTGCTCCTAGTCTCGGACGGATTCCTGTGGTGGACACAGGACTCCGCCGACAGGCTGGGGATCCCGAGGGTCACCTTCTTGGGAATGAGCGGGTACGCCATGTCGGTGACGTGGTCCGTCATGGGCCGCGCGGCGGAGCTCGACGGGCCCGCCGCGGTCCCAGATTTTCCGTGGATCAAGGTGTCGAGGAGTGACTTCCACGCGCCGTTCGACGGGCGCGAGCCGGGGGATGATCACTACGACCTCGTGATGAAACAGTCCGGCGCGTCGAGGAGGAGCCGCGGCATGATTTTCAACAGCTTCTACGAGCTCGAGCCGGTTTTCGCCGATTACTGGAACCGGAACTTTGAGCCCAAGGGGTGGTGGGTCGGACCTCTCTGCCTTGCTCAGCCTCTAATGAAGTCTCAAGCCGGAACAATGGAGCTTCAGGTCGAGCCGGAACAAAGACCCTCGTGGAGCAAGTGGCTAGACCATGATTCGGACCAAGAGAGGACAGTCTTGTACGTGGCATTCGGGTCACAAGCCGTGATCTCGCCGGAGCAACTGATGGAGATCGCTGTCGGGCTCGAGAGATCGGAGGTCAACTTCATGTGGGTCATCAGAACCGAATCCTCCGAGCTACCGGAAGGGTACGAGGAGAGGGTGAAAAATAGGGGGCTCATAGTGAGGGAGTGGGTGGATCAGAGGGAGGTGCTGGCGCACGTTAGTGTAAAAGGGTTCCTGACGCACTGCGGGTGGAACTCGGTGGTGGAGAGCGTGTGCGCGGCCGTGCCAATGCTGGCGTGGCCCATGATGGCGGAGCAGCCGCTGAACGCAAAGATGGTGGCGGAGGAGCTGAAGGTGGGGATCAGGGTGGTGGAGGGGGCGAAAATGGTGGCCGCTGAGGAGGTGGAAAGGGCGGTGAGGGAGCTGATGGAGGGGGAGAAGGGGAAGGAGGCGAGGAAGGCGGTGAGAGAGTACGCGAGTAAGGCTAGGATGGCTATGGCTGAGGGAGGATCGTCGTGGCGGGCATTGGGATCGCTTCTTGATGAGATCGGGATGACTAAGAAAAAAGTGAACGCTAAAGTCTCAGATCAAAAAGATATGAACTCATTCGTCGCCAAAGAATATCTTTAGCGTATTTTAAAAAGTATATCACAGTCTTTGCATAATAATAACAGATATAAAGAATGTAAATGTGAGCCACGCTAGTACAGTGGCCTAGTGGGCACTCGCACAACGCGCTTCCCTGAAAAAAGTTTTTTATTAATTGAGCCATCTTAAACACTTCCAATATCGTCTTACACGATCATTTGTAAGTGATGATGTCTAAGTGATAGTGTTAGAACAATGCGGACTTCACATTCGTAACCATGCAACGTCGCCTTACATAATTATTTGTAAGCAGTCGTGTTCAAGAGAGTATTATAATAATGCAAACTCCACCTTCATAGTCAATCAAGGCCAAATCATTAATATACATATTACATTATTTTCAAATCTCATTTTCTAATTAGCTCTGTTACATTTTTAACCCTCTATTTCATATAATTTGTACAGCATATAACATATTTTTACAACTCAAGGTCAGAATTCAGTACTCGATCACTTGAAAACTCATAAATCATCACTACCAGCATATATATAATCTACACAAATTTCCCTACCAAATCACAGATTCATCCATCAGCTCTAAGCATCGTCCTTGTCCGCCGTGAAATCAGGTTCGTCCGGCTTCTCCATCTTCATGGAAGCGACTCCCAGCCTGCTCCTCTGATGCCTCGAGCCCGCATTATCCAGCAGCGAGCTCTCTGCATTCGCATCCTCGTACACAGTCTCGTCGCTGTAGTTGCTCTCCTGATCAGACCAGTGCACGTACGAGTAGCTCTGCTGCATAGTGAACTGCTTCGCCAGCTTGCGCTTCTTGGACTTCCTCCAGGCGGACTGCAGGAAGCAAGCGCCCCATGTCCTCCACTGGTGGGAGTAGTACCTGAAAGTAGTAGGGGTGTCTAAAAATAACCGAACCGAAAGAAACCAAATTGATTTAGTTTAAAATTGAACAGAACATAAATCTATCCGTTCGGTTTCATAATGTAAGGATTTCATGAAAATTGGTTCATAACAAATCAAAACGATATAAAATGTGAGAATTTCATGAGATTAGGCTCATAACACACCAAACCGAAATGTTAAAAACCGAACAGATGATTTTTATTTTCTTAAAACTGAATTGATCAGTTTGGTTTAAAACCAAACTGAACCAACTCAAAACCGAACTGTGAAAAGTCCTACCTGAAAGCCTGCTGGAGCTTCCTGCTGTGGAGCCTCTTGAACTGGTTGGCCACGTTCTTGAGGTCTTCGGCCCTGAGGGCGAATGCCTCGACCTCGCAGAGCGCCCTGACCGTCCTGGTCGATAAGGGCATGTTGGGGCTGGCGGCGGGCATCAAGGCCCACGTCAGCAGCTCCTCCCCGCAGAAGTCGCCCGGCCTGAGGTTGATGGTGTTGAAGAACCCGGATCTTCCCCCATTTGTCGTCGAGCTCTCCAGCTGGCCCCTGATGATGAATAACATCTCGTCCACTGGATCGCCCTCCTGAAATATGAAGGTGCCCTCCGTGCACAGAGATGAGACGAGGCACTCGCACATCGCGTCGAGAAGTTGGTCGTCCATTTGAGAGAAGAACGGGACCTGTCCAGTAAATCAGCATTATATAGGCATTGCATATTACAGAGAGACCCTCTTTTATTCAGCCAGAATTAAATAGCAATATCGCGAGCATCATAACTGGAACCAGCGTCCACATGCTTATTACACCAGGTCTCTGTCACTTCAATCACAGTGTGCAACATTACATGACAAAGGCATGACAGTTAGATAAACGTACCCGGCGAACGAGGGAAAGGCATAGATGCTGCTGAATCTGGCGACGAAGATCAGTAGGTAACTCTTGTAATATGTACTCCGCGTTAACTCCCCTTGTAGCGAGCCATTTATACTGAACGAATTTACGAACTCGTTCTTGCAAGTCTTGAGGTAACTGCCGATGCCTCATCCACTCTTCGGTGTCTCTTTTCTTGACCCTCCATTCTTCAATTCTCACCGTCAAAGATTGCAAGTAGGTCTTCAAGGAAAACAAACAAATCTTGGTTAGCTCGTTACAGTATTGATCTACCCGTTTACTTAGAAGCACTTGAACAATTGATCTACCCATATTTGACCAAGTAACAAATGAGAAAATGTGAAGTAAAATGCTAAAAAGCTCTTGAAACTTGAAGGTGAGAAGGGTACTCGAGTTCGTGTATCAGATCGCTTTTGGAGCTCATGAATCTAATACCGAAACTGAACTGGAAAGTATACTTTAGTTATCCAAAGTGACAATGCAGCAACTCAGATAATAAACCTATCGTCTAACTATGAATCTGATACCTTAAGACTATAGAGAAGGCTCGTATTTTCCTTTTCCTCGATTATTTGTATTCAGACCAAAAGTTCATTACAGCAATCTTTCATTATAGAACAAATGTTCAGAAAACTTAGTATGTGCATTTACTGATATATCATATATAAGAACAATATGGGGGCGCTGAAGGAGATTGTACCTGCATCTTGCCAATCAGCTGCGCAAATAGAATCAAACCAACGATGTTTATAAGAATGCAAAACGTCGTCTCGCCCATATACGTGCTTGTCTCCAGATTCTGCCCGTACGAACTGCAGAGATTTAAGATGTCAGCACGAACACTTCACACAGACGATTTAAGAATAGTTCATGAGTTTGAAACACATACCTTAAGTTTCGTAAACCCCACCAGAGACAATACACGCACTTGTGTAGAAAATCTACTTCAGCAACGCCGCTAGTCATAGCGCTCGCATACATTCCGAACTTGAAGTTGATGTTTTCAATCTTCGGATCGCAGAGAGTGGTAACCTTGGTGACATTCACCCAATATTTCCGTCGCTCGTCAGATTGACTAGCACAGTCAAGAAAAGTAGGGAGGCAAGTCAGGACTCCCTGCTGAGTCTCTTGTTCGCACGCTAATTCCCAGCAGCGAAACTCCCGCCCTACAGCTAGAAGATACCACGAAGCGCCTATCAACTGCAGCAACAATAAATGGCGATGGCCAAATGAGTTATACAGCAAATAAAAGTTCTGAAAGAGAAAAAACTCGAACAGTTGATCTAGACGCTCACATGACTAGCGAGTATGTAAAGAAGTAGATTATAAACAGCTCCCGCCCAGGCGACCCTGGCGATGATTCCATTACTTTTCGCGATTTGCTGATTCAGAGGGTAGATAACAAACACTCTGGGGATATATTGAAAAAGAACGATGAGCGCAAGAGTGTTGTTTGTGTGATCAACTCGAGAGTCTCTTGTTGCCGGAATTACCAGCCAAGTAACCAGCTAAAAAGCATGAGAACACAAAACAAAACAATTCAGCTCTGAATATAGACTGCATTGCAATTACAGCCACAATGCTGCATAAAAATGAACAAGACAATATAATTCATACAAATTTCTCTTCCCTCTAATGTATACATAAATGCTTTACAACCCAAATTAAACCCAATATCTGTATGCATTGAACTATAAGTTCTAAACCTTACAAGAACAGGACACATTCAATCATCAACACAAAACCCAAATTCTAGAAACACTTGAATCAACCCTTGAAAATCAAATTTAATTTGGGGCTTGCCTTCCATGGCACCTCACAATCTAAAAACCCTAATCAAACACAACATCTGTATGCATAACTTCCAAAACCTCACAAGAACACGACACATTCAATCATCAACACAAAACCCAAATTCGAGACAAACTCGAATCAACCCTTGAAAATCAAAATTAATTCGGGCTGTTCCTTCTATGGAGCCTCACAATCTAAAAACCCTAACTAAACACAACATCTCTATGCATAGAACTGTAATTTCTAAACCTTACAAGAGCAGGGCACATTCAATCATCAGCACAAAACCCAAATTCGAGACAAACTCGAACCAACCCTCGAAAATCAAAATTAATTTGGGGCTTGCCTTCTATGGCAACTCAAAATCTAAACCCTAATCAAATCCAATATTTGTATGCATTCGAGAAATACTCGAACCAACCCTTGAAAATCAAAATTAATTTGGGGCTTTCCTTCCATAGCACCTCACAATCTAAAACCCCTAATCAAACACAACATCTGTTCCACATTCAATCATCAGCACAAAACCCAAATTCGAGACAAATACGAACCAACCCTCGAAAATCAAATCAAAATTAATTTGGGGCTTTCCTTCCATGGCACCTCACAGTCTAAAACCCCTAATCAAACACAATATACACATTCAATATTTCGAAGAACACGTCAAAAATCAAAATCAATTCGAGGGGTGGGTGCTGCTCGGCTGACCTGAGGCAAGGGCAGCGTGGCGGCGAGGTCAACGATGAAGTCGGTCCTGAGGTACCGCTTGGCGATCTCCCCGGGGTCCATGACCAGGTCGCCCCGGCCGAAGACCCTGGACTTGGGGGAGACGAAGCCGGTCCTGAACTTCATGAGGAGGTGGAGGAGGTAGAAGAGGTCGGTGAGGGTGCGGAAGACGGTGATGAGGACGGCGGGGGCGGTGTCCTTCTGGAGGCAGGCGGGGCCGCCGATGCGGGGGATGTAGAAGTAGAGGGGGTCGATGAAGAGGGCGATGAGGCAGGAGGCCAGGAACACGTAGTTCCAGAGGTTGGCGATGTCGCTGCTCGGGTCCAGGATCTGGTAGTGCCATAGGATGCGGTAAGGCCGGGTCTCGTCCTCGTCGTCGTCGTCCGAGAGGGTCGGGTCGGTGATCCTGCGCCGGATGTGCCGGAGCTTCGAGGCCGGGGCGGTGATCAGGCTGTCCATCTTCCTCCCATGGCTTCTCCAGAAATGGCGCCAAAGGGTTTCGGCTTTTTTTTGTATTTTTTTAAGACCGTTGGAGGTTTTTGCGGGAAGCCGAAGGAAACGCTTGGGCTTAGGGGGAAAGAGAGAGGCGGCTCCGAGATTTCTTGTGTCTAATATGAGTAATATGTGATTTTATTTTATCTTTTGTGACGTCAAAAGGTGGGGTGGGCATGGTTTCAAAACCGAACTGGATCTGACTCTCCGGTTATCTGATTATTAGACTTTTTATGAGCCGCTCGAGCTTGACCCGTTAAATATTCAGTCCGGCCTCGTTACAAACGAGATCGAGTCAAAATTGAGCTCAAGATTGGACTCGTTCAATAAACGAGCCGAACTCGAGCCTAACCTTTTAAGGTTCGTGAGCTGGCTTGTTCACTATTTATATCAATATATCTTTCAAATTTTAACAAATATCTGTAATAGAATTAGATGAGCCAAGTTAAGTCGAGTCAATCTCAAGTTGGCTAATTTATTATTTAATGAATTTTTTAATTTTTAATAATATTTGTATTGAAATGTTAGTGAACTGAATCGAGCCGAGCTCGAGCTTGTCTATATTATTTCGAATTTAGTTGCATAAACTCGTTCAACCCCGAGCCGAACACTTTTTACACGAGCCGAGTCGAGTCCTGCCAAATTGAGGCTCGATTTGGCTCGTTTAAAACTCTAATCGAAACCGTTATGTTAGAAAATAGTATGGTTATGATTCATTAAACATTCAGTTCGGGTTCGTTACAATGGAACCAGGACCGAACTCGGCCTCAAGACTGAGCTTGTTTGATAAACGAGCATTACCTTTTTAAGGCTAGCGAGCCGGTTCTTTTAATACTTAATTATCTATATATGTATAATGAAAGTAGACGATCGAGTCGAGATGATCTTGAGCTGGTTTTTTTTTTGTATTTGAAGGATTATATATTTTGTATTTGATAATTATTTTATTTTCTTAATAAATACTTATACTGAAAATGAAGCGAACCGTATCAATCGAGCCAAACTTAGTTATTTTTTTTCGAGTCGAACTCGAGTTTAGTTGCATAAGCCCACTCGGGCCAATCATTTTTTTCACGAGTCGAACCCTGCTAAATTGGGTTTTGATTCGGCTCGTTTACACCCCTACCAACTACCTGCCGTTCGACCGAATTGAAACCAATTGTTTTTAATTTATAATTTACCGATTTACAAGCCGAATTAGGATCTCATTTATAGCCAAAACATTAGATTGCAACTATAAAAATACTAAAAAAACTGAATATCGTGAATTAATAATTATATCACAATTCAAATATAAAATTTTCAAACAAAATAACAGTAAAGTATAAACAACATACAAGGACAGATGAGAGGTGAACATGTGTAACTAACAATTCCCATTAAAATTAAACAATTCTCTTATATTTAAATTAAAAATCGAGCTATTAATCACGACTTCAATTTTGAGGCCAAAATATCTATCCCTATCGTATGCATAAGAAATAATAAACATTTAACCTGAATATTTTAACAATTATAAAATAAATTGTACTCATATAGTCATATGTACTGACTCAATAAAGTAAATTGTACTCATAAGTACTGACTCAATCTTCAATGTTATATGAACATTAAGGATGTGAATAGATTTTAAAACTTAATATTAATTGATTCGCATTTCTTCACGTAGGGTTGCAATTTAAATTTGTTTCACGCAAAACATCTCATATTCTATTTTTAAGTTATTTTGTATTCTAATGTAAAATGAAAATAGAAGATCAGACAATTATAAGGATGTATATATATTTAATAGTTTTATATCTGTATGAAACGAGTAGAAATATTATATTGATATGAATGAGAAATAGTCTTTTAAAAGTGTCTTATTAAAATTATTTTGTAGGTTTCAAACGTAATTGAATTTTCTTCTAAAAAAATTGATAGTTATTTTGAAAGTGCTTACATCCAATATTTGAGATGAGTTGCTTCAACTGTAGGTGTATATCATGAACGGTCTATAAATTGTTGTCAAATCTCATTCTTATTTTTTTTTTCTTATCGAAGAGACGTTCGTATTTTGCTCGTCGTTGCTCAGTATTTCTTTGCAGATTACTTGAGCGATTAACTGTTGTATCTTTGGAGATTACTCACCGATGAAAACGTGTGCACTAGAAATATAATGAAATAGTGTCAAGGAAATTGTTTCTCCAAATCTATCTTTTGTGTAACATTTTTTTATCGTAATAACACAACAATTATAAGAAGTTTATGATCTTTCTTGTTATATTTCTGTTGAAAAAAATTCTTGTGTGGAGAAATATTTTTTTGATAAAATATAAATAAATCATATTTTAGTATTTCACACATTGTTTTCAAAATATTACATATAATATAATAAATTTTCCATGAAACAAAATTTAGAACAACCAGGCCTTGAGAATCTCTGGTGCCAAGTCCTAAGAACTTACCTCAAAATTCTGAATTCAAAGTTCAGTACATACAATTATAATAAGCTTTTTTTAAAAATTATTGCCAATAAAAATTAAATTGATGGATGTTTAGAGACTAAAATATGGAAGCACATGTAATTGTGAACATGGACATTCACATTTTCAAGAGAGCAACACTGTCATGTGTTGTCATTTCTTGATATTAATTGCCAATTTCCTCATAAGATTGGACCCATCAACAAAAATCCAACTCAATTTTCCACATAAAAGGGATTAAATTAATTGGCAGGTAAGTAAAGCTACTTGAGCAAATCAATACACAACTTGCCGGAAAAAATAGCTATAATCTTTAAATACCTTTATTGTTTTCGTACAACTCTTAAAAAAATTCTTAACTAATTCTTTTAACATAAATGAGTCTAGACTTGACGTGGTGAATATTAAACAAGTCGAATCAAGTTTCAACTCAAATTCAATTAAGAATCAGATGAGTTCGAAAAAAAATAGACAACCTCAAACTCAATTTGAATTTTATAACATTCACAAATCACAATAAATATAGACTTAGATTTATATTAAATGAAATATATGTGATTCATAAAATATCTAAACGAATGCGTCTATTCAATTCGTCTAACTTCATCATAAATATTTATTAACAATTAAAAGATATATAATTAATTAAAAATTAACAAGTCATCTCGCAAGCCTATCGACCCTTTTCAAGTTAAGCTCAAGTTTAACTCATTTTTTAATTTGGTAAAATCTTGAGCTTGAATTCGACTCAAAGTCAATTATAACGAACTCAAACTGAATATTTTATAAATCGAATTCGAACAACTCGTCCAGATTCATATTTAAACTTATTAATCACGAAGTAATTGCATTTAATTTCTCTCGATAAAATTCATCTCGCCTGCATGTGAACGTACTCGTATCATGGACCAGCCATGATACACCACCAAAATCTAAAATGGACACCATTGGTGGTGGTTGATTGTGAAACCTACCACTCAACAATACCCAATTTCAATCTCAATCACAATCTCAATGCCAACCCAATTTTTCAATGATCATTGATGAAATTTAAAATTTGAAAAAGCAGTTGCAGAAGTTTTCTTCATTTGGTTTTGGTATGAACATGGCCACACAGGGAAAGAGAAAGCAATGGCCCCACAACAAAGACTGGCACAGCTACATCTTTTGAATCAAAAGTTCACAACTCACAAGAAAGAATGAAAATGAAACTTTCCTTTGCTTTTCATGGATCCCACCACCAACTCTTTCCCTATCTCAACTGCTCTCATTGCCCCCACAGAAAAAATAGAACCTCCTCAGCACAAAAAGATGAGATGTATGTAATGCCATTTCAGAAAGAACAAAAAAAGAATGGAAAAGGAGTATTCTAATGCAGGGAAAGGCAATAAAAAAAGGAAAAGCAATTGGATCTTTGTCTCAATATCATATATGTCTGCAACATTGTCCCAAACATTCTCGACTAATCCGATTAATCCCATAACCATCCCCGCTACGTTCTCAGAAACCCTATATGCCCTGCTAGCGTCTAGTGATTTTTAGAACACTAGTCTACAAGCATTAGAATAGTTGAGAATAGAAGACCATGTGAATTAATAGCCGTAAAATGTCAATCAACTACCCGTTTAGATGTAGGGTGTTAAAGTCTAGCAATCGAAAGCGAATTCTTTCACCACTTAGTACATAAGTTTGGCGAATCCATTCATCACTTAATATCAATGTTCTATAAATTTACAACTTGTCTGATTAATCTAGATTTATCCTACGTTGAACACCTGATTAATCATTAAATATGATTAATTCGTGGATAAGACTTTAACATGATATCAGAACTTGCGAATTGTACTCGATGACATTCTATCTGTTATTGAAGTAAAGAAGTTGGAAATGTGTCAAACAAAAACATTTCAGGCTATCTAATATCTTTGAGACCCTTTGAACAAAAATATTTTTCAGGTTCCTCTCAAGAAAGGCACATTTCATATATTTCAATGATAAGGAAAATAACAAGAAATCATCACAAACAGGATACAAGTCATCCAGTGATCATTCGAAAACAAAATGCCTTGTGAAGAATAAGACACGGTTTCATGTATTAGTGGTAGTAAAGGAGAGAACATTAACAATACGATGCACCCAGCTATCACAAATTTTGTATTGGCAACCCAAAAAATAATCATAAAGAAAAAAAAACTAAACGAAAGGCATAACAATGCTTGAATTGATCGTGTTAACAATACATAAGGACACATACCTCTATGTCCCTTGTGTTTTCTTCATCCATGGCAACTCTGTGTTAAGCGAAGAAGGCAAACCCATTTGAGCGTCCGAAGAGCTTGAAAATTTTCCCTTCTTAGACCATTGCCAGATCTTGGAAACCGAATAGCTCTCGCCCTTAGTAACACTACTAATTTTCTTTCCTTCTACATCATCATTAGCAGAAGGAATCGCATCGTGTTCCCTGCCTAGAACAAGACTGATATCACGACCTCCTTGGCGTCCCTGCTCGGGCCGTAGTGCAACCCGCAGGTTTGATTCATTGAGCACATATTGATACGAACCCATTGAAAAACATCTTCTCGCGTCCAAGTTACTGCTACTCGTCTCCCCACATTCCTCCGCTGCATCATCGCTCAATCGCCTGAACTTCCCTAGTCTCACGGGGAAAACCCCTTTCTTATCAACGACAACTTCCTCAATCTCCACTGTTTTCTGACCTGCACGCCCGTCTTCTTCCCTCAAGTCGTCAAAATCATACATTGGATTCTCCATCGAAAACCCAGGAGCATAAAGGGCTCCGCGACAGAGCGGGCAAGTTGAATTCGACAGAAGCCAAGTGTCTATACAGCTGATATGAAAAGCGTGACTACAAGTAGGCAACAACCTCAGCTTATCTTTATCAGAGAACTCACACAGACAAACAGCACAATCAAACGGTTCCTTCAGACCCACAATCTCTTTATAATGGAAAACAGGAAGAGCATCGATGAAAGCTTGATCCAGCCCCGAATCGTGAAGATGGAAGAGCTGCTGCAGCTGCCTCTGGAGGGCATCAGAGCTAGACATTTCAGGCAACCTATTGGGCTGAGATGAGGAAGATGGGTGCTTTGTGAGGAACCTAACAAGCAGGTGCAAGAGACCAGAAATGAAGAACAGCACAGCCAAAATCACAATAATGAAAAGCACAGCTGGGCTGATTCTAGAGCCAGATGGTGAAGGAGGTGATGTTTCTCTATGGAATGGAGGAGTGCCCACAAATGGAGGAGGTGGGTAGCTCAAAAAACCATCTTTTTGCCTGATTTCATGCTGAATCCAAGACATCTTCAAATGGGTATGCTCCATTAAATCACAAAAACCATCTTCTGTGTTGATCCAGCATCAGACCCAAAACAGACCCATTTCCTTAATTCCAAAATCCAATAAAGCCCCTAAAAAATTTCTCTCACCCACTCAGATTTGTGAGACAATATGGTTTATGGGTACACCAAATTGTAGCAGTACAAGAAGTGAGTATCATTTTTCTATTGCACACATGGTTCTCTCAGATCAAACCCCAAATCACAGATTGAGCAATAATAACACAGAAGCTTGACAAACACAAGACTGGTTTTTTATATAAAAAAAATGAAACTCACCATTGACCCAGCTCTGATTGTGAAGGGTAAACCAGTTATGTGTTTCCAAAAATCCCTCAGAAATTGACAGGTTCTGAGAATTTCCTGTCCTTTTCTGTATGGAGGAAGAAGAGAAGAGGAGTGGAGAGAAAATGAAGTGAAGAAGACAGAGGCAGTGGTAGTAAGTTTTCTACAGAAGTGGTTGGGTTTTGGCGCACGCGCCAAGAATGCGCGTGGATCTTGTGGTCAACCGCTAAGGTAACGAGTAGTGACAAAGAGCTGCTCCGTCAAGATTATGGGTTCGAGGTGGGCCTGACTGGGCTGGGCCTCCGATTGGGTCAACCGACGCTTAGATTTATCGGGATTCGAGTTGAAAAACGTAATCACCTCATGCTCACACGAGATTATTATATAATTAAATTTAAACTCGACTTAATTTGTAACTAAATAATTATTAAAAAATATATAGTTTAAATTATATCAAATATTTTATGTGCATGTATAATGAATTAATTATGTTTAATAAATAAGTTAACTCACGAGCCTATCAAATTTAAAAATTAGGTTGAAGCTTGATTATTAAATGAATTTAACTGTAACTTAAATTTGACTCCACCACACTATTATAAATTATAACTAGATTAAATTGAATAGTTAGTTGGTTACTGTATCAAATTCAAATAATTGGTCAAATATTTAACTCTTTTACCACTTACCCGGACCCAAACACAAAACTTAAAAGAAATTACGATACTCTACCATGTTTAAATTGTTTCATATTTTGTGATTCTGACTTCTTTTTCTTCAATTTGTCAGTATTCTAATCATAAGTTTGAGATAAAAAATACATTTCGTTAGAACTAATAATCAAATGTGGGTCACGCGTGTACAAGTAATTACTTCACTAAATTTAATATAAAAAGTACTCTCGGATATAAAAAATCAAAAAGTAAATTCTAAATATCAATTGCTTAGCAGTGGGTTGTCTTCTCCGGCAAGCTCACGGAGATGGAGCTCCACGCGAACGAGCTGAAGCCGCAACCCTCACTTGCTCTCGAGCTAGATTCACTCACTAACTCCCTCCGCTCCTCCTCCTCAGTCTTCAATCTGTATTTTGGGATTGATTAATTGATATGAACAACTAACCTTTTGATTTATGATACTGTGTAATTTGTGAATTTTGAATAATTTAGAATTTGAGTTTGTTTTCGCAATTATTGATAACTAGGATCTTAGAGATTCATAATTAGAAATTTTTGTGGGGTATATGTTTAGATTAAGTCTCATATCCAAATCTATAGCAGAAACTCTCCCCGAAAACACACCGCGACGTCATGCTCTTCGGCCGCCGTATCTTCGACCTCCTCCTTGCAGCCAAGCACTGCGCTGAATCATCGACCTCCTCTCTCGCACCACCACTGTGCATCCTCAACTTCTTGAAGCATTTCATTATTAGAGTTAGTTGTTCTTATTTTAAAACTGTCATACTTTAGTCATTTTAAATTTTCGTTAACAAAGTTAACACGCATATCTTAAAACTCATACTAGGGTACTAAAAAAAAGTGAAAAAATATAATACCATTATTATAATTAAGTTTAGTAAAGTATATTTTCTCTTTATAAAATTAGAGGCACACATCCAAAAATGTAACTTCTGAGCTCTTTGTAAATATTTTAAGAGCTCCACTTATTAATTTGAAATTTTAAGAACACATCCATAGGTTTTACATACTAAGAAGTAAGATCTCAATTCAACTTATACGTAAAATATGTAAATTAAGTCATCACTGAATAACCACATTTGTTCTTCGGAACTTGATCTTTTATTATATGAGAGCATAACTTGTGCCAGTTATTTGGTACTATAATTGGACTCTAGAACAAATACACAAATACAGTAACATTTGCTGCTACAATTATACATGTCTATGCTTCAGAAACAGTGCTGTGCTGGATCTTTCTTCTTCCTCGGCACGAAGGTTTGGCAAATTTCAGAGCAATCCGCAGGTCTCTTCACATGCACCTTCC
Source organism: Geranium rotundifolium (assembly GCA_963920655.1). NCBI lineage: Eukaryota > Viridiplantae > Streptophyta > Magnoliopsida > Geraniales > Geraniaceae > Geranium > Geranium rotundifolium. Next base: position 25,661,806 of record OY987321.1, read on the forward strand.
CTTATAAACACTACAGCAGAATTATGCGCAAAATAAAGTATGGTCAGCATTTAACAGACAGCATTTACATTTTCATGTTACCGTCGATCTGAATCTAGCCAATTGCCCAGAAAAATTGAAATACCATATTGCTAAACCATAAAGCATACAATGTGGAATGTTAGCGCTTGGTTCTTATTCCTTTTTCCCGACTGCAATCACAATAAAGCAGGAAAATTTTCTCATTACTCTACTTAACAAATCTGGCTTTTAACCCTATCATAATTACATCAAATTTGGTTTATAGCGAGTAAGATGATTTCATATGTAATACAGAAATGCTTGAGCAAGATCAGAATAACGACGACATTTAACATAGATAGGCTCTAACCTGATATCAACATTCCATCCTCTTGTTTAAGCTTTGACGTATGCATCTCATACTGCAAAAATAAAAACTGAAGATACAACTTGTAACTTGTAAAGACGTCACTCTGCACAAAAATGACATTTTCCTATTACTACCGCTCTTCCATCAAAATGTTTATAAAACACCCGTGTCGCACCATACCTGACATCCACTGGATTTACCGACATGTGAAAAGTTTAAGATGCAAAATTGCATAACATATGAATCCAAGAGGATCAATACCGTGTCACTGACAGTGGGCATGCCCCTTCTTAAATGAAATGTCAAGTAAATTTATCAAACTTCGTCGACAGCCAAGTAAAACGGGAATCCAACCACGGTAAATCGGCCAACTTGTTCAAAGTGCAACACCATAATTACACAAATCACTAATACACAATCCACAAATAATTAGCAATTCCTTGTAAACAAGAATAGACGATAAAATTCTTATATTTGAATTTTAGAATTGACAGCCTTATCAATAAAAAAATATCTCGTTGACAAGAATTATTGCCCATCACTGTGAGTAAAAACACAAAGGGAAAGTCAAACAAGTGTCGATGCAGTACGGGAAATCTATTCAAACTCTATTTAGCCACTAGAATTTCTCCCCATAGTAATATGCGCTCCCGACCATTAGTGCGACGGTAGCACCTTGTGCAACCACACGAGCCCTCATCAGCTTCTGACCTAAATTAGAATTCCCTTGTCTGAAACTGATTAATCCGGCCGTCAGGACTCCTGCCGTTAAAAGTGCACCTGAAATACTCAAAACCATCAATATGTTGGGACAATGATGAATTTTCTTCTTATACAATTAAATTGTGGTTATATAAACAGAGTCCATTTTTAGGAACGCTTAACTCCATGCATGACTTTGAATAATCAATATATTGCGGTCAGGCACAACATAAGCATATATACAGGCTTGGAAATATAGATATAACAAGGAAGTTGAGTCCTCGGAAATCACTTAACCAATTTCATGAGTAATTCCAGTCCGGAATTGAAAGAAAAGTGGATGATTTAAGTACTCATATCAAAATCTCAGGAAAATACTGAGATATTGATTGAAATTTACACCATCACCACCACAAAACACCTAAATGCGCACCTTAGATCCGTAATATATGCCATCAGCAACTCAACTAAGGGTTACGGAAACTTTAAAAAACTACATCTCTCCCACTGTCAAGGTTCTAAGACTCAGAATTCAGGTGAACCTGGTGAGACAAAAAATAAGAAGTTTCGAGAAGAACTCGGGAGAAATCGGCAAAACTTGTTTTGTATTAGATATACGTATCTTCATATATAATTCACATGAAAGGTGATAATTGCAATATTATAGTAAAATAAGATACTTTCAAACAATTTTAGAAATCAAAACAAAAGCATAAATTATTGAACAGTTTCAAAATAAAATTTGACCGACTTTGATCGGGGAAGAATTGAACTTCAGAGAACGAGTTTTAAAACCCGGTTCAGAACTCGGGAGTTTCATGCTTCCCACTGCACTATTACCAATTGCCCACCACCACAACAATAACAGTTCATTTTTCAGGAGCAAAAACAATAGGGAAAAGGAAAACACCACAAAGGTGAAGTATTGAGCTTGTAACTAAAAATTACCATCTTTTCATCGCTCACAGCTCGTGATTCAGATCCTAAACAGTCCCTTTCAATCTGGGAAACATAAACTCAATTTCAAGCTATCAAAACCCAACTTCAATCGAAGTTCAAATGAATCAACAATGTCCTGGATCGACTTACTCACACAAGACATTTGTTACACAATTTTAAGAGTCTCAAACAACGAAGAACAACAATACCCAAGTGTTCATTTATCAATTTTCTCAGTAACCAAACAGAATAAATAAGGAAAAAACGGGACGAGAGCGAGAGCGAGAGCGAGAGCGAGAGGGTGTTACCGATTGGAACCAGAGGGTTCTTGATTGGCTTCTTCTGCTGGAAGAGTTGATCGAATTCGACATCGGAGCTGCTCATCTTCACCGTTTTCCCCAAAATCGGAGAGGCGAGCAATTGCAAATTCTGGTTCTGAAGAGAACGCGACACCACAGAAAATTGAACACGTCGCTCCTCTTTTGAATGGCTCGTACAAGCCTTCAAGACTTTTAGAGGCCTTGTTTAAAAATTAAAACTTTAATTAAGTGCTCATAAAATTCACAACTCTATTCTCTTTTATTTTAATAAAAATCTAAACATTCATACAAACTAAATATACTCTCAAGTCTCAATCATTTGTGTACATAAAATCACTGATAATACGCTAAGGAGTACATATTAAATTTTCTAGTTAAATATTATTAAATATATCTTGATTCAAGTAATGAGCTATTGAAGGGTGGAGAGTACTGAACTCTAAGTCGGCGCAGGGTTCTCTTTGCGGTTTGTACCATTCGCCCGTGGCGATTTGGGTTGTTCGTCGAAAATCGACGATGTCTCACGGAGCACAACTCCGTCTGTGAGGGCTTGTAGTACGGCGATAGATTCGGGTCTTGCGGTGGTAGCTGCAACGACAGCTGGCGGTGAAGGAAGCAGATCTAGTGGGATGGCAGGAACGGAGTCGAGTGCAGTAGGGTCGAGGACGGAAATGCAGGTGGGGCGAGCTTGGGTCGCGACGGTAGATCGGTACTGGGAGGGAATTGGGGTTATCTGGCGTCGGTGGACAGACTCATGCAAGCATACCGAATTAGGGGGTCTCGGCTTGCTTAAGCTTCAATACGTGGGAACCGCCGGCTTTGATTGGTTGGTAGATCGGTATTGGGAGGGATATGAAATTATCTGGCATTGGTGGGCAGACTCATGCAAGCACACCGAACTAGGGGTACTCGACTTGCTTAAGATTCAATATGTCACTTGTTTGTCCTATTGTGATCGGTACTGTATGGAAAAGAGGGGTCTTTGGTATCGATTGGTTGATCGGGTTAAACCTAATGTGCTGCGAGAATTTGAATTTCGCGATGCCCATATTGATCGCAGGGTTGATCGATGAAGCTGGTTTAAAGCGGTCTGCAGCAAGATCACGGGGTTTCTCCATCCGTATGAGTTGGAGGATGTGACTTTGCATGAAGCTAACTGGTTTGAGTTGATTTGTCTCCGGAGTTATCATGGATGCCTGTGTAAAACACTCTGCATCAAGATCACAAGATTTCTCCATTCATATGAGTTGAAGGCCGTGGCTCTACATGATGCTAAACATGTCGAGCTGCACAATTTTGGAGGAATCATTAGCGAACGGTGTTCCGTACTACCCACTATCGGAACATGTGTTATTTGTTTTACTTGTAATCAAATGGCTCACGAATTGGCCATGTTTTCTTTAACTAACAATAGTTGAGATTATAGTGAGGGATCTGTCCCACCAACTATAACTTCAGCTGTCCGGCTTGATGTCGAGTTAGTTGCTATTTAATTAATAAAATTCGCTTTTACCTTCAAAAAAAAAGTAATGAGCTATTGAAATCAGCTAATACGATGATCTTGCCATCGTCAACGAGTTGAGGTCTAGAAAAAAGCATTTGGTCTTGGGTTTGGAGGAGTGAGGTGGCTTCCAACTCGACAATATGCTATATTTGTCTTAAAAAAATTGAGTATAAATTTACGTATAATATTTTTTGAGTTTCATTTTTTTGTGTACTAGTTTTTCTTTAATAACATTCATTTATTTTATTAGTGGACGGACTCACGTAAACTTTTTAATGTTCTTGTCGATTACATTACTTTTGAGTTTACTTGTATCTGCGATACATTTTTCTAGTCATAACATCAATTTTTACGAAGTTCAAATCCAACCCTTAAATATATATTTCGAATCTAACTATATGATAAAACTCAATTTAACAAATTCAAAATTTATATTAAGTATTTAAAAATAACATTTAGTCAAGTCCGGTAGTAATCTTAAATATAATAAGACTCCCCCCATCAATTTAACTGTAATTTGATTCAGAGAAAAATGGAACCATTGATCATACAAGTTTAATATAATTGTTTTCTTTTGTTTGATACCTTTGTGTCCCATGAAGAAATGTTGTTTTTGTAATACGAAAAGTTAAATTACAGTGCAATGCAATCACTCCTGCTTCCAAAAATATTAATTTTACATCTCCAAGTTGACGGTGGTCTCAGATTCCAAATGATTTTGTTGCTTTCTCTGATTAAACCCATTTGGGTATGGACCCAAATCAAGGTTCTGAGCATCTGCTCAAAAGGTCAAAACCCAGAAAAGTGGGAGAAATCTCAACAGTTTTCAGAGATTAGAGAAGATGGGTATGGAGGTTTTGGTGGGTTCACTTCCCTTTGTAGCAATGGTGATGCTAGAGTTTGGAGAGATAGTTATGGTGACACTGAGCAAAGCGGCCATGAACAATGGCATGAGCAGCTTTGTTTATGGTGTCTACTCTAATTCCTTGGGGACCTTCTTGCTCTTCCCTTTCTTCATCTTCTACAGACACAGGTTCATTTCTTCTCCTTGTGTTTTTTCCCAATTGATTAGTGTGTGCCCACTGAAAAGATCTCTCCTTTTTGTTATTGCAGAAATGGAGGAGTTCCTCTTACTCTCCCTCTTCTCTCCAAGTTCTTCCTTCTTGGGTTGTTAGGGTAAATTTTGTTCATTTGAGATTGTCTGATGAGAGTTTTGTGGGGGTAAATTGATAGATTGGATTTGCAGGATTTGTTTTGTGCAGGTTTTTGGGTATGCTGGAATCAGATACAGCTCCCCAACTCTTGCTGCAGCTATGGGGAACCTTATTCCAGGCCTTACTTTCTTGCTTGCAGTCATTTTCAGGTATGAACCAGTAACCATTCATGGCATTGCTGATTGAAGCTGTCACTTTCTATTTTAGATATTATTTTGGGGGTTGAGAGGTGTTGGAATATGCCTTGAATTAAGATTTGGCCCACTTAGGGATCAAGGGGTAGCATCCTTTGTCTCGTGTGAGGATTAGACTTAGAGATGATAACGGGATGGGTTTTGGGTGAACATAGTAATTTCATCCCCTCCTTAGTCAGGTAGGGGATAACGGATCGCTATAGAGTTCAGGGATTTTTGCCTCTTTAGATATGATGACAAGGCAAGTTCAAAGCAGATTTAGGTCTTCTTCCAGTTCTGATTTTTTTTGTCATCCCCTACTCAGTCATTTCGAGGTAAGAACTTGTAGCCATGACATTACCAAGATGTCGCTTTCTATTTTAGATATTATTGCGGGGTTGAGAGGTGTTGGAATATGCCTGAATCAAACCTGAATCCACTTCGACATTCGACATGGATTAAAGGGGTAGCGCTCCTTGTCTGGGGTTTGGGGGCACGAAGTGCCCACGGATAACAGTGCGAGTCAGAATCCAGGGGGTGACGCCACGGCCTAGGGGTTCGGGGGCGTGAAATGCCCCCCGAAAATGTATGCTATGTTTAGGTTTTGATATTCTAGCATGGGCCGCTTTTCGGGCCAGAGGTTTATATTTTCCTTTTTCTTATTAGGGTATAAGTGCGTTAGTGTATATGTATACTACTTATATAATGTAGTCGGGTAGACTTGTGAGATTATTTTGAGCTCTCTCAAATTTCTATTTTCTGCCTGCGGCTGTGATCGACACATTGTTAACAAGCTAATTAAATTCTAGCTTTCTTGTTTATTTCTCTACTTTCGATTGTGTGTGATTCTCGTTATAACAAGAGGTTTATGTTTTGTGGATGTGGATGTTAAAACCTTATTCATTTACAAGCTTAAGGGGACGGGTGGAGACCGCGAGATGGTTATCAAGTGGTGACATAATTCAATTCGTTTAAAATTTGTTGCTTCTTGGGCTAATTGTTTTCATGAATGATTGAAGGTTGGTATGGAGCTAACATCAATGCCTGTTTTGACCAACATGTTTGTGGTCATTTATTTAAATATATTTTTTATTTGACTAGTTATATCGCCAACATGGGGATTGGAACTAACAACCCGTGCTTATTGTATGAAGTTTCTGCCACTTCACCGACAACCTTTGTTAACATGTTTGTGGACACAGTTCCTTTTACGGATATGATCTGTGGATAAAGTTTTGTTCATGTGCGATGTTTTGAATCAGTTCCCATATTTGATAAAGATTCGCAACTAACTAATATCAATTGGTTTAAAGGATGGAAAAAGTTGCTCCAAGAAGCAAATCAAGTCAGGCCAGAGTGTTGGGGACCATAACATCAATCTCAGGAGCATTCATAGTGACACTTTATAAGGGTCCACCAATTCTGAGATCACAAAAATCTAACTGGGTTTTTGGAGGTCTTCTCCTTTCAGTCACTGAAGTCTCCTTCTCAGCATGGAATGTTGTTCAGGTAAACAACATTAAACATTTCAAAAGGTTGTGTATCCCATGAATGAGCTAATCTCGGTATCAATTTCAGGCAGTGGTTTTGAAGGAGCATCCAGAGAAGATGACACTGATATTCTTTTCTTGCTTGTTTGGAACTGTACAATGTGCGGTCGTGTCTCTAATTGCAGAGCCTAACATAAGTGCTTGGACACTTCACTCTGGGATTGAATTCATTGCTGTTGCATATGGGGTATTATGGTGTTTGTAAAGAACCAGTACTTGGCCTTTTAGCTTTTGCTTCTATTTTGTAACAAGCTGTTTGGGTTCGGATTCATTTCAGGCTGTTTTAGGGACTGTGTTGAAAACCAGCATTTACCCTTGGGTTCTGCAGAAGAAAGGGCCCGTCTTTGTATCCCTTTTCAAGCCTCTCGGGACTGTCATTGCAGTGATCATGGGGGTTATGTTCTTGGGTGAGACCCCTCATGTTGGGAGGTAAAAAACATACACTAAAGCTTCATCACCTTGAGTAATTGTCATTTTCTCTTATTTGATTAATGATAATGTTATTGCAGTTTGATTGGAGCAATTGTGATTTCTGTTGGATTCTATGCTGTGGTTTGGGGACAGGACAAAGAAAGAGATGATGATGATGCATTGGAATCATCCTCCAAAAAGACTCCACTTTTGCAAAGCATCACATGATGGAAGATAAAAAAAAAAGGATCTTACACATATTTTTTGTGAGAATTGTACACAAGATGGATAAATCTTGAAGTTATTCTCAAACTTTGCAGAATCTGTAGATCAAATGAGAAACAAAAGCTTTCCATGGTGTGGTACAGACAACAAAACTTCCTCCACATATATGATACTGTGCCAAGTGCGCCTCTTAGGCATCAACAATAAATACGTTCGTTCATCATCTTAACACCCGAAAACGCTTAAAACAACATTTACTGAAGAACAAAATGCTTCCCACAAACAATTTTCTACATGTATATGAAAAGATTCTCTTGAGCAAATGAGTTGTGTTTTGTTTGATTCCTTATTGTCATGCATAAGTTGTACATAATGCAGTTTTGTTTGGTAGGACTGAAATGCATTAGATTCTTCCTTCAATGCCATAAGATATTCATTATTATTATGATAAGAAAGGCAGGGTGGACAAAATTGTCTAGTCACAATATTAGTGTATATATAAATCTGCAAGTTGATGGTCATGGAAAGTGATGCAACCAAATATGAAAGGTGAGGAAGCTAAAGAAAGTGTTCAATATTTGATATTTTCAGGGAGAGACAATTCTGTTTCTCTTGTATCTGAACTGTAGGAAGAAGGAATTGAAAGAGGCCAAAGCCAAACAGAGGATACATATACTGTTGGTGGTGATGATGGAGTTTCTACTGGGTGCCCTCCCCTTTGTAGCTATGGTGGCTCTAGAGGTTGGTTCTATGGTTTCACTGACCATTTGCAAAGCAGCCATGAACAATGGTTTGAGCAGCTTTGTCTACACAGTTTACCATAATGCCCTTGGAACCCTCATCTTCTTGCCCTTCTTCATCTACCACAAACACAGGTTTGGTTCTCTTCTTCTTATTAAAGATTCAATTTTTCTGGAACTGTTCTTGTTTCTTTGCTTTAACTTGACAAGACCCATTTCATGGCTCAACTTTCAGAAACAAGGGACCTTCTGTCTCTCCCTCTCTGCTGGCTAGATTCTTCCTCCTTGGCCTCCTTGGGTACATATGGCTTGTGCTAAAAGACTATTCATTTCTGTGATTATTTGTTCAATTGCTGAGAGATGTGTTGTCTCATGTCTGTGTATTTATTTGCAGGATCTCAATTGTGCCTGTTTTTGGGAATTTGGGTATCAAATATGGGTCTCCAACTCTTGCGGCGGCTCTTGGCAACCTCATTCCAGGGTTTACATTCTTGATTGCAGTCCTTTTCAGGTATGACCTTGGAATTTATATTAATGCTTGGTGATTTATAGCCTTTTGTTTATGATATTTTTGGGTTGTAGTGTGGGATTGGTTAACATTTTTCCTGGGTCCTCAATGTCCATTTATTCTCTATTGATGATAATGACCTATGCATCATTAGAGTGATCTAACATAGTGTTAGTAAAAAATACTATGATCTGGTAGGGGTGAGCACGGGTCGAGAACTGACCTGCCCGCACATATATGAACCCGTTCACAATTGTGTGGGTCAAGGTTTATCAAACCCGCAAATCGTCCACGGGTCTATATTTATTTGCAATTCCAACCGCACGGGTTTGCAGGGGGGTCGGGTTTGAACCCGCAGAACCCACAAGAATAAAGCCTTATTTAAGGCACATTATCAAGTTAAGAATAGAGCCCAGCTTAAGAGAAATCACTTTTCAACTCTAAGTATACACTACTTCTAAATTATTCAACACTACAAACACAATTAACAATAGCTAAATTTGTGTCTAAAGAAAAAATTTCTAAATAACAAAATACAAATCAAATCTACAACATCATGTCTATATGAAATAAAAACTTATAAGAAACTCAAATTAAATAATTTGAGAAAAGAGGTGAACAAAAATATAAAGAATCAAAATGAAGAATTCGGGCGATTCTACCGTAGAATATGGTTCCCTAATATTAAGAACCGGTTTGTCCAGTTCGGCCCGGTTCTTATCTAAACTGTTCGAGTCACTGAATTATAGACACCTTTATAGAGGATTAATAAGAGATTAATTAAGGACTAATCAGAATATACAAGTTTCACTGATTTTTAACTTGAAACCTTAATTCAAAGGCTTATCATGTTACCAAGTTTCAATGAGATTCTCAGCTGCGCTTTTAGCTGTACATGTCACAATAAACCTTTTCAACTTCAGTTTTTTCTGCTTAACTGAGAGTTATGTTTCAAACTTGTGCAATTTCTAGGATGGAAAAGGTTGCTGTAAGAAGTAAGGTGAGCCAAGCCAAGATCATAGGAACCATAGTGTCAATATCAGGGGCCTTCATAGTAACATTTTACAAGGGCCCTCCAATTTTGATGGCTCTCACACAAAAATCTAACTGGGTTCTTGGAGGTGTACTCTTGACTATCACTTGTCTCTCGTCTTCTACATGGAGCGTGTTTCAGGTACTTCCTCACCGTGATTGACACTTCTGGTTCATCTTCTTGTAGAAACAAACTAATGAACAAACAAACATTGATCGGCCTGTGTTTCAGGCAGTGGTTCTTAAGGATCATCCGGACAAAATGACACTCATCTTTTTCTCGTGCTTGTTCGGTTCCATCCAGTGTGCAGTCATTTCCATGGTAGCGGAAAGTGACCTGAGCGCTTGGACACTGCACTCTCGCATCGAAGTCACTGCAGTTCTATATGGGGTAAGATTATGGGTTCCATGTTTAAAGAATCGAACCAAACAGGACTAGGCGATTTTCAAGTTTATAAGGATTGGTCACAATCTTAAAGTCCCCGTGTTTTGATTCTCACATTCAGACGATTATGGATACTGTGTTGCGCAACAGCATTTGTGCTTGGGTTCTGCACAAGAAAGGGCCTGTCTATGTAGCCCTCTTCAACCCTCTTGGGACCGCCATTGCAGTGATCCTTGGAGTGCTCTTCCTCGGCGAGACACCTCACGTTGGCAGGTAACTACTGTCCATAGGAACAAAAAATGGAACCATAGTAAGGATTTGATGTCAATGTTGTGTCTTGTGACTCTTGTCGTGTTGTGCAGCTTGGTTGGAGCAATTGTGGTTTCTGTAGGATTTTATGCTGTGATATGGGGACAGAACAAGGAACAAGACATTGCAGATGGAAAGGATTGTATATCAGAATCGTCGTCGTCGGCCCAAAAGATTCCTCTCTTGCAACCTGCATGATGGAAGAGAGAGCAATTCTTTTTTCAACCAAAGCAACCATGAAAAATGAACAATCTGATGACAATTTGCAAAATCTGCACATAAATGGAATGATTAGTGCTTTGTACTGTTAAAGGCGTTCAGGGTCCGGTTATCTGAACTATTTAGGTAAGAACTAAATCGACAGAAGAATTTGGATTGGTTATAATCGACACAATAGTTTGGTGTTTTTTCTCCTGGAACCAGATTAAACTGTAATGTGATAAACCTTCATACATGGTCAGATTTATAAGCTCGATTAACAATTTGGGCATTTTTTTCCCAAGATATGTCATTTATCCTCTTCGATCCGACTCTTGGTTTAGTTTCAGTTTTTAGTCCAAATTGAACATAATAAATTTAAACACATTTGAATTTTCATGCAATATTAAATCACAAGTTATTACAAACGTGCATTTGAAATTAAAAGTCATACTTTATAGTTATAGACAATTTCAATTCATTTTAGTTCTTCATAATTAACCATAGGTTTTAACTTATAAGAATTATATTTAAATTATAATATTTGACTGATTCACTAAAATATATAATTAAAATCAAACTAAAGCAATACAAATTGGATCAAGTAGTAACTCACTAATATATGTGAGGTCGTGAGTTAAAATTTTGATACGTGTAAGTTTTTCTTTCAAATGCTGACAAAAGAGTTAAAACACTGATAACACAATTTTCCGAAAGTCAGTTTAGAACAAGGGATTATCCTCGTTTGCTGATCAAAAATCGAACTCTTGAACAGGCAGTCAATTTGCTTGGATTAAGCTAAGACTAACCTATTTATTCCCATAAAGACCCAAAATAAAGTGGTTACTGACTGACGTGGAATCCAAACAGCCTCTTAGGCATCGACACGTATCTCTGAAAGACCCAAAACGCATAAAACGCCATTTACTGAAAAACAAAATGCTTCCCACACAAACAATTGTCTGCTCTTATATGAAAAGACTCTCCTAAGCAAACGAGTTGTCTTTTGTTTGATTCCACATTCATTATTATTATTATTGCAGGTGATGGGAAAGGCAAAGGTGACCAAAAATTTGTCTGGCCGCAGTATTTTCTTTGAAAACATATACAAATGTGTAAGCTGATGGTCATGGAAAGTGATGCAACCAAATATGAAAGGTGAGGAAGCTAAAAAAAAGATTTCAATACTTGATATTTTCAGGGAGAGGCACTTTTGTTTCTCTTCTGTAGAAGAAGATATATGCAGGTGGTGATGAGGGAGTTTCTACTGGGTGCCCTCCCCTTTGCAGCTATGGTGACTCTACAGTTTGGTTCTACTGTTTCACTGACCATTTGCAAAGCAGCCATGAACAATGGTTTGAGCAGCTTTGTCTACACAGTTTACCATAATGCCCTTGGAACCCTCATCTTCTTGCCCTTCTTCCTCCACCACAGACACAGGTTCATCTTCTTCTTGTTAAAGATTCAATTTTTATGGAACTGCTCTTGATTTTTTGCTGTAAATTGACAAATACCCATTTCATGGCACAACTTGCAGAAACAAGGGACCTTCTGTCTCTCCCTCTCTTTTGGCTAGATTCTTCCTCCTTGGCCTCCTTGGGTACATCATGGCTTTGTGTTAAAAGCTATTCATTTGTGTGGTTTTTGGTTAAGCCTCAAATGGGTTCAATTGTTGGGAGATATTTGCAGGATATCTATTGTACCTGTTTTTGGGAATTTGGGTGTCAAATTTGGGTCTCCAACTCTTGCTGCTGCTCTTGCCAACCTCATTCCAGGGTTTACATTCTTGATTGCAGTCATTTTCAGGTATGACCTTGAATTGGTATCAATGGTTGGTGACTTATAGCTATTTGTTTATGATATTTTTGGGTTGTTGTATCTTTGGTTAACATTTTCTTGGGTCCTCAAATTCAATGGCCATTATTTTCTTCTATTGATGATAATGACCTATGATGCATCACAGTGATCAAACACATTACTTTTAGGTCTATAGTATTCTAAAAAAAGCTTAGGAACTAGATGGGTAGATAAGACCTCTAGAAACTAATCATATTAATCGACTATCTGGGGACTAGGGGTGTTCATTTTCAACCGAAAACCTGCCCTGAATCAAGAACTGGGCGAAATCCTACCTGGTAAACCTAGAAACATGGATAAAGGTTTGGTTTTGGTTATGTATTATAGCGAACTGGGTAATTGTGGTTCAGATATGATCCTTGTAAGTCAAAATTGGCAGTTAACTGGAAAGAACCAAATCGAAATGGTCTATAGCTAGTCAGTACTACTTTCGATTTCAAATATATACCTATAGATTATAGCTGCAACCTATAGCTAAGTATTGCATGAAAATTTGAAAATTTATTATTTTATAATGTTCAATTCAGACAAAAAATCGAACTCGAATCAAGAACTAGATTCTGCTGAATAAATTGCATAACTAGTAAGAAAATAAGGTCTAAATGGCTAATTGAGCCCATAAATCAGTCGTAGAATGAAGACCCATCACATGATGGTTCAGTCCGATTCTAACCGAAACCCCCTATTATTATTGTGCCGTGTATAACCGACTCAAGTTCCTCTATCGGTTCAGGATCTGGTTTCTTAATATTGAGAACCGCCTAGTCCGGTTTGTCGCGGTTCTTATTTAAACGGCCCGGGTAACAGAATCACCTGATTATTGCAATTTACCCTTTATTTTATATTTCTTCTTGTTAATGTTTTTGTGGATCAGTGAGAGCTATGTTTCAAACTTTTGCAATTTCTAGGATGGAAAAGGTTAGTGTAAGAAGTAAGGTGAGCCAAGCCAAGATGATAGGCACCATAGTGTCAATATCAGGTGCCTTCATAGTGACATTTTACAAGGGCCCTCCAATTCTGATGGCTCCTCTCTCACAAAAATCTAATTGGGTTCTTGGAGGTGTACTCTTGACAATCACTTTTCTCTCGTCTTCTACATGGAGCGTGTTGCAGGTACTTCTCGTCATGATTGACACTTCTGGTTCGTCCTCTTGTAGAAACAAAGTATTGAACAAACATTGGTTGGCGTTTATTTCAGGCAGTGGTTCTTAAGGATCATCTGGCAAAATGACACTCATCTTTTTCTCGTGCTTGTTCGGGTCCATCCAGTGTGCAGCCATTTCCGTGATTGCGGAAAGTGACTTGAGCGCTTGGACACTGCACTCTCGCATTGAAGTCACCGCAGTCCTATATGGTGTATGTATGATGCTAGTTTGTTGTTGTTGTTGTTGTTGACTTTTAAGGATTTGCAACAATCTTGAAGTTCCCGTCTTTTGATCTCCTATTCAGACGATTATGGATACTGTGTTCCGCAACAGCATTTCTGCTTGGGTTCTGCACAAGAAAGGGCACGTCTATGTAGCCCTTTTCAACCCTCTCGGAACTGCCATTGCTGTGGTCCTTGGAGTGGTCTTCCTCGGTGAGACTCCTCATGTTGGCAGGTAAATACTAAGAACCCGTCTCTCATAGTGTTCTAAAAAATGATAAACGCTGAGTCATACACAGAGGACCCTCTAAGGATTAATGGGAGATTAACAGAGAATTAATTGAAATATTTTAGAAGACTGGTTTTTGAATGAAATGTTTTTCCTCAAAACTATAGTTATTCTTGAAATAACGGGAATGGAACCATGAGTGTTCTAAAATTTCTCGACTTGTTTGATTGATCTCCAATTACTCATCTATATTTCTCGATTAATCTTTGCAATCCGATTTATTTTCTGACTAACCCTCAAAAGTCCCTCTCCGCCCGACTAGCGCTTAATGTTTTTTAGAATACTGGGAACCATAATAGAGACTTAATATCAATGGTGATTGGTATGTAATATTATGCAGTTTGATTGGAGCAATTGTGGTTTCTGTTGGATTTTATGCTGTGATATGGGGACAGAACAAGGAACAAGACATTGTAGATGGAAAGGTTTGCATATCAGAACCGTCTTCTTCGTCAACCCAAAAGATTCCTCTCTTGCGGGGTCCATGATGGAAGACAGAGCAATAATTTCATGAAAGCAGCAATGAAAATGAAGAATTTGTTGACAATTTGCATAATTGCTGATGTTTTGTACATAGAATACACCTGAGTGATTTGCCCAAAATAGATGAAGAAACTATCTACTCTTTTGCAATTGCCATGTATGGATCTTGATTCCCTATTGTCTGTCATAAGTTACATATACAGTTTTGTTTGGTAGGATTCTAATGCAGAAGATAAGATTTTAATACTATTATTATTACTATTTTTAATCTTATGGAAGACTAATAAGGGATTAATTAAAGACTATTAAGGGATATACAAGGGCTTTCACTGACTTGTAACTTGTAACTTTTTCTTGTGCTTGTTCGGGTCCATCCAGTGATTGCGGAAAGCAGTGTTGTAAAAATCGCTAGGCGCTAGTCAGTCGGTAAGGGCGTTCTAAGGACTAATTGGAGATTAGTCGGAGATTAATCGAAAAATAAATCGGTTTAAATGATTAATTGGTAATTATAGAGGATTAATCGGGGACTAGTCGGAGGGATTAATCGGGGAATAGTCGAAAAAGTCGGGGATTTTTACAACATTAGCAGAAAGTGACTTGAGCGCTTGGACGCTGCACTCTCACATTGAAGCCACCACAGTTCTATGTGGGGTAAGATTATGGGTGCCATGGTTCGGTCATCTGAACCGAACGAAATTGAACTAGGTGGTTCTTAATATGTGAGAACCATATCCGAGATCGATGGAAGAATTTTTGGTTAGGTTATAACCATAAGTGGTAGGGGTGAGCATGGGGCCGAGTTGGAGCGGGTTACACTAAATACTGGATTCAGCCAAGAAGGAGCGAGTTAGATATGAGGGCCCGTCACCTAACCCGGTTGGAGTGGGTTGGGGGCGAGAGTAATCTGGGCGGGTTAAATGTTTTTACCCAACTCGGCTTGCCATTTGGAGCCATTTATTTTATGGGATTTTGAAAGCCTAAAATCAATTAAATATAAAGTAGAAATAAGTTTTTTGCCAACTCAAGTGTCTTAGCCTAATTAACGTTAATCAACCAAAAATACTAAAAACTTGACATTAAAACAGCTACGAAGGTTGGACTTCGGTTGGCTCTATATATTTGAATGGGGCCGGGTTGGACCGGATTATATATCTCCAACCCACCACCCCGCCCAAATACTAGCGGGTTGTATTTTTTGAACCCGTTACACATCCAGATCGTACAAGATTAGGTGTCATAGCGGGTGGTTGGGACGAGTTGGCGAATTTTCTTGTTCACCCCTATTGGGTGGTTCCTCGGTTAGAACCAGACTAAACTATAATGTAACAAACCTACTTTTCGGGCCTGATTTATGGGCTCAAATAGCCATTTGAACCTTAATTTTGGATTAATTATGCCATTCATTCACTTCGATGTGGTTTTTTGCTTTGAGTTCGGTTTTTGGTTTAAATTGACCATCGAGAAACAAAAAGCATTCAAACTTTCATGCGGTATAAGTTATAGATTATACGGTCTATAGTTATAGACACGTTATACTTTATAGCTATAGGCTATTTTAGTTCGGTTCTTCTCGATTAATTGCTAGTTATGACTTATAAGAACTATATATGAACCACAACCGACCAGTTCACAGTTCACTATATGACCGAAACCGAACCATAACCCATGACTCTCAAATTTTCAAATAATGTGCGGTCTGTTTATCAGTTCGAGGCTGGTTTCCGGTCCAAAATGAACACCCCTAGCTAGGCATGATGCTAGAATTATTTTTGCTGTTTTAGTTTATAAGGAGTTGAAGTTGGCCTGTTTTGATCCTTGCAACAGCATTTACACTTGGGTTCTGCACAAGAAAGGGCCTGTCTATGTAGCCCTCTTCAACCCTCTCGGGACTGCCATTGTTGTGATCCTCGGAATGATCTTCCTCGGCGAGACGCCACGCGTTGGCAGGTAAATACCGTCCGTACGAATAAGAATTGTCACTCCACAAGCTATTACTATTCTTGATGTGCCATTTTGTGCAGCTTGGTTGGAGCAATTGTGACTTCTGTTGGATTTTATGCTGTGATATGGGGACAGGACAAGGAAAAAGACATTGCAAATGAAAACGTTTGTATATCGGAATCGTCTTCATTGTCGGGCCAAAAAATTCCTCTCTTGAAAGCTGCATGATGGAAGACGGTGGTAGGCACTTTTTACCCAAAACCGAAACTGAACGGGATCCAAACCGAATCTGAATTGAAGAACCGAGAACTGTGGGCATCAGACCGGATTTGGGTCTGAAAATTGAGAACCGAATCATTTCGGTTCAGTTTCGGTTTTGAAAGTGCATAACCGCTAATTAACCGGTTCAGAACCGAACCGATTTGGGGGGTTTTAATTAGTATTCTTTGTATTTCAATTTTATGTTTTAGCCTAAACAGAGTTTAATTGTGTATAATTTTCACTATGAATTGAACAATATATGAATATCACATTAATTAGATCTAATTAGACAAAACTATACAACTGTATCAGAAAACCGAATCCTTAATTTCACAATTAATTATTCAATTGGGTCTAATTGGGTAGAACCGAAAATTGGAAAGTAGAACCGCGGCCAGAACCGGAACGATACCCACTTACTGGGTCCGGATTTGGGTCTCTAAAATGAAGATTCGATTGATTCAGTCCGGTCCAGTTCTGACTGGTTCGGTCCAGTTTCGGAACCATGCCCAACCCTAATGGAAGAGACCATTTTTTTTTTGCAAAGTGAACAATTTGTTGACAATTTGCACATGAATGGAATTTTTGGTGCTTTGTTCCTAACCGTTTGAATAAGAATTATATCAAAGCAGACAAGTCGGTTCTTAATATTATGAAACCAGATTTGATCGGTTATAATTGACACAATAATTAAGTGGTTCAGACTGAACTGTAATGGGATGGACCTTCATTTTGGGTCAGATTTACGGAAGTTAAATATGGGTTGTCTCCGGTGATGTATTTTAGCGATATTAAGTCATTTGAGTTTTCATGCAATATAAGTCATACGCTTTTATGGTTATATATTTAAATTTGAAAATTATACTTTAAGATTATAGAGGTTTCGGTTCTTTCTGTTTAATTCTTTTTTATTAACCATAGGTATTAACTTATAAGAATCATATCTGAATTGCAATTGACCGGTTCACTAAAATATATAATCAAAACCAAATTATTATCTACGATTATCGATTGTTTGAGTATGGTTCAGCCCGATTCTCAGTCCAAAATGAACACACCTAGTGCTTGTACATATATAGGAGTGGGATCGGTTTCGGATCGGAACCGAACCTGTCAGAACCGAACCCTTCGATTCTCAATACATGGGAACCAAATTCGAAACGACTATGTGATAAACGATTCGGTTTCAGTCCTACCCGGTTGAAACCGATTAGTTTTCAATCTTGAGTTCATACTTGATTTATAGGCTGGATTTGAGACAGATTCCTCTCTTGCAGAGTCCATGATGGAAGAGAGCAATTTTTTTCCAACAATTTCATCAAAGCAACAATGAAAATGAAGAATTTGTTGGTAATTTGCGTAATCTGCACATGAATATATTGCTGATAGCTTGTACATAGAATATACCTGATTGATTTGTTTCCTTTAATCCCACTGTTTTTAATATTGAAAAAAACAATTATTTTTTTGCCCAAAATAGATTAAGAAACTGTCTACTCTTCTGTAATTCTTAAATACAGATTTTGATTGCTTCATCACCATGAAAAATATTCTATCCTGGTTCTCAGAGAGGTAAAAATCACAAACCCTAATTTTGATTTTAATTTTGTCTTATTTGTTGCATACAGATGAACTGTATATTTCAGTGCCTCACAAGTCAACTGGTGTCTCATAATCATAACTTTCGTTTTTCTCCCATTAATACCATTATTGCTCTTTGGATTTTTATGTATTCAGTAATAAATTTTCTATTTCTGCAGTCTGTCATTATCTTATGCTGTCATGTGGGGGAGAGTTTTGTGGGCAAGGTTTCTTTGAAAACACCTTTTGACCATTTCCAAGAGTATTTAGATTTCTCAACAAGAAAGACAGAAATTGAGAGACAGATGGATAGGGGATGCTGGTACAAGGATGTTGTGCCCTTCATGGCCATGGTTTCAGTGGAGTGCACAAATGTAGGCCTAAACACCCTCTTTAAGGCGGCGACTGAGCGAGGGATGAACTACTTTGTGTTCATCCTCTACTCCTATCTCGCCGCCACTCTCCTTCTCCTCCCCATGCCCTTCATCTTCCTCAGGTATAACCAAGCTCTGATACCATGTCAAAAGTCTTCCACCTAAAAGCTCAAACTGATAGGTGGAGGTTATTTGAAGCTGGTGAATAGATTCACATCTTCTTTATGCTAATCTGAATCTGGTAAGCGGTTACTAATTGGCACATATTTGCAGAAGAGCAGATTTGCCTCCATTGACATTCCCTATCCTCTTCAGAATCTTCCTTCTTGGAATGCTCGGGTACTGATCCTAACCTTTTTGAATACTAGCAGTATGATTCAAGAAAACGATAGATTACGAGACCCAATTGACAGATTCATGGATTGAGCAGGCTATCGGCGCAAATGATTGGGTATAAAGGCATAGAGTACAGCTCTCCAACTCTCTCCTCAGCCATCAGCAACCTCACTGCTGCTTTTACCTTCATTCTAGCCATCCTCTTCAGGATGGAGAAGCTGACTCTGAGGAGCTGGAGGACTCGAGCCAAGATCGCGGGCACGGTAGTGTCAATATCAGGCGCGCTGATAGTTGTTCTCTACAAGGGTCCTGCAATTTTGTCTCTAGGCTCATCATCACAGGCCAATTGGGTGATTGGTGGTCTCTTGCTTGTTCTGCAGTATCTTCTGTTTTCCTTCTGGTACATTTTTCAGGTGATTTTTTCATTTTAAAACATACCCTTTAATCCAAAAACTATATATATTACAAAAGTTTAGGCCTTTTTGATATTTGGCAGACCAAAGTTATGAAGATGTACCCAGCAGAGCTAGTGGTGGCATTTCTGTACAACTTGAGTTTGGTGATTATAGCAGCGCCAATGTGCTTGTTATCAGAAAGGAATTTGAGTTCTTGGAGATTAAGATCTGATATTGCAACTGTGGCCATTGTGTACTCTGTAAGAATACATATTTATAATGGTACAACACATTATGTGCATATGTATACATCAGTTTGTAAGTGTGTTTGTGTGTGTTTTCAGGGACTTTTGGGGTCATCATATAGTACAGTGCTTCACTCATGGGGTCTGCGATTGAAAGGGCCGGTCTACATAGCGAGTTTCAGGCCATTGTCGATTGCTATTGCTGCTGCTATGGGTGTCATGTTCCTCGGGGATGCTCTCACCATTGGAAGGTATGTTATGACAAGTATTGACCCCTATTTTCAAGTTAGGTATGCTTTTGATCGAACTGGAATTAATGAGTTGAAGTCCAGAGGCGAAGCTCCCAATTTGGGGGCGCCTTATTGGCCCCACCCTGATAAATTTGTTATGTTTGTTGATGGATTTGTCACGACAAACAACTCGATAGAGCCTACACATCAAAATGTTATGCTTGTAGATGGTCTTGTCATGACAAACAATTTGACAAAGTTTGAGGTTACAGTATAAGAATAAACTTGAATTTCCTACATCATGTGAGATTAGGTTTCTGTTTTATTTTATGATTAGGAAATTGTAGTATTATAAATACTATACTAATGCAACCTGGCATAAACAACTTGGTATATATTGTTTCTTTCTAATAGGACTGACCTCCTCTGCTGACACATTGTCATCTAACCACGCAAAACTTTGGCGTTATTGTTTATTGCTTTATTTTGTTTGTTTGTTTGTCTGTTTTCGCACTCGATCTTTCTTGCTATCACATTTCATGTCTTGACTGGTTCTGTAATATGCCTTAAATCGATTCTAACCCCACCCGGTCAGTGTGGTAGTCTCGTCATTCAAGCTTTGATTATCTGGTGTATGTGCTTAATTGCAGGCTTCCCTGAGATTGAGTTTCATGTTTTCATTTTCTCATCAGAGTATACCTCTTTCGACGAGTATACCTCTATTCTGCACGTGAACATAATTGACACATTAACGACAAACAGCGTTAAATCTGATGCTTTTGTGATTGTTCTATTCTAATTGTTTGTTTATTTCCGTATCACATATATTTCTTGTTATTGTAACAAAAAGATTTTTGCTTCCTATAACTTTCTTGAACATTGCAGTGTTGTGGGAGCTATTATCATATCAGCTGGGTTTTATGCTGTGCTATGGGGAAAAGCTAAAGAGGAGGATAAGAATGAAGAAGAAGGTGGATTTGGTAGCAGAAAATCATTATCACCACCACCATCATTCACTTCCAAGTCACCTTTGTTGCAGAGACAAAATATAGATGTCAATATTTGAAAATTAGAGTCAATTACAGTGTCACAAACATGAAATGATCAAATGTACTTTTAGTATATCATCATTGAAATCATAACAAGAAATGAAGCTTATTATGAGATAAAATGGCACACAAAGCCCTCTATTGCAAGAATTGTATACTACTTTTTAAGGATATGAGTAGTCCAGAATCTATATGATATTAAATTTTACTTCACTGTACTACTCGCGATTCTTAGAATATTTCCATGCATTTTGGA
Source organism: Geranium rotundifolium (assembly GCA_963920655.1). Lineage (NCBI taxonomy): Eukaryota > Viridiplantae > Streptophyta > Magnoliopsida > Geraniales > Geraniaceae > Geranium > Geranium rotundifolium. Next base: position 25,683,049 of record OY987321.1, read on the forward strand.
AGGTTAAAATTGAATTATGAGGCTGGTTCCATATATTACTAACACAAAACTCGGGGTAATCGGCCCAACCTAGATTGTTTTATCTATATGTCTTTCTCCGATTTTCATAGTCCTTCCCTTCATTTTATATTCCGTCCAACAACTACTTACTTATCTTGCAAAATGTGTACATTTCTCTAAAAAATGCCTTTGCAATTAATTTTTTTTCTGTTCCGAACTCGTCTAGATAGGAAATCTCATAAAAAGAGATGATAGCATACGAGATAATAAAAATAAATGAACTCGAGTTGGAAAAAAATTATTTCAAAAGTATTGTTGTCATTTTAAGACAAATATAAACAATTTTCAAAATAGTAAAATGGTAAATTCACACATACCTTACAAAAATAAAAGGTGAAAATGGTTTTATGTAATTTACCCCAAAATTTACAATGTCAAAAATTGAATGCTTAAGATGAAAATATTTCATTTGAAAAGAAACCTTGAATGCATAAGAGCTTGGGAATTGGGGATAGGCTCCATCATGTTTGTTGGGCCTGGGCCTGTTGCAATATTACATGAGCATATATATATAGCGGTGAGTAGAGTCCCACATCGAAAGGGAACTAAAAGGACAGGTGAGAAACGCAGTATAAAAAGAGAGCAAGAAGATTGTGAAAGGCACTTACCTGGACGAGGTCAATGGTCGATCAATAAGGACCATGGCCTAGGGTAGGTGACCTCCATTGCACTTTGGAGGGACGCCACCTTAACATCTCCCCAAGTGGGAGAGTGTACGTCATAATTTGTGGTAGCTGGGGCTTGCGTTCGCGCAGCCCCTACCAATTCCCAGTTTCATATATTTCCAAATCTGGACACTGTCCTTATATCATGCCCTATGTTTCCTTTTTGCAAGCTTGAGGCATTTTAGTTTTTGTTGCCTTTGTGTTGTTGGTTCTTGTGTTTCATCTTTTTCATGAATCTCAAATGGGTTTTATTTGTTTAGGTGAAATTATTTCCCAATTGTCCGTAAATTTTTTTCATTTTACCCTGAAAATTAGAAAACATATTTTAATGAAAATTTATATATTTTCATGATAATTAAATTTTATCATGGGATGAAGAGTATTATGGTTCTAAATATAAATGCAGTTCTTGACAGGACACACTAATGTCCTTGGTGATCAAGGCTAATACATTCTTTAATATATATAATAACAATCTTGCAATTCCCTAAAACCAATGTTCTAAGATTTGGGATTAGAGAGAACTAGACGACGTGGGAAATAAAAAGTTTTGAAAAATCAGTAGAAGTCGTTTTGTCTCTAATAAATATTAGATATACGTATATTTATAGGGATGCACTCCTCTACAAACGATTGTAAAACGTCCGAAAGTTCTACAACCGTTGGATCGTTGAAGATCTGAACACACGTTATTCCAGTCTGCGACACGTGAAAATAGGGTTTTACAACATACATTTTCATGGTTCTACCGGGTCAATAACGTTATACCATTTTGCACTACACATTGTACAAAGGTCAATCGCGTTCTACCATTTCGCACTGCAAATTCTACCGAGGTCGTCGGTTTTTCAACTCGAGCTCGTCGGTTTTTCTTTTGATTTCAAACTCATCTAGATCTGAAGTCTCAAAAAAAAGATGATGGCATATTGGGATACGAGAGAATAAAAAACAGACAAACTCGAGTTGGAAAAAAGTATTATTTAATTAAAAATTGATTTCAAGAGTATTGTTGTCATTATAAAACATATAAACAGTTTTCAAAATAAAATAAAACTGTAAATTCACACACATTTTACAAAAATAAAAGTTCACAACGGTTTTATGTTATTTACCCAAAAATTTACAAATTTGAGGCTTTGGCTTGGGACAGGTTCTGTTGCAGTATCAAATGAGCATGTATAGCAGTGAGTGAGTCCCGCATCGGAAAGGGACTTAGAGAACGGTTGAGAGACGCAGTATAAAATGAGAGCAAGAAGATTCATAAAAGCACTTACCTGGACGAGGTCAATGGTTGATCAGGAATGACCATGGCCTAGGGTCGGTGACCTCCATTGCACTTTGGAGGGGCACTACCCTAACATCTCCCCAAGAGGGAGAGTGTACGTCATAATTTGTGCTAGCTGGGGCTTGCGTCCGCGCAGCCCCTACCCAATTCTTAAGTTTTTAAAATGTTTAGGTAAAGATCTTTTGTTTCTGTTTTTGCAAATTTATCAAGATTGATGTATTTGAATTTGTGTTGGTTTTTTTCAAGTTCTTCACGTTTTTGAATATCTGAAATGAGGTTTTTTTGTGAAATTAGTGTAGTGTTTCTTTTTCACAAAACTCATTAATTTCATTTAGAACTTAGTGTTTCTTTTATGTGAAATTAGTGAGTTTTGTGAAAAAGAATATACATTTAGAATTACTCTTATTTATCTGAAATGAGGTTTTTTGGTGTTGTGTTTTTTTTTCATCCTATTTTATTTTTTTTCGTTTTTATAGTTGTATTTGGCCGGCTTCTTTTCCTTCTTTGAAATTCAGCGGGTTTCGTCAACCAAAATTTCTCCTTTTGCTGATAAAAAAAAACAAGCTTATTTACCTAAATCCAAATCAAACTCCATTGGCATTTCCAAGTTCACTCGACTCACCGGTTGTTACACAGCTCTCATCCTCCTCCATCTCCTACTTTAACGAGTTGACCATGTTTGGCCGAATTGATCGAGTTTTGCTTCTCCTCTCGAGTATGCCATTTTCCCCAAATTCTCTCGGAGCTTCATAGCATTGCAAATATTACTCGATTAAAGCCTTGTGATATTATAAATATAATAAAACAAAGCTAACAAATAAATAAGATTAAAGAATTCGCATTCGCCTATTGACACTATTAAGCCTAAAAAATAAATAAATTGGAACATCACTAACAGAGTAACAGAGGCCCAATCTGTTTGAACACGAAATGCTAATTTGTGTAAAGTGGTTTCTCATAGACAGCAAAGAACAACACCCACGATATTTCCAAGGATTCATTTTCTAAAATTGGGCTCCATCATGGGCCGGAGAAGTGGTGACTTCAGTCCCACATCGGAAAGGAACTAAATGAACGGGTGAGAGAAGCTGTATAAAAAGAGAGCAAGAACACTGAGAAAAGCACTTACCTGGACGGGGTCAATGGTCGATCAACAAGGACCATGGCCTAGGGTAGGTGACTTCCATTGCACACCGGAGGGGCACCACCTTAACATCTCCCCAAGTGGGAGAGTGTACGTCATAATTTGTGTCGGCGGGGGCTTGCGTTCGCGCAGCCCCTACAAATTTCCTCAGTCTCCAATGTTCATGAACCTGGACAGTGTTCCTAGTTTGTGGCCTCAAAGGGTGTTAAACCCACAACCTTCTGATCTGAAGTCAAACGTGCTAACCCATTGCACTATGCGGTCTTATATTTATTAGTACATGTATTTTATTTTTGGAAAATACCCATGAAATGATATTGATATGATTGGTAAAGTTAAATTTGTTTGGTAACTTTGATAGTATTTTATGATTTTATTCACTAGGGGTTTATCACAGATTATAGGGTACAAAGGCATCAATTTCAGTTGTCCAACACTGGCTTCAGCAATATGCAACCTTACACCAGCTTTCATCTTCATTCTTGCCATCATTTTCAGGTTTGCAACACCCTCTCAACTGCTATGAATTATGAAATGTAGATTCTTTGCTTTGTGCTGCTATGTCTTGTGGGATGGAGGGAAGTCCCACATTGATTGAATTTGAATTTATTCATCTAGAGTCTACTCAACTCTAGATTGGACAATTTTTTTCTTTTTGAAGTGGGCCTTTTATGTTAATATATTGGGATTATTTTTGGAGTGGGCCTAAAGCAGCTGTTTTTGTTGCTTTACTTTTGAGTTGATTCCGCATTCACCGTTTCCCTACATACAAATATGGAATTCCACCTATGATTTCTTACTTTTAGGTGTGTCGTATTTTAATATGTTATAGATTGGCATTGGATATAAACATCCCAATTCCACTCCTCTAACTCACTCTAATTTGGTCCATAAGTCCACATTCCATGTGCAACATTTCATATTGAATCTTTTCAATTCGATCGAAAAACGAGGGGTGCTAAAGTCCAACATCACTCGAATGTGGATCCATTCACCACTCAGAGTTAGAGTCTAGAACCTTGCCTATTAATTTTATCTTCTAGGTTGGTCAGACTTAGTATCTAGACGTCTATTTATGTCATGTGTCATCCTAATTTGGTTACAGTCTCACATCAATCGATGTGAAATTCATTCAACCGTTCAATATACAAGTATGAGCCTCTCTGATTAGTTTAACCTTTTAAATGGGCCGGCCTGCGACTGTAATGTACCTTATAAGTGTTTTTAAGGGGTGTATGCATCATGCATGAGCAACATAGTGTGCACATGGGCTCTGAGAATCAAAGGACATGTTTATGTAGCAATGTTCAAGCCATTACTGATTGTTATTTTACTTCTCATGGGTGTTTTCTTTTTTGGTGATTCTATCTATCTTGGAAGGTATGAAATGCATCAGATCAGTTGTAGTTTTTTTGCATGTATTTTTCTGGAAGACTAAACTCACTTGGATGCTATTTTCCACAGCCTTGTTGGAGTTACCATAATATCTATACAACAGAAAATGCATAGAGCAAAATTGAAGGATAATCTCAAAAGATTTTTCTATATTATCTCACTTTTGTAAGAACGTACGCATAGAATGTTTAGGGTTAAAATTTACCATGAACTATTCAATTTTTTGTGCATTTATAAGACTTTGTCAAAATAGACAGAGAATGAGTCGCTTGCAAGTCAAGTGACGTCTAAAACCCGATATGCTAGTATTTTGGATCAAAAGTGAATCATAATGTGTATATGAGCTTCAATGTCACGTGCTTCACCTTGATAAAATCTGGTTCTCCCGAACAATAACATTATTCTCAATCACATTCATCAGATTATTTATTGATAGGGCACAACGATATCCTCAACGATCAAGGATAATAAATCCTTTAATATATCTAGTAACAATCTTCCAAAACATATGTAAAAGAAAAAAATTGATAAAATTAAACTATAAAGAACGAGTTTAAAAATCGGGAGCTTTATAACACTGTCGATACCATTTCCTTTTTGTATCTACTCAATCTTCAAATATTACTCGAACATAGCCTTGTGATATTAGAAATACACAATATAAGATATTATAAACACAAGGGAACAAACAAATAAGATTCAAGATGAATATCAAGTATTCACATTACATATTACCTTTTGAGACTAAAATGAAAAATAATTGGAACATCATTAACAGAGATCCAATCTGTTTGAACGCGAAATGCTAATTTGTGCAAAATGGGAAGTCAATGGAATTTGACAAAACTATCTATGGCTGTCATGGTTTCGGTTCGAACCGGCTCAGAGCCAGACCTTACGGTTCTTGAATTTGAGAAATCATATTCGAAAGTAAAGGTGTTTGACAGGTTGGTTATAACCGTCCATGACCACGGATGATTCTAACCGGACCGAAATCATTAGTTTTTAATTTTTCATTTTGATCCTAGTAAATTATTTTCTTATTCAAGTTGCAGTTATTCTATTCTGAAAAAATTTGAAGGCTAAACTGCAAAAAGTCGATGTGAACTGTTTCAATTTTGCAAAACGTAAATCTGAACTATTTCAATTTAGTAAAAAATGGTTGTGAACTTTGAATTTTGCAAAAACATATAATTATTTTGCAAAATGTGTATATTTTTCCAGGAAATAACCTTAAAATGATTTTTAAGAAATTCAAAATAAAAAATTGTGTGTTTTTCAACTCGAGCTTGCCGATTTTTGTATTTATTATGAACTCATTTAGATCTGAAGTCTCACGAAAAGAAATGACGATGTACGAGAGAATAAAAAACAGCTGAACTCAAGTTGAAAAAATTAATTTATTAGAAAAATTGATTTCAAGTATATTGTTGTCATTTTAAAACAAATATAAACAATTTTCAATAAAATTAAATGGTAAATTCACATACATTTTACAAAAATAAAAGTTGACAATGGTTTTTATGTAATTTACCCAAAAACTTACCATGTCAAGATTGAATGCTCTCGATAAAAATATATTTCATTTGAAAAGAAAATGAAATAAGAGCTTGGGAATTGGGATAGGCTCTTGTTGGGCCTGGGCTGTTGCAATATTACATGAGCATATATACATGGCGGTGAGTTGAGTCCCACATCGGAAAGGAACTAAATGAACGGGTGAGAGACGTAGTATAAAATAAGAGCAAGAAAACTGAGAAAAGCACTTACCTGGACGAGGTCAATGGTTGATCAGGAATGACCATGGCCTAGGGTCGGTGACCTCCATTGCACTTTGGAGGGGCACTACCCTAACATCTCCCCAAGTGGCAGAGTGTACGTCATAATTTGTGCCAGCTGGGGCTTGCGTCCGCGCAGCCCCTACTAATTACTAAATTAAATTATTGTTTCTTATGTAGAACGTTAACTAAACTACTTGGATTAAATGGTTCATTGATTCAATTTTTCATTTGTACCTGGTTGAAATTTGTTGGTTCTTGGCTTTCATCTTAGGTTTGATTTTCGGCCGGATCAGATGAAATTGAGCTAATTGTTGTTCAAATATGTTTTTGCCATTTATTCTTTGATGCGAACCAATTCGATTCTTAGCGATAACTCCCTCAAACTGAGAACAAACATCGATTCATTAATTATTATTTCTGAAATTTTTTATTCTGGATCTAATTCAATTTCATGTTCCTGACTAGTTCTGGAAAAAAACATTAATACATATTTTGTGCACCGAAATATACACTTTTGACAATTTCATACCCTATCTTTTTTTTTCAGTACCCTGAATTTTTGTTTTGGGACAACTGATCATTTACTTACCAAAAATGGCTTTGAATTTTTGTTCAATTCATGTGTATTTTTGTTCAATTCATGGGTATTTTGGAAAAAATGACCTAGAAGTACCTTGAATTTTGGTTCAATTCATGAGTATTTTGAAATTATTGTCCCAAAATGAAATTGAAAAAAAAGAAGGTATGGTATGAATGTGTCAAAATTGTATATTTAGTCAGAAAATGTTCAAAATGTTATAAGTATTTTTAAAACAATTTTAAAACCCTGCATATTTTTATTTACCCATCACCCCAACATCGAACATTCTGAGGTGCATTGCCATTATAAATCAGTACACATGCTTATACGCTGCCGTAATGTGGGCAGCGCACCATGCATGTGGCCTGCCATTACTAATGGTAGCGTATCATGTGCACGACCCTTAATAACGGTCGCACGCTATAAACACATTTTAAGAATAGTGTAAAGTGCATTGCCGTTACTAATGACAACGTTTTTTTCCTTTATGGCGGCGTTCTAGATATGTTGTCATCAAGGGAGAAATCCAATAATAGTTTTCAGCTCTCTCAACTCCCTTAATAAACAAAATGAGAGTTTCGTTTTTGGTCATTGTTTACGCCCACATATCTCCTAGCGGCATGCATGCATATATAATACGTTCTCCATCTATTTGCCTTTGGGAAGATTTACCCTGAAATCAATGTTGTAAATCCAACTTGTTCGACTAATTCTTGATTAATCCCCGACTAGTCCGTGATTAATACTCTATAATTTTCAATTAATTTTTTAATCCAATTTATTTTTCAATTAATCCCCTACTAGTCTTCGATTTGTCCTCAAAATGTCCTCTCCGTCCGACTAGCGACCATCAATTTTTACAACATTGCCCTGAGTACAACACACATCATTCACCAAAGTTCCATTGCAAACAAACTTATTTACACAAATCCAAATCAAACTCCATTGGTATTTCCATGCTCACTCGACTCACCGGTTGTTACACAACTCCCACTCTCCTCCATCTCCTGTAATTAAACGAGTGGGCCAAGTTTGGTGGAATAGATAGAATTTTGTTTCACATCTCGAGTAGACCATTCTTCCCGAAGCTTCATAACATTGCAAATATTACTCAAGCAAAGCCTTAAGATATACATTTATATCGGTTCAATTCAGGGGTAGTTTCGGGATTTTGAAATTTTTGAAGAAAATTGTTCCAAAATAAAATTCAGGTATAGAAAAAAGAAAAAAAAAGTCAGGGTATGAAAGAGTCAAAAGTGTATATTTATGTGCACAAAAGTGTCATTTTCCTTATAAATATGCAAGACAAAGCTAGTAAAAAAGAAAACAAATAAATAAGATTCGTCCTTTAACACAGGATGGCAACGGGACGGGTATGGGGCGGATTTGACAATCCCCGTCCCATCCACATTAGAATCGGATAAGAGATTTCTTGTTTTTAACGGGGACAAAAATTTACAGTCGAGTTCGAAAATTCTCCGTTTTCCGTTTCCAACCCAAAATAATATTAAAAAAATATTCATTTTAAACAAATTTTGTATTAAAAATTATTATTTTAATAAAATATATATTAAAAATATTATTCTTTTCATTAAGCATGTATTATAGAATATTATTTTAACAAAAAATATTATTTTTCATTAAATATGTATTTTAAGATATAACTTTTAGTTTTAAAAATATATATTTAATATATCGTGGCAAAGCGGGACGGAGATACCTCACCCCATCCCCGTCCTGTTTTCATTCGGATTCGAAGATTTTTCGCCCCGTTTTTGTTTGGATTCGAGGGTTCCGTCAAAGACAGGGAATATTGCAATCTCTATCTATTTGAGAAGAAGTCTTGGTTTTAACTCTGTGGGTAAGGTGGAGAATGGTTAAAGGGAAGATTGATTTTGATTGTTCAAAATAATAAAATAAACAAGATCCAAGAATTCACATTGCTTGTTGACTTTTGAGCCTAAAGTGAAAAAAAAGGAATAAATTGGAACATCACTAACAAAGCCCCAATCTGTTTGAGCTCGAAATGCTAATTCGTGCAAAGTGGTATTGATTTCTCATAGCAAAGAACAAAACCCACAATATTTCAACAGATAATTGATCACAAGCCAAGAACACATTTTCTAGAAATGGGGCTCTATCATGTTGGGCCTGGGCTGTTGCAATATTACATAGAACAGAGGTGAGTAGAGTCCCACATCGGAAAGGAGCTAAATGAACAGGTGAGAGACGCAGTATAAAAAGAGAGCAAGAAGACTGAGAAAAGCACTTACCTGGACGAGGTCAATGGTCGATCAGTAAGGACCATGGCCTAGGGTAGGTGACCTCCATTGCACCCTGGAGGGGCACCACCCTAACATCTCCCCAAGTGGGAGAGTGTACGTCATAATTTGTGCCAGCTGGGGCTTGCGTCCGCGCAGCCCCTACCCAATTACCAGTTGTAACTCTTTAAGGTCTTGGTTGTTCAGCATTGTCCATTAACCAGGTTTTTAGAGATTCTCTTATTTTTGGAACTAATCATTGCTCAATTATGTATCACTATCATTGATTATATACGTTTTCTCATTACCAACTTAAACTTTTATATTTATTATATTATAAAAACTGGTTTAAGTAAAATAAAAAGTATTAATGAAAAATGAAAAAACAATTTAACTAACCTACACATAAGTGTCCACAAAATAAAAAGTATTAATTGATTTAAGCTTTAACTTTTATATATATATATATATATGGCTATCATTGAAAAAATTGATTAAATAAACCATAACAAGTACAATCAAATTGTTTCTCATTTCCAAATATTTTACACGCAACGATTAAAATTGAAGGCCATCGTAACGTTGATGATGGTAACCCTAACATACAGTGCCAATGTTGATGGAAAAGTCAACCATGATGGAATGGATAGTGCCAATGTTGATGAAAAAGTCAACCCAATGAAATGGGTAGTACCAATGTTGATCGAAAAGTCAACCCTGATGGAGTTGACCTTGTTTCTCTGTATGTCTCCTTTCTTGCGAATTAAGACACATAGGTTTATAGATTTGCCAAACTCAATGCGAGTTTGCTTGTGACGTTGCCGGCGACAAAAGTACTACATCTACCCTGACGCTAACCAAGTGCACACATGATTGCTCAAAAGACTATTACAATATTTAAGCCTATATGGGGACCTTTTTCGATTGGTCGCATGATATGTAATAATGTTGTGTTCGTTCAAAGCGTGACAAAATCTAAATAATATGTATTACGAAGAATAAATAAGCATATCAATTATTTGAATATTTTATACGATTTCATTAGCATTTTTCGAAAGTATTAAATGATATTGAATTTGAGTATCGTATGATTGATGAAAGTCATAAAATACATTATTAATCAAATTGGAAAGAAACAATTTAAGTAAAATTGACTCTAACATGATAAGTTGTTCAATTGGTTGAGTACAAATAGGTCAACCCTTTTGAGGTCAACAGTCAATGCGGGTCTCATAGCTGATGGAATGACCAATGTTTGTCGTATAGTTTCTAGAAAACAACATTTCTTTGACCCTAAAGAAAAAAATGCCCATCAACAATAAAATTTTATACATGATGAGACATTGATCTAAGTGCAACCGGATAGTGAGATGAATTATTTAAATATTTTACAGTAATTTCATTTGCCTTCTTCAAAAGTGTTAAATGATAGTGACTTTGAGTCTCATACGATTGGTAGAAGTCATACAATACATGATTAATTAAATTGGAGAAAAAAAAATTCAAGTAGAATTAACTCCAACATCATAAGTTGTTCGACCAATTGAGTACAAATGGGTCAACGCGTTTGAGGTTAATTGTCAATGCGGGTCTCCGCCAGCTATGACCAATGTTAGTTGTCTATTTTTATGTCTTTTATTTACTCTTCTTCTTAAAATAAAATTACTGCATAGTTTTCTTTTTGAGGAAAAAGCAAATTTATGTGATTAAAATTAATTTGATAAAGGGAAGGTATTAGCTACAAACCTCTCATTTGGTGTCACAACATCCAAACCATCTCCCAGCCGTTTGATTTGCGTGGAGCGGAGGAGATGATGACATGTGTAACCACACGGATTGGGAGAGAGAGATAACGGGCGCTGACGGAGCCGTTTGGGTGTTGGTGTGTAACATACTTATTCTGCGTGTGTAATCATTGTGTGTGTGTAACTGACCAGTTGTTACTGTGTAACACCTTCAAATGTGTTCGGTTTTATGAACGTGTAACCGGTACCTTGGTAGTGTATAACACCTACAATATAATTGTATAACCATTCACGTATAACGTAAAATTATAATTGATCCGTGTAAGTGCTGAATTGTATAACAATGGTTACACGCGAGAAACAAATATGTTACACACCAACACTCTAACGGATCCGTCAGCGACCGTTATCTCCCTCCCAATGTCATCATCCCCTTCACTCCGCACAAATCAGATGGCTGGGAGATGGTTTGAACGTTTGGACGCTCAAGCATGATTTGTAGTGGAGAGCATCCCATTTGATATATTTTTTGTTAGTCATACTGCAATTAAATATGATTTATTATTATATTATAAAATTTAAACGACTAATAATGTTAAAAAATTAAACACAAGCTGATTTATATAAAAAAAAATTCACAAAAACATATCCTCAATTAAACATGTAAATTTTTTTCCGTATTTTAAAATTAAACTGGTTTGATAAAATAAAAAAATATATTATGATTAAAACTCTTTTCAATTTTTCTAAATAGGTTTAAGTAACTCCCCCTCCCGATTCAAAATGGAATATTCCTAGTAACCTATTTTGTTAATAAATTCTTAAAAGTACTCCCATGTAGTGAGCCTTTTCTTTGTCCTCCTAGCTTAAGCACTATAAATAAATGGTGCTCGAACTTAAATAATATCACAACAACAATAACTACATACAATTAAGTTGTTTCTCATTACCCAATTTTAAACACAACGATTCATCAAGATCAATGACGGAATTAAAATTAAAGGTCATCGTAGCATTGATGATGGTAACTTTAGCGTACAGTATCAATGTTGCTGATTTCAAGTCTTGTTTTGATGGTTGTATGGCTAGTTGCGGCCAAGATTCAAATACTTGTAAGACTCAGAATGTGTCTGCATCCCGCTGATATGTTTAAATAGTGGCAGGAAAACTATCTACGGTCTTGATGCTGGTGAATTGCATAAGTGATTGCTGAAAAGATCGTTGTAATATTTAAGCCTTTGAACCTTTTTCGATTGGTCGCATTGTGTGTAATAATGTTGAGTACGTTGAGAGCATGAAAATATATGAATAATATGTATTCAAATTAATAAATGAGTAGTTTTAATATTTTATCATGATTTCATTTGCTTTTTTCGCAAGTGTCAAATGCTATTGAATTTGTGTCGTGTATTGATGAAATTTATTAAAGATATGATTGACCAAAGTGAAAAGAAGAAATTTAAGTAGAGTTAATTTTATTGGTGAAACACCAAGTATTTATACGAAGAAAAAATAATAATAAATTGGTCGATATAAGGTAAGGCTTGCCATCTGAAGTATTTTTTTCGATGACCTAAAGTCTATTTTGATTGAACATATTTATATATGATTATGATCATGTGAAATACTTTATAAGTTTAACCCCTAGAGAATTATACATGTAGCTGACGAATATATTCATTGTTTATTTGTTTGGTGTACTAGATACCGACATTTTAATGAGACTCCATAATTTTTAAGTGAGAGATTGTTGGGTTGAGGAGATTTTCCTATTTAATTATATAACCCCAAACCATTCAAGAGTTGAGAGCAATAATCAGGGAGTAGTGCGACTACGAACGAAAGCAAATTGATGAACCACGTAAATCATTTTGTTTTCATGTAATTGTTCTTTATTTCTTGCTAGAAAATTGTTTCCGCGACTAATATAGTATTGACAACGATCACATTGTTTGACGGTCGGTCACAAAAAAAATGTACCAAATTTCATGCAAATTAAACCAAACTTAATTACACAAATCCAAATCAAACTCCATTGCCATTTCCATGGTCTAAACTTGATGGCTGATCACCTGTTGTTTCAATGTCTCATACGACGGAGCATTCTTCGTCTCCGGCAGTCACAAGCTCAAATAAAAAAAGTTTTAATAATAAGAGAGTTATGTCATTTAAAAGTTTTCATATATTATTAATAATTAATATTATTTTAACTATTAATTATTAAAATAATATTAATCATTAATAAAAAATATGTTTTTTCAGAGTTTTTGATCTTTCGGAACTCTTCGATTTGATATACTATAAGCCCGAAATGGAGCTCGTATGAGGGAGTTATGTCATTCGAAAGTTTCAATATATTATTAATAATTAATATTATTTAAAATTTTAATTAATATTATTTAAATAATTAATAATTAAATTGACATGATCGAATTCGAATGAATGTTTGTTAATAAATATTATTGATTATTAAATAAATATTATAATTTAATAAATTATTAATAATTTGATGAATGATGACATCAATTTGAAAATTTGATGAACAATTGAAGGCAAGTTTGACTTTTCATACAAAATAAAAGAAATTCATCCAAAATCTAACACCGTTAGTGATGAGACAAAAAATGATAAATACGGTGAGCGGAAATGACAAGTTTGAATTTAAGTGTATCAAAATCAAAAATAATATTTTTGAGTGTATCAATCTGTCATTTTTCTTATTTTTAATTGGAAGTGACTCTTAGACTTATATTATAGGGTAAATTCCACATGATACCCCTTAACTATAAGCGTGTCTCACATGCCCACCTTAACTACAAAATCAATCTGTAAGGTGCTTTAACTATCCAAAAATCTCACTTTACTTTTTTTTGTTACTTTTTTCAAAATTCTGTTAAGTTTTTTGTGAAATGACGAAAATACCCTTCTATCTGAAAAATTAAAATAAATAAATAAAAATGATTTTGAACTTTTTTCCTCTATTTTCTCGTTGTACAAAATAAAGAATAAAAATAATATTTTAGTATTAATTTTTTTATTTAAAAAAATATTTATAAAAATTAATAAAAATAAAAAAACGATGTTTAAAAGTAAATTTTTATTTTTAAATTTTTTTTATAAAAAAACTTTTTAAAATTTATTTTTACTATTAACAAAATTTTATTCTTTATTTTGTAGAACGAGAAAATTAGAAAACAAAGTTCAAAATCATTTTTATTTATTTATTTTAATTTTTCAGATACAAGGGTATTTTCGTCATTTCACAAAACTTAACAGAATTTTGAAAAAAGTTAACAAAAAAAGTAAAGTGGGATTTTTGAATAGTTAACAGATTGATTTTGTAGTTAAGGGGGCATGTGAGACACGCTTATAGTTAAGGGGGGTCATGTGGAATTTACCCTATATTATATTCATTTTTAAATATTTTGGCAATCACTTGATATTGGAAGAGATGACAAACCAAATGATACTCGAACTCAACACTTTAAACAAATACGTTTGCGATCTTCAAAAAAATTTAAAAAATTAACTTTACTTTTATTTAAGAAAAATTGAATTTTATTTCAAAGATAGCAACTAAAATATTAATTTTATTAACTGATGGTAACGGGTGTTCTTATATTTTAGTTTATTTTCGTATATCCCCATGCCAAAGACCCAATTAATGTCGTCTTATAGTAATTAACACGATATAAATAACCCAACACGATATACAAAATCTTCATATAATAAACATGAGATAATAAATTAAATAGAAAATATCACCTGACTATCCAAAAATTTGACGTTATTTCATCTCACTATCTTTAGAATACTTTTGGCATTTTGGTACCTGAATCCAAAATCATTTTCATCCACTTTCTAAACAACTGTGTTAAATGCCCTTACATGTCTTTTCAAATAAATATTTTTTGAAAAAGTCACCTTGTGCTAAGTATTTGAGGGATGACAATTTTACTTAGAAGCAAAATATTTCTCAACATAGCTTTCCCATTTATAATAAGAAAAAATATATTTTCAAAGTTAGTATATACAAAAATAAGTATTTTCAAATTTGTGCAATCGAAAATAATATTCTTCAATTTATAATTTGAAAATAAACATTTTTCAAATTAGTATATTCGAAAATAAATATTTTTCAATTTGTGAAATCGAGAACAATATTCTCCAATTTATAATTTGAAAATAAATTTTTTCCAAATTATTAGATTTAGAAATATATATTTTTTCCAATTTGTGAAATTAGAAATAATATTCTATTCCCCAATTGTGGTAATTAAACTATTTTTTTTATCTGTATCTGTATCTTTAACTTTAACTTTGTATTTTAATTATTAACTTTGTATGGCAAGCCTTCAATATTAACTCTGTATATCGACCTGTTTTAGACATCGAGAAAAAAAATACTTCAGTTTTGGTTAAGCCTTCAAGTATTTTTTCCAACTTCTTTAACCTCTAACCTGCCTAAAAATTGGTAGCTAAAATGTCAATTTGTTAATCACTTAAGTTAAGCCCTAATTTGACTAAGAAAAATTAGTTATTTTTCGAAAATAAAAAGGAAAAAGGAAGAAATAGCTATCTATAATATTTATATATAAATATAAATTTTAGATATAAGAATATTGGTATCGAAATAGACCTTATAAACTTTATCATATCACTTGAAACCTTTTTTTCTTATGCTTATTATTAAGTAGATTCCTAATTAAAATAATACGTATCAATTAAGTTATTAAACAGGTATGGTATGAACAATTGAATGGGAGGTTTTGGAGTGTAGGACTCACCTGCAGAGATTCAGAGGGCCGGTTAGTAGGGGCTCTCTGTAAACGCTTCTCGAGATATCTCCACCCATAAAAGGTGGAGGCCTTGGGTGTTAGGGAAGCCCTCTTATAAATAAAATGGAAGAAATTGGCGGAGGCGGTGATAGAATCTGATTGCTTTAGGGATCAGGTGCGGGAAACATGTCAGAAATATTTTTGGGGGTATCATCTCAAACTGTTGTTATATTCTATCCGTCTTAGGATAGACATATCTATATTTTCTGTTCGTCGTTTTTGTAACACGTGACTCACAAATTAGTCAAGTATATTTTAACTAATAATATTTGGGATCATGGTATCATCTCAAACTGTTGTTATATTCTATCCGTCTTAGGATAGACATATCTATATTTTCTGTTTGTCGTTTTTGTAACACGTGGCTCACAAATTAGTCAAGTATATTTTAACTAATAATATTTGGGATCATGGTCTGTGGTCTGTCTCACCAAATAATATCTCAACTGTCTGACGTGGTGTCGAGTTAATTGTTTATTAAAAATATGAGTTTTCTTAAAAAAAGATAACATGTATTAATTAAGTTGTGTTCTTTGTTTTACTTGTAATCAAATGGCTCACGAATTGGCCATATTTGCTTTAACTAACAGTTGTGATTATGGTGAGGGGTCTGTCCCACCAACTGTAACTTCAACTGTCCGGCTTGATGCCGGGTTAGTTGCTATTTAATTAATAAATTCGCTTTTACCTTCAAAAAAAAAACTTTGTATTTTATTTATTCTTTTTCTTAAAATAAAATTACTTCATAGTTTATACTTGTGTAATTAAAAGTAATTTACATATCTTAATTTTTTTGAGATAGGCATACTGCAATTAAATATGATCTATTATTATATTACAAAAGTTAAACAACCAATATTTTTTATAAAAAAATTCAACACTAACCAATTTATTTCAAAAAATAATAAAATTCACAATATAAATAATATTCTCAATTAAATATGTGAACGGTTTTTCTTATTTTTAAAATAAACTGTTTTAATAAAGTAAAAAAAACATTATTATAACTAAAACTGTTTTCAATTTGTCCAAATGGGTTTAAGTAATTCCCCCGGCCAATTAATGGACTATAGTTCAAAATATAGTAACCTATTTTTGTTACTAAATTCTTAAAAATATTCTTATATGAGCTTTTTCTTTGTACACCTAACTTAAGCACTATAAATAAAGGGTGTTTGAACTCAAAAAATATTACAACAACAATAATCACATACAATTAAATTGTTTCTCATTTCTCAAATTTAAACACAACGATTCATCAAGATCAATGGCGGGATTAAAATTGAAGGTCATCGTAGCATTGATGATGGTAACTTTAGCGTATAGTATCAATGTTGCTGATTTCAAGTCTTGTTTTGATGGTTGTATGGCTAGTTGCGGCCAAGATTCAAATACTTGTAAGACTCAATGCAACGCAGAATGTGTCTGCATCCCGCCGATATGGTTAAACGGCGGCAGGAAAATTATCTATCGTCTTGATGCTAGTGAATTGCATAAGTGATTGCGGAAAATAATATTTAAGCCTTTGAACCATTTTCTGATTGGTCGCATTGTGTGTAATAATGTTGTTTATGTTGAGAGCATGAAAATATCTAAATGATATGTATTCGAATTAATAAATGAGTAGTTTGTCATGATTTTATTTGCCTTTTTCACAAGTGTTAAATTATATTGAATTAGTAGGATTAAATTTATTGGTGAAACACCAAGTATTTACAAATAAATAATAATAATAAATTGGTAGATATAAAGTAAGGCTTGCCATCTGAAGTATTTTTTCTTCTCGATGACCTAAATAAAGTCTACTTTTATTGAATATATTTATGTATGATTATGATCATTTCAAATACTTAATAAGTTTAACAATTTATAGGGAGTTATACATGTGTCTGATGAACGTACTTCAATTTTTATTTGTTTGGTATGTTAGATACCAAAATTTGGATGAGACTTCCTAGTTGAGTTGAGAAGACTTTCCAACTTAATTAAGGAAGACACAAATATTTTAAGTGGATTTAAAGAGTGAATTAGGAAATGATTTTCTATCATAGAAGAAGGTATGATACATTTCGTGAGGTACAAGAAATTAGGAAGACTATATCGTCCATATTTTTTTTATAGTCTTTTATTATAAATACATGTAATTATAACCTCAAACAATTTATGAGTTGAGAGCAATAATAATTGAATACGACTATAGATCTAAGATAATTGCCGAACCGCCAGACATAAGCAGCGGGTGAGAGGTGTTGTATAATCAATAATAATTATACAACACGTCAAACGCTGTCGACGCCACTATGAACCCCACCGCCCAAAAGATAAATATGCCATTTTGATCATAATAATAAATTATTCGAACTTTCCCAAGTAGTAATTATTTCAGATTCATCCAAAGGCCAAAATCGAACGCTTTATTGAATTCAAATGTTTTATTTGGCAAGAAACATCAAAATCGACTGAAATGATGCAGTAAGGTTTGGTGTGAATCTCAACACCGCTTGGGGATAATTTATAACGTGTTGGGGGAAATGGGCTCCATTGGGCCTGGGCCGTTGCAATATTACATATCAAATGGGCATATATTGCGGTGAGTTGAGTCCCACATCGGAAGGGAGCTAAATGAACAGGTGAGAGACGCAGTATAAAATGAGAGCAAGAAGACAGAGAAAAGCACTTACCTGGACGAGGTCAATGGTCGATCAATAAGGACCATGGCCTAGGGTCGGTGACATCCATTGCACTTTGGAGGGGCACTACCCTAACATCTCCCCAAGTGGGAGAGTGTACGTCATAATTTGTGCCAGCTGGGGCTTGCGTCCGCGCAGCCCCTACCAATTCTCTACTTTTAAGTATTCAAGGCATTCGGGAAATAGGATTGTGCATGGTTTTGGAATTGAAGGCTGATAAGTAGAAACTGGATCTTTTGGTTTTTTATTGAAATCATACTCGGAATCATGTTATAGGTAATCGGTATATGACCGGGTGGTGGTACTGCCCCAGGCTTTACCACATGCATATAGTGTTTTGTCCACTTTTCTCATATACATGCTATCTTTTTATAAACAATTTCTTGTCATTGACAAAATACATGACATGTTCCTGCAAAATATGATTTTGAAATAAATTATCACGTGACACCAGTACAATGGAGTTAGATTTTTTTTTAACAAAAAGCCATTCTTATTTCTCACCCTTCTTTTATTTTTAAATCTTCGAGCTCACGCCACTCCAATATGTAAGTCATGGGTGAAGGAATAAAAATTGTTATTCATGCGTCAGCATACTATGATTTATCATATTATAAAAATTACAAATTCAAACAAAAACTAAATATTTCAAAAGAATAATTATCACAATAAAAAATATATTCTCAATTAAATGTAAACAAATTTTCTTATTTTTTGAATAATTGATTTAAATAAAATAAAAAGTATTATTATAGCAAAACCGTTTGATTTTTTCTAACGGGACTAACTGTCCCGGTCAAATAGACTAATTCAAACTATAATAACCTTATTTTAGCAATTATTTTACTCCCACATATGGTAGCCTTTTCTTTGTACTCCTAGCTTAAGCATTATAAATAAATAAATGATGTTTAAACTCAAATAATATCAAAATAACTACAATAAATTTATTTCTCATTTCCCAATAATATACGCGCAACGATTCATCAGGCTCAATGGCGGGATTACAAATAAAGGCCATCGTAGTGCTGATGATAGTAACCCTAGCGTACAGTGACAACGTCGCCAAACCCGATGGAGAGTTCGATGAAGTGGGTACCGAGTCTTGCATAACCGCATGTACCACTTCCTGCGAATTAAGACACCACGATGCGAACACTTGCCTAACTCAATGCGAAGTGGCGTGTAACCTCCTGGAACAATTCTCTAGCAAAAGTAACCAAGAGAAATAAAGAACAATCACACAAGAACACAAGGATTTACGTGGTTCGGCAAATTGCCTACGTCCACGGTCACACTACTCTCTTATTATTGCTCTCAACTCATGAATAATTATGGGATTACAAGTACATGTATTTATAGTGCAAGACTAGGGGGAATTAAGAAAGACCTAGAATTCCTAATTCTTTGCACATTAGGAGTTCTTTTCTAATTCATTATCCTAATGCAATTAGGAAATTGTGGCTTCCCTAAATAAATAGGAAAGTCTCCACAAACCCAACAATCTCCCACTTGGAGACTGTCTTCACACGTCTTCACCCTCAATCATGTATCTCCAGTAACACGCCCAACGATCTCCGCAATAAGCTCTAGAGTTAGTGTGACGTCTTCTCTTCACTAACAGTGAAGGCCGGCTGAAGCTATACATAGCTTCAGCTTCTCGGTTGTAACCACCTTGGTCAACATATCTGCAGGATTCTTTGACCCAAGGACTTTCTTTAAGGACAAAGTGTCATCACTCATCAACCCCCTGATGAAGTGATATCTCAACTGAATATGCTTCGTCCTAGCATGAAACACGGGATTCTTGGCAAGGTGAATAGCGCTCTGACTGTCACTATACAAAGAACTGTCCGATTGTTTCTTGCCTAACTCCTCCAGAAAACTTTTCAACCAAATCATTTCCTTCCCAGCTTCTGAAATAGCCATGTACTCTGCTTCTGTGGTTGAAAGAGCAACACTCTTCTGGAGTCGTGACATCCAGCTAACTGCTGTGCCACCCAAGGTGAAGATGTACCCTGTAGTACTCTTCCTTGTATCCAGGCATCCACCTAAGTCTGCATCAGAAAACCCTTCTAGGATCACGTCATTCTTCTTGAAGTGTAGTGCAACCTTTGAAGTCCCCTTCAAGTAGCGAAACAACCACTTGACCGCTTCCCAATGCTCTCTTCCTGGATTAGACATAAATCTACTAACAACTCCCACTGCATGCGCAATGTCTGGTCTTGTGCATACCATCGCATACATCAAACTGCCCACTGCCGATGCATAAGGGACCTTAGTCATTTCTTCCATGTCCTTATCCGTCTTAGGTGATTGCTCTCGAGTGAGTTTGAAGTGACTTCCCAGCGGTGTACTCCTAACCTTGGCATCTTGGAGACTGAACTTGTTCAAAATCTTCCCAATATACTTCTCTTGGGATAACTTCAAACTACCATCAGATCGATCTCTGCTAATGCTCATACCGAGTATCTGCTTCGCTTCACCTAAGTCTTTCATCTCAAACTCTTCAGACATCTGTCTTTTCAACTTGTTGATTTCCACCATGTTAGAGCCTGCACTCAACATGTCATCAACATACAACAATAATATGATGTAGGATCCCTTGAAGTGCTTGACGTAGCAACAATGGTCCATGACACATCTTGTGTATCCACTCCTCATCATAAAATCGTCAAATTTCAAGTACTACTGTCTTGGTGCTTGCTTTAGACCATACAAGCTTTTACGTAGCTTGCAAACTAGATCTTCCTTTCCAGCTATCCGGAAACCTTCTGGTTGTACCATGTAAATGTCTTCCTCAAGATCGCCATGTAAGAACGCAGTTTTGACGTCTAACTGCTCTAGATGAAGATTCTCTGCAGCCACGATACCCAACACAAGTCTGATAGTAGTCATCTTGACTACTGGAGAGAATATCTCGTTGTAATCAATGCCTTTTTTCTGCTGAAAACCCTTGACCACTAACCTTGCCTTGTATCTTTTGCTGCCATCATGTTCTTCCTTGACCCTGAACACCCATTTATTCTATAAAGCCTTCTTCCCAGCTGGTAACTTAGTTAACGACCAAGTTTCATTCTTTTCAAGAGACATCATCTCTTCGTTCATGGCTGACTCCCACTTAACCGAATCATCCATCTGAACCGCCTCTGTGTAGCACTGAGGCTCACCATTCTCAGTCAACAGCAAATAATGTAGTGACGGAGAGAACCGTTCGGGAGGTCTCGTAACTCTGCTCGATCTCCTCACTTCAGCCACTGGGGTAGTCGGTACTATCTCCTCATTATTTCTGTGCACTGAACTTCGACTGTTGCCTGCAAGATCATCTTCAGTAATGTCTTCCAACAATGCTTCTTCCTTGTCTTCTCCTTCTTTTGTGACATCTGATTCTGCCCCGCAGTGATCCTTGTGTGCATCATTCTCATAGAATGTGACATCTCTACTTCTAATGACATTTCTTTTTGATTCATCCCAAAATCTATACCCCATGTCATCAGAACCGTAGCCAATAAATACACACTTCTTTGCTTTCGGATCAAGCTTGTCTCTGTCAGAATCTTTCACTCGCACATAAGAATCACAACCGAAGACTCGCAAGTGTTGAAGATTTACCTCCTTTCCACGCCATTCCTCTTCAGGGATCTTGAATCCCAAAGGAGTTGAGGGTCCACGATTTATGAGGTACGCTGCTGTACTCACTGCATCCGCCTAGAACTTCTTGGGCAATCCTGCTTGAATCCTCATACTCTTCGCTCTCTCATTAAGCGTTCTGTTCATCCTCTCAGCAACACCATTATGCTGAGGTGTCTCAGGCTCAGTCTTCAGCATTCGTATACCATGCTCAGCACAATAATCCTCAAACTCATCACTACTATACTCACCACCATTGTCAGACTTTAAACACTTCACTTTTAAGTCGGTTTCATTTTCAACAGCAGCTTTCCACTTCTTAAAGGTATTAAATACTTCATCTTTGTGCTTCAGAAAGTAAACCCATACTTTTCTTGTGGAATCATCAATGAATGTGACATAGTAGTGAGATCCTCCTATCGACGGAACCTTTGTGGGTCCATACACGTCTGAATGCACCATTTCTAACTTCGTCTTCTTGGGATCCTTCCTTGCGTTTGTGAAGCTTACCCGTTTTTGTTTTCCGAACACACATGGTTCACAAAAATCAACTTTCACATTCTTCAGCTCTGGAATCTTCCCTTTTGAAGCTAGCATCTTCATCCCCTTCTCACTCATATGCCCAAGCCTTTGGTGCCATAGAGTTGAAGGATTAGCCTCATCAGTGACTGCATTAACCCTCTCCACTGGCATCTCCGCCATGTACAAAGTTCCTTTCTTCCAACCGCGAGCTGTGACCAGATTCCCTTTTGATACCTTCCATTTGCCGTTCTCAAAGGTTATCTTGTATCCTAAACCGTCTAACTGACTCACCGAGATCAACATTCTCTTTATGGTGGGGATATACCTGACATCCTTCTACATCCAAATCGTACCCATGGTAGTCTTGAGGTTCACATCTCCTATACCCATGATCTCTTCCGTCTGATCATTAGCTAGATGAACTTTACCTTTTATAGGTCTAAAGTTCACTAACAAATCCTTACAAGGGGTAGTATGAAAGGACGCACCTGAATCCATGATCCATGATTCAACTGGACTCTCTACACAGCAGATCAAAGCATCGTCGTCTTCGAATTCCTCCGTTGCATTTACCGAGTTGTCCTGCTTGCTTTCCTTCTTCGGGTTTGGACAATGACTCTTGAAGTGACCAGTTTGTTGGCAGTTCCAACAAGTTGCGTTTGTGCCTCGCTTTTTAGACTTCGATCTTCCACGACCCTTACTCTTTCCCCTTTCAGACTTTCTACCTCTCCCTTCTACGTTCAACGCCGAGCCAGACGACTCTCCTCGATTCCTTCTTCGGATATCTTCCCCGAGAATCAAGTCTCTCACTCCTTCGAACGATAGCTTAGTAGTTCCAGTTGAGCTACTAACTGCTGTAACGGTTCCTGACCAACTTTCAGGCAAAGATGATAGCAGCAACAGGGCTTGTATCTCATCATCGAATTTAATATTCACTGACACTAATCTTGATAGTATCGTATTAAATTCGTTCACATGATCAGTAACACTAGCACCTTCGTTCATCTTCGTATTAACCAATTGACGAATCAAATATACCTTGTTTGATGCAGACGGCTTTTCATACATATTTGATAGCGCCTTAATGAGTCCGTAGGTAGTTGTCTCCTTCATGACGTTGTATGCAACATTCTTTGCCAATGTCAATCTCACCGCACCCAAAGCCTGCCGATCTAGCAACGCCCAGTCGCTCGGACTTATCTTCTCCGGTTTGGTCTCTGACAAAGGTTCATGTAGCCTTTTCTGGTACAAATAGTCCTCTATTTGCATTTTCCAGAATCCAAAATCCCTTCCGTCGAACTTGTCGATTCGAACTTTCCCTTCTTCTGCCATTGCTCCCACTTGTCACGAACCAAGGCTCTGATACCAGTTGTTGGGGTATATAACAACGTGGAACAATTCTCTAGCAAAAGTAACCAAGAGAAATAAAGAACAATCACACAAGAACACAAGGATTTACGTGGTTCGGCAAATTGCCTACGTCCACGGTCACACTACTCTCTTATTATTGCTCTCAACTCATGAATAATTATGGGATTACAAGTACATGTATTTATAGTGCAAGACTAGGTGGAATTAAGAAAGACCTAGAATTCCTAATTCCTTGCACATTAGGAGTTCTTTTCTAATTCATTATCCTAATGCAATTAGGAAATTGTGGCTTCCCTAAATAAATAGGAAAGTCTCCACAAACCCAACAAACGTCGCCAAACCCGATGGAGAGTTCGATGAAGTGGGTACCGAGTCTTGCATAACCGCATGTACCACTTCCTGCGAATTAAGACACCACGATGCGAACACTTGCCTAACTCAATGCGAAGTGGCGTGTAACCTCGCCGCCGCCGAGAAAGCTAGCTCTAATCCTCATGCTAATCAGCCTTGATCATGCTAATCAATTGCATTAGTGATTACTGTAAATACCGTTGCGGTATTTAAGCTTATGAACCTTTTGCCAATTAGACGCACGGTGTGCAATAATGTTAATATCTAAATAATATGTATTTAGATTAATATATAAATGAGTTATGATATTTATCTGCGGATGAATTATTCAAATATTCTATATTATGTTTTCATGATTTGCCTTTTTCAATGACATTGATGAAAGTCATAAAAACATGATCGACCAAATTGGAAATAAATATTTAAAGTATAATCGACGTTTTAGTGAAATGCCAAGCCTTTGTGCTCATGATTCGGACATCATAAGTTGTTCGATCATTTGAGTACGAATGGGACAGCCTGTTTGAGCTCAACGATTAACGCGGATCTAATACCCAATGGGATGACCAATGTTCGTTGTCTAGTTTATGGCTAACGATAATTTCTTTTACCCTAACAGAAGAATATTATCATTAACACTAATATGTTACAGTCGACGAGACATTGATATAAGTGCGTCAGTGATTATGTGCAGAACGTTTATAAAAAATATCCTCGGAGTGTGTTTATTCTTGATCTTTCATTGTCTAGAGTAACGAAAGTGATAGTAAGGAGGTGGCTCAGCGTGGAATGAGAAATTGTTGAAATTCTAAACTTGAGCGAAAGTCTCACATTAAAAATGTATGAGATGAAATTGAATTTATATACACATTAAAGTCAACCCACTAGACTAGCTTTTTAAGTTAAGAATAAACTCCACGTGAAGGCTCAAGTTCTTCCCGACCCAATCTCATCTAGAACTCGCGTTGAAAATATATTATTCCCCAAATTAAGGGTTATCAGATTCTTCATCCATTGACACACCCTAAGATATTTCACCTTCCAAATAATTAACAGACAAATAATTGAGAAGTTGACAAAATTGACTACGCCTTAATCACGATTATCTTCTCAATTTTGGTTCTACTCCCATATCATGATTTTTTTAAAGAAAAAAATGTTCATAACTCATTCTCCCATAGAGACTGAATACAAAAAGGTTTGACGAGGCGGCTATAGTGGAAGCGGTCGCAGCTAGGGAGACTATCACGTGGGTGATCGAGTAGTGGTGGTCCAATGTTAAAATAGAAAGTGATCGTCAGAGCCTTATCCAAGCTATTCAGGGTAATGACACGATGACAAGTCTTTGGGGCTCGATTGTTTAGTATCGCCGTCACCTTATATCTGTGAGTTCTTCTCTTTTTACTGCGTTTGTGAGGCGAAATGCCAACAGAGCGGTCCATGTTTTGGCCAAAAACTCGCTTATTCGACTTGATTGGATTATGTGTGAGGGGTCTGTCTCACTCGAATTTATGAAAGCCGCGTTTGTAAATTACCATTAACATATCAGTTTTGCTTTTTAAAAAAAAGGGATAATTCCAGATGGGTACCCCTGGTTATGTCCTATTATCACATGACATACCCTATAAATTTTTGTATCAGGGTGAATACCCTAGCATTTCATTTGTCTCACCGTTACTCATTTCGTCCAATTCTGTTAGTTTTTAACATTTTTGACATGTTGTTGTGGGTCCGAAAGGTTGTCATTTCGACACATTTCGCCCACAACTTTTAGGTTGAAGTCTTAAATTTATGCTTGTTTTGGAGATAAAAAGAGCATTTTGATGCTGCGAGAGATTTGAATGTGATTGTGTAGATGTGTGGAATCTTGGAGCATAAATTAGAATCGAGCAAGGAGGGCATTTCGGAGTGAGCAAGCAAGGAAAGGAAGCGGGCAGAGAGCAAATCCGCCAGGCAATCCGGTCCGGATTGCCTAGCGGATTGAAACCTGAGACAATTGTCTCAGGTCCTCCAGGCAATCCGGTCCAGATTGCCTAGAGGACCTGAACGATCAGAAGTGCAATCCGCCAGGCAATCCGGTCCGGATTGCCTAGCGGATTGGAGTTCGAATTCAGAAAAAAGGAAACCCTAGCTCATTTTTGGAAGGAACCCCTACACTCCATCACTTCACCTACCAAGTTTCTACCTTGCCTCCATCTAGCTCCTAGCATTGACTACCATTGGAGAGCCAAGAAGTTTGAAGATTTGGAGTCAAAAGATGGATGAATCTATCTTCTCAACTTGAAGTGTGAAGAAGATATCACTCAAGGGGGGATTGTAGCAAAGTGGAAGACACATGAGCATTTCTATTTCTCTCTTGCTTTAAATTTGTGCAAGCTTGTTTTCATTTCTAATTTCCTTGAATTTATGCACTTGATTTGTATGATGATTTTAGACATGAGCACCATGGTTGAGGGCTAAACCCCTTAGCCATGGGTGCTAGACAATGTGCTTTATGGATTTATGACATGTGATGAACGATTTTTAGGATGACTATTAGATGTATGTAATGTCTTATATTTTTCATTCATGTTTGCTAGAGAGGCTTGTTGGATTGTATGCTAGGGTTTTAATTCTAGTCGACACCAAGTGTTAGGGGCTCGGAACCGTGTTCCGCGACCCCAACGGAACACTTAGCCGAAATAGTAGGTATGTTTAGGGGCTAGACCGATCTCGACAGAGACGGATAGTCCCGGACCTAGGCATCACAAAGTGTTAGGGATTCGACGCCGAGCGGAGAATCCCCGGATTAACACTTGACCCACCATTGTCGGATGAATGCGGTCTCAAGTGACTACGAACCCGAGAGGGGAAGGAGTGACTCGAGACTAGGACAACGCCAATGCCGAGAGGCGGTGTTGTCAAAATTATAACATAGGTCGCATCTAGATCACCAACATTTTCGTGAGTTATTTGTCGTAGTCTATGAATTGCATGTCTAGCACCCTAGGCGTTTTCTTTACTTGTTGATCATCATATAATTTCGTGTTTAGTTCGATTCATAGAAAAAGACCAAAAACAACGTTAGTCGCTTAGATTTCATTAACACAATCACACAATCGACCGAAACCTTCATTAGTCCCTGTGGTTCGACCCGGTTACTTACCGGTTTATAAATATATTACTTGTGACCGTGTACGCTTGCGCGAGGGATCCTACCCGAAACGTGACGTTTTGCACGACACGTTTCGGCCCTACACATGTGAAATGACTAAAATACCCTTCAGAGTAAATAAATTGTTTGTAAATTGAATGAAATGACGCAAATACCCTTCACTATTCATTTAGTTTTCAAAAAAATGCCACGCGCGCGCGCGCGCGCGCGCACGCGCACACTCTCTCTCTCTCTCTCGTCAACAAGTTGGATCCAATTCCTCAATTCCAAGCCGTCGAGCTTCGAAAACTTGACCGATAGAGTCGGAACTTGAGATGGACTGGCCGCGATTCTGCTCGGCAATATCGTCTTCTCCGGCGTTGCCGCTTCCAGCTCCTCTACTGATCGTCCGATTCACTCTGAAAGCTTGAGTCCAAGCTCGTTCCGGCGACGAGGAGCTCGTGGCGACAGCGAGAGCACTCGTCCAGCTCCAGCGATGTCACGCTTCTCCGGAGATCTAGCCTCCGGCTCCTGTGATGAAGAGCGTTTGGTTCCGATGCCGAGAACCTCCGGTTGCTCAGATCTGGACCCTCTCGGCTCCGGCAAGTCCTGGCGAGAGCGAGCTCTCAGCTCCAGCGAGCTCGCGCCCTCGATGTTGGCGGTTTCGCTCATTGGAGCTCGCTGCGGAGCTTGCGACCACGCCGGCGGCGACGCGAGCCTTGCTCGGTCGGTTCTGCGCGCCTCTGCTGGAGTTGATGTCGGACCTCCGAGAGAGCCTTCGATTCAATTCCGATGGGGACGAAGAGAAGAAGGCTGCTCCGGCGCTGCTCCGGCACTGCTCCGGCGCTACTCCAACGCCGAGTTGTGGCTTAGGGATTGAAGAGGAAGGAGTGGCAATTTTTTAAAATTAAATGAATAGTGAAGGGTATTTACGTCATTTCATTCAATTTACAAACAATTTATTTACTCTGAAGGGTATTTTAGTCATTTCACATGTCAAAAATGTTAAAAACTAACGGAATTGGACGGAATGAGTAACGGTGAGACAAATGAAATGCTAAGGTATTCCATCTGATACAAAATTTTTTAGGGTATATCATGTGATAATATGACATAATCAGGGGTACCCATCTAGAATTATCCTTAAAAAAAATGCAAAGCATTTGCGGACACCGCAGCTAAACTCTTTGTTTGTTTGTCTTTTATTTGTTCTTCTTCTTAAAATAAAATCATTATATATTTTATACTAGTATAGTTACAATTAATTTACATATCGAATTTATTGTTAAAGTCATGCGTCAATATTAAACAAAACAGTTTTATTTCAAAAACTAATAATATTCACAATATAAAATATATTCTCATTTAAATACGTAAACATTTTTCTTATTTTAAAAATTAACAGTTTGAATAAAATAAAATAAACATTATTATAACTAAAACTGTTTTCAATTTTTTCAATGGGTTCCTAAGTATATCCAAACTATAGTAACCTATTTTCGTAATTATTTCTTAAAATCTCTCATATATTGAGCTTTTTCTTTGTACTCTTGATTATAAATAAATGGTGTTTGAACTTAAATAGTATCACAATAACAATAACCACAACAATTAAATTATTTCTCATTTCCTCATTTTAAACGCAATTGATTCATCAAATCAATGGCTGAATTAAAACTGAAGGTCATCGTAACGTTGATGATGATAACCCTAGCGTACACTGTCAATGTTGTCGAGTCCAACTCTTGTTTTGATGAGTGTATGGCTAGTTGCGGCAATGATCCAAATGCTTGTAACACTCTATGCCACGCACAATGTATCTGCATGGTATGTATCGACGACGACAAGAAAACTATCTCCGATCTTGATGCTAATCAATTGTATAATTGATTGCTAAAAAGACCGTTGCAATTTTTAAGCCTATGTACCTTTTTTGATTGGCCGCACAATGTGTAATAATGTTGTGTACGTTAAGAGTATGACAATATCTAAATAATATGTATTCGAATTAATTAATGAGTAATAATTATATTTAATTAAGGATGAACTATTCTAATATTCTTATCATGATTTCATTTGTCTTCTTCACAAGTTAGAATGGTATTGAATTTGAGTCACGTTCTGATTAATGAAAGTCTAAAAGAATATGATCGACCAAAGTAGAAAAATGTATTTAAGCATGAATATAACTTTATTGGTGAAACGACAAGTATTCTCCGACAAAAATTAATGATAAATTGATCGATAGAAGTAAGGCTTGTCATCTATTTTTTATTTCTCGATGACATGTAGTCAACTTTGATCAAGCATATTTATTTATGATCAATTCAGATACTTAATAGGTATAACGATCCCGAAAGAGTTTTACATATGTCTGATGAAGATACTCACTGTTTATTTATTTGGTACACATTTTTATGAAACTCTGTAATCTCCAAGTAGTAGATTGTTGGGTTATCTAACGCTCTCTCTCCACACTCATCATCATATTATCATGCCTCTCACACAGTCTCTCCAACAGCATATTAAGATCATGAAAAAACTTATTCGCGAGCTCTCTAGAGTGGGTCACTACGCTCCCCTCCGCCTTCGGTCAGGCACCATATCCTCCGACATGCCCCGGGGCACATCCCCAAGGGCAAAAATAAAAGCTCACAATAGTTTTACATGATTTACCCAAAAATTTGTAATGGCAAAATTGAATGCTCTCTAATACAAAGTTTCACTTGAAAAGAAACCTTGAATGAAATTAGAGCTTGGGATGGGCTCCAATCATGTTGGGCCTGGGCTGTTGCAATATCAAATGAGCATATACACCGATGCGTTGAGTCCCACATCGGAAAGGAGCTAAATGAACAGGTGAGAGACGCAGTATAAACTGAGAGCAAGAATACTAAGAAAAGCACTTACCTGGACGAGGTCAATGGTCGATCAATAAGAACCATGGCCTAGGGTCGGTGACCTCCATTGCACTTTGGAGGGGCACTACCCTAACATCTCCCCAAGTGGGAGAGTGTACGTCATAATTTGTGTCAGCTGGGGCTTGCGTCCGCGCAGCCCCTACCAATTACTAGTTTAAAGTAGTAAGGTCATTCTTATATTATGTTAGTAAATATATTCGGAATCCTTATATAAGTAACTTGTCTGGTTTGGACTTCGGCGCATTGATTCAGTTTTCCAATTTTATCTGGTTGAAATAAGTTGGTTCTTGGTTTTAGGCCGAATTAGATGAAATACTGACGAAAAATAAACGCTAAGATTTAATTATTACAGCCAAAATAAAATATAATAATAAGAAAAATAATATTTTTGCCCTTTACTCTTCAATACACGTAGCGATGCGAAATTTTGAGCTCCAGAACATAATTGAAATTGAATGACTCCCTCAAACTGAGAACAAAAACCTAATCATTAATCATGATTTTCGAATTTTTTTATTCCAGATTCGATTCAGTTTCAAATTTGGAACTAGTTCCGGAGACAAACATTGATTCAGAAAATGTTCAAAATGTTATACTTATTTATGAAATAATTACAGCTTTTGGGATTACAATTTTAAAACATGCATATTTTTATTTACCCGAACATCGGACATTCGTAGGTGTGTTGTCGTTATAATACCAGTACACGCGCTCGTACACTGTTGTTATGTGGGCAGCGCACCATGCATGCGGCCTGCCATTACTAACGGTAGTGAATCATATGCATGACCCTTAATAACGGTCGCGTGCTATTGACGCGTTTTAAGAATAGTGTGAAGTGCATTGTTATTATTAATGATAGCGTTTTTTCTCTTTATGGCGGCGTTCCAGGTTTTTTGTCATTAAGGGAGAAATTCAGTAGAAGTTTTTGACTCTCGCAACTCTCTTATTCAACAAAATGAAATTTATTTCGGTCATTATTAACGCATGTATATCTTCTAGCGGCATGCGTGTGTATATAAATGTTCTCCACTGATTTTCCCATGGGAAGATTTATCCTTAAATGTCGTAAAAATCTCTGACTTGTTCAACTAATCACCGATTAATCAACTGACTAGTCCCCGATTAATACTCTATAATTTTCAATTAATCTTTCAATCCGATTTATTTTTTGACTAATCCTCAAAATGCCCTCTCAGTCCGACTAGCGTCAAACAATTTTTACTGACATTGAATACGACACGTCATTGACCAAAGTTCCATTGCAAACAAGCTTATTTACACGAATCCAAATCCAACTCTATTGGCATTACCAAGCTCATTCGACTCGCCAATTGTTACAGAATTCCCATTCTCCTCCATCGATCTCTTGTAGTTTATCGAGTTTGCCAGGTTTGGCCGAATAGATCGAGGTTTACTCGCCTCGAGTTGGCCATTTTCTCCCGGAGGTTCATCTTCATAACGTCGCAAATATTACTTGAGTAATCAAGGAAATAAATAAGATTCAAGAATTCAAATTGCCTATTGAGTTTTGAGCCTAAAATGTGAAGAAAAGAATAATAATAAATTGGAACATCACTAACAGAGGCCCAATGTGAGGATCAAATGGTCGATCAATTAGGTCATGGCTTAGGGTTGGTGACCTCCACTTTTTTTTAATGATTTTGGCAATAAAAATGTTATGTCCGAATTTATTTATAGGATAATTTCATTTAAATTTAGTATACTTATTTCTTACTTAGATACAGTTGATTTAGATGTCTCAATTAATTACGTTTGAGAGTATTTTCATCTCACCTTGTAAGTATATTATGTTTGATACGTGGGATCGCGACCCTTTGTCCCAGCCATTGTAGTATGTGTGTCGCCCAGTGCATAAAGGGTATGATGACTTGACGCCATCCTCACCTTTTTCCGGCATAGACCAGTAATCTGCTCAGGGTTCCACTTGGGAGCGACAACTAAACACGAGGGTTGTGCTCGTTGCGGGACTTAACCCAACACTTTACGACAGGAGTTGATGACAGCCATGCACCACATGTATTCGTGTTTCTCTAAGGGCACCCTGTTGGGGAGATCCGGGCCATACTTAGGAGTAGCACCCAAGTAAAGCCTACGTACACATAACACAATGTGTATATAAACCCTTATTATATTCAATATTTTTTTGATGTGGGACTTTGAATTCACATGTGAACATAACACACCCATCTCTTTCAATTAGACATATTTTGATCAATCCGTAATGAAAATTAGTGGTATCATGAACTCAAATTTAAACAGAATGAAGTGAAACGAAACAAAAATGCTATAATTTTATAATTATCAGAGACATAAATGGATTAACTCAACCTTTTCTGTTTGGGATTCATCACCTAGTGCTCATAATTTAATTCCTCTGCATCTCTATTCACGCATACCCAAAAATGGTTTCACTTGAAACACTTAATTCATTGACTTGCGTGATTTGAATTATTGTCACTGAACACTTGGTTAATAAATTATGTTATTTTATTCAGCAACCACAATTTATTAATTGTTCAGGGATTTATTTAACCCTCGTTGTATTATAAAAATGTGGTTATATTTTCCTAAACTTGTAAATTTAGTTATTTTAATCAGCAACTTAAGTTTATTAATTGTTCAGGGATTTAAATTAACCCTCATTGTATTATAAAAATGTGGTTATAGTTTCCTTAAGTTATAAATTTAGTTATTTTACGTTGTTATAGTTTCCTTAATTAGAAATTTAATTATTTTATTCAGCAACTTCAACATATATTAATTTTTCAGGGATTTGTTTAACCCTCGTTGTATTTTTAAAATGAGGTTATAGTTTGATCAAATTTTGCCTAAGTTATTGATCATATGGAGTGTATTTATCTTGCTTATTTTTATGGGGATCAAATTTAACTTCATGACATCAAAACCAAAACTTAGAAATCTTGTAAGAAAATTAAAGTGTTTCATTTGATATCAAAGAATGGAGATTTGTCCTAATATATTACACATTGATTTCTCAAATATCCAAAAATATTATGTTTTAGTACTCCTGCAACAATATAATGTAATCTAATTAATTTGAACCCAAATTTGATTTTTGCTCTTATTTATATGTTTCAGCATAGGACAATTTTGTCCCTTGGTTTCTTCAAACTAAAATTTTAAGCATTAATTTATCGTGCTTAATTTTTTTTAATATTCTAAAGTATAAATGAGAATCAAAGATTTTCGTCGTAAAAAGAATGGTAGAAATGTGAGACGACCGATAAATTCAAGCACACCAATTGAAATGCTAAGTAATTAACATCCCATGCTAATAACGTGCACAAAATAGAACGATTTGATTAGTATTTATTTATTTATTTATGAGCTCGAAGGGTGAGGTTTTAGTAGCCGTCATGTTTGATTTCATAAAATTTTGATAACTTCTTATATTTAAATCGACATCGAAATTGTGCAAGTGTGTTTGTTTCTTTTTTTTTTAAATCTATTACTATTTATTGAAAAGTGTAGTTTATTATATTTCTTGTAATTTTGGTTAAATAATGCAGTTAGTTGTTGATATATATATATATATATATTTTTCTAATTTTATACATTGAAATTGTATGTATTTGATGAAGGGCGAGTATCCGATAATTTTATGGGCCAGTCAGAGACGAATAAAGGGAAGAACAAATTTGGAAAAACGATTGAAAATGCCCAAATGAGCATCTCAACTTTAAATTACCATAACTTTTGCATACGGGTTCAGAATCAGCCCGTAAGAGGCCCAGACGAAGCTATTTCAAATATGATGAGTTTGTGACCGTGAAAACAACTTTTAAGGGCCCAAACAAGTGTTTGAAATTCAGGGTTTAATTAATTACGAATTTAAAATATATTTTAGTATATCCTACTCTAATTAGGTTTGGGTGTTAATTAGGCTTTAATGTTAATCTCATTTTTGGATTAGGTTTTGGGTTATTTAGAATTTTCTTTTTTGATTTAGGTTTAGGTTGAGCTAGTATTATATAAGGAGCAAGGTTATGGTTGTCGGATCGCGAGGATATATCGGCCAGCCGACGAAAAGGGAGATCTGCCAAACTCGGGGAGATCACGGAAAAATCGCAGGAAGATCGCGTTTTGTAATAAATTAATAATTAAACATATATATTATTTATTAAAAACAAAATGAATGATATTTAATTATTTTTAATTTCAAACTTGTCAATAAACTTGAAGTTCAAACGTGAAATTGAAAAAGATGAATGAATGACGGTTTAACTTTTTATTTGTTGTTTATTAACCCAAATTTCAAACTGAAATTGATCAGGTGGACCGAATAAGACCGTTTTAGATCAGACAAGACTGAAATTAATTGATTTAAGTTGGAGTAGACCAGAATTAATTGATTTGGACCGGATTAGACCGGAATCAATTTGAATTTTGTTGGGTCAACCGGTTTGACCGGTATTTTCATCGATATCGCCCGTTTCGTCGCGGAGAGTTTGCAAAAACCGATATATCGCCAGTATATCGGACGGTCGCGGGGATATCTATAACACTGATAAGGAGGCTTTTGGCATCATTGTAGAAACAACTTTTATCATAATAAATTACTTTTCTCTCAAATTTTTGAGTTTGTACTAAATTTCTGGATTGAAACTTGTGTACTGATTTTCAACCACGTTTTCTCACGCGGACTCCCTGCGTAAGTATTACAAATATCGAATCGGAGATGGATACGAGATATAAAAATGAGTGGGAAATAGATGAACGAAATGAGCGATTTCATAAAATTTGCAAGGAAAAATACTCCACGAGAAATGGAAAATGACTTTTAAAGTGTCCGTGAACGAGGTCTTATAATCTTATACTCAGGCCGATATGGATAAGACCCTCATAAACCACAGACAAGAGACCGTGTCTTCTCTTCGACATCAGTTCCTATAAAGGTCATATCACAACTACAGGAGGAGAACGTAGAATTACGTACTCTGTGTTAGTGTTTCGGGTTTTATCGTTCTTCAAAAACATTTGCTATACTGTATTCGGTTAGGGTTTGTGAATTTTATTTCAATATTACTATTTTTATTTCAAAATTTTAATTATTTTATTTTATTTCAACTTAAACATATTTATACAATTGAAAAAAATATATATTTCAATTATCATTTAACCTGAAATTCATTTACTGACGGTGCATAAACAGTAGTACGTCGTTACCTGTATAAGATGTCTCGTAAACCATTACTATAGTAAAGGCGCAAGAGACATTTTACGTCGTTACATACTATCGTAACGGCGCACGTGAATGCATACGATGTTAATTTCACATGTGTCATTACAAATGTAACGACGTAGATTTCTTGTGCACCGTTCCTATATTTTGACGACGCCATCATTGAGTAACATCGTACTTGAAGACATACCCGTTACAATAGTAATGGCGTATACCTTCAAGTGCAACGTTATGATAGTAACGATATATGACGCATGGTCAAACAGAAAATGCACTCCGTTGCTATCAATGACGATGCACTTTCAATTTTATGTAACGGCGCGTATATTGTATATCGTTATGAATTAGAAAAACTAATAGTGATGCTCAAATATTCATTTGCCATAAAAATCAACTTATGAGCTTTTTGGAGCTCCTAACTGAACAAAGAAGGGTGAAATACGTGTTAGATCTATTTTCGAAAAATAACTATTATAAATTTTTTACAAAATATTTTTTATTTTCTCTAATATAGAATGTTCTCTTCCTTGAAAATTTTCTGAATTGGCTGCTGAATATTTTAAATACTACTGAATTACCTATATATGATTTGAATTGTCTTCATGTCTAGAAACATTTCGAATTAAATCACAATAAATATTTCAAACATGCTATTATCCAATTCCTTGGTGGCCTAAATAATATTGAGGTTTTGAATCAATTGTGTGTACGACGTAGAAGCCAACATCGATACTGTGGACATTTCCTTTAAAGTGGCTCAATAAAAATCAACGCCTTTAACTATATTTCCTTTAAGGATTTTTCAACAAGACGAAACAAAATATATATCAATAAAGACAAACAAGTTTGCGTGTGTTCTATATTATAGAAAATAAATTTTTATTTCTTGATAGAGTTAGAGGAAAAGAAGACTACTTATACATATATATCAATTGATCTAAATATTTGGTTAACAATTAATTCAAATCAATAATCGAACGACCGATCGATATTAATTGCACAGTAATTTAAAATGAAAGTAAATATATATTTTAGTTGTATATAAAATTTTCATATATTGTAGATAAGTATGACTTATTAAAACCATTGTTTTAATAAGTAAAATTAATCAACAAATTGTTCAATTTTCTATTAATTTTCAAACAAGAAATAACCTAACCTTGCATGTGTGTCTAGCGTACGACCAACTTCACATGAGTGACGTACTAAATAATCATATACAAATATAAATAATTAGCAACTTCATTATAAAAATCAGTATCTAAACATAGTAGTTGAGAATCAGATTTAATGGTTAATCTAGACATGATATATAATAACAAATACATAAGTTAAAAATAAAATGATTATAAATAATTGTGGATTAGGTGATGACCCAAAAAATGAAGTGATATATAGTGGCGGCTACAATGATGTAATAAAAATTATAAAAATGCATCATTGATTTCTATAAATAGCACCACAAATTCACAACACATTAGTACAAAAAAATAGAAGCAAAACATGATTTCTAAAGTGATGTTTTCGTCTATGAAGACTCTATTGAGTGCACCTTTGCACCATTTCATCCATAGAGACTTCCATGGAGTTGTGGCCAACATGACTCTCCTCGATCGATTTCTATTTCTCGTAATGTTAATCTTATGTTTCTTTTATTTACGTTTTCTCGATACAGATCATGTTAGCACGTAAAAAATATATCTTAAACTTTTTTTTATGACTTATACTTAAATTTGTGTTATTAGGGTCTGATTTGTTTCTGAACTGATACGCAGATCGTTCACTCGATGGATAAGTTTGGATTGTGGCACAGGTTGCCAGTGTTCGTGGGGTTGTTTTATCTGGCGATTCGGAGGCACCTTCACCAAACATACAACTTATTGAACGTCGGGAGGTCTCCAACGGGCGTTAGGTTTAATCCGGCGGACTATCCTTACCGGACGGCCGACGGGGCCTACAATGATCCGTTCAATGAGGGTGCCGGAGAAGAAGGGTCCTTCTTTGGAAGGAACATGCCTCCACTTCATGACAACGATACTAAGGTATAAAATAATTAATGGAAGTACATGATTTTTTTTTCATATTAAAAAATAAGTGTTTAATTTAATATTTTATTTGTAGAAATAGAGAGTAGTGTGTAATTTGACCTTTTCTATCCACTTGTGTACGTACGATGTCTTATACCATATGCTAATGTATAAAATTATTGATAATGTTAGTGAAATTAATAATGTTGATTAATTAAATAGGTGAAGAGGCCGGAGCCGATGGTGGTGGCGGCAAAGCTTCTGTCCCGGAGAGAGTTTAAGGACACCGGAAAGCAATTCAACATGATCGCCGCTTCCTGGATTCAGTTTATGGTGCACGATTGGGTCGATCATTTAGAGGACACAAAACAGGTCTGCCTTTTTATATATTATTGTCCCACTCGATTTGACAGAATGAACGACTTTGATTATTAAAAATGTTGTGGGAAACATTTCATATTTGCAATGAGTTGAGAAATATTTAATTAATTTTAAAATATTTTTATAAACTATCGAATGAGGTTTTCTGTTGTTAGTAATACCGTTAAATGAATCGAAAATACAACAATACTGTTCGAATTAACAAGATTTAAAATTACACTGAAGAAGAAAATTAATAATATTTATCAAATTATTTACATACAAAATTTTATTTATCAATTATATATGTCACATTACGAATAAATAAATAAGTTTTATAACGTTGGTGTAGATTGAGTTGAGTGCCCCGAGAGAAGTAGCAAGCCAATGTCCGTTGAGTTCGTTCAAGTTCTTCAAGACAGCAAAATTTCCGACAGGCTCCTACGACATCAAACAAGGATCCCGAAACACCCGCACGCCTTGGTGGTATGTTTTACTTACCTTAATTAAAACGAACGACCAAGAAAACTATGATCTATGAGAATGAAGAATCAAGGAAATAATTATGATACAGATATTGATGTGAAAAATGTCAAACCATACAGGTAGGACTGTAAACAAGCCGAGCTTTTAACGAGCCGCTCAAGCTCAGCTCGTTAATTATTCAGTTCAGACTCGTTATAATCGAGCTCGAGCCAAATTTGAGCTCAAGAATGGGCTCGTTTAATAAACGAGCCGAGCTCGAGCCTGACATTTTAAGGCTCAATAGGCTCGCGAGCCGGC
Organism: Geranium rotundifolium; assembly: GCA_963920655.1. Lineage (NCBI taxonomy): Eukaryota > Viridiplantae > Streptophyta > Magnoliopsida > Geraniales > Geraniaceae > Geranium > Geranium rotundifolium. The sequence continues at coordinate 25,721,818 of OY987321.1, forward strand.
TCGTTTAATATTTAATTGATTACATATTTTAGTAATATATTTTCAAAATTTTAGTACATATTTATAACTAATTTAGATGAGCCGATCTCGAGCAGGCCCATTTACCATTTAATGATATTATATATATTTATTTAATTTTAAAGAATTTTTTGAATTAAATATTAAGATAATCGAGTCGAGCTCGAACTCGAACTTATCTAAGTTTACTCGAGTTGAACTCGAGTTTATTTACACAAGCTCGTTCGAGCCGGTGCCGAATACTTTTTTCACGAGCCGAGCCAATCCCTACTTAATAGAGGCTCGATTCAGCTCGTTTACACTCCTACATACAGACCATTGTATTGAAAAAATACGTGTATACATTAAATCCATCTATTGAAACTGTACGTGAAAATGAATTTAATATGGTTCATTTATTATTAACGACGTCTAAGCTTGGCATGAATTGTACATTCCATACCACTTTTACACACAGGTATGTTTAAGCTTTTATTTAGCTTGGCATGTCGCTTAAATTTTTTTTTTTACATGGGTACATCTAACCATTGCTAATTTAGGCAGAATTTTAAATGTACTTAAATGAAAAAAAACTTAAACAAGATTTTAGGTGACTTATCAAGTTAAAAATGAAGTTAAGTGTACCTTAATGCAAAAGTGAATTTGAAAGGTACACCTAACTACAATTAGTCTTAATGGTTTAAGCTTAAATAATATATGGTGGTGGCAGGGACGGAAGTGGAATATATGGAAGCAACAAGGAGGAGTTGGGAAAAGTGAGGACCTTCAAAGATGGGAAGCTCAAGATCTCCAAAAATGGCCTCCTTCAACAAGATAGTAACGGCGTTTCCATCTCCGGCGACATCCGTAACAGTTGGGCCGGCGTTTCGGTTCTTCAGGCTCTCTTCATCAAGGAGCACAACGCCGTTTGTGACGTCCTCAAGGTACAATATTATATATAATACTAGCGCGCATTTGCATAAAGAGCTATTCAGATGAAAATCACATTTTACTGTGATCACAGGTACAACTTTTGAATATGTAATATATAAGGCTAGAATTAAAACACGTCATTAATAATAAATAAATTTATGCATATAACTTGATCTAATATATATTCTTGTGTGACAATATATGTTACTTAGCATGATAATTCGGAGTTGGACGACGAAGAATTGTACCGTCATGCAAGGCTAGTGACCTCGGCCGTCATTGCTAAGGTTCACACCATCGATTGGACCGTCGAGCTTCTCAAAACTGACACACTTCTTGCTGGGATGCGAGTCAATTGGTAATATATTATTATTATGAATTATAATCGAAATCGAATTGTTGTAGATTTATTTGTCAAAAATTGACATTGAAATTTAACTTTTTTTTTTGCAGGTATGGATTGTTGGGAAAGAAATTTAAGGATGCGTTTGGTCACATTGGGGGAGCTTCCTTGGGAGGCTTGGTGGGACTAAAGAAACCTAACAATCACGGCGTCACTTATTCGTTAACAGAAGAATTCGTCAGTGTTTATCGGATGCATTCGCTTCTACCCGATAACATCAGCTTGAGAGACACCTCCAAAGCCCCGGGCCCAAACAAATCCCCGCCGTTGATCAAAGAGTAACGCTCGAATTTTGATTTCATCAGCTTAAGTCGATTCTGGTCGACTGTATCTGAAAGATGTTGGTCTGTTTATAATTTCAAACTTTTAAATATGTTTTTGTATGGCGATATTGTAGGGTTCCAATGACAAAATTGATTGGAAGTGAAGGAGAAAAAAGCTTATTAAATATTGGGTTTACGGACCTATTTGTTTCCATGGGTCACCAAGCTTGTGGTGCCCTAGAGTTGTGGAACTATCCTATGTGGGCCCGAGATCTCGTCGCACAAAACCTTGACGGTACTGATAGGCCAGGGCGTGTCGATCTTGCCGCACTCGAAGGTATAGGGAGAATCAAACTTTACTCACAAATTCACGCAACATTATGCAGCGTTGTAATAAAATGTTAGGCGTTAGTCGGAGATTTGAACTCACGACCTCTTCTACAAAAACGTTAGTGTAAGCCTGAACCACTGATGTGACTCATCGAGGATAGAAAATTGTTAATATCTATCGATAATAATATTAATAATGAATTGTATTGATGATCTTGTGGGGTGTGACACAGTGTATAGAGACAGGGAGAGGAACGTTCCGAGGTACAACGACTTTCGGAGAGGACTACTATTGACACCCATCTCGAAATGGAAAGATCTAACGGACGACGAGGAAGCGGCAAAAATCCTCGAGGAAGTGTACGGTGATGATGTGGAGGAGCTTGATGTTCTGGTGGGTCTCATGGCGGAGAAGAAGATTAGCGGGTTCGCAATCAGCGAAACCGCTTTCGTCATCTTTCTTCTCATGGCTTCAAGGTAAAACAAAGCTTAATCCGCAATTTGTACTTAACATATGCTGCTAAACAGGTGACTTACTTAGAATTCAAACATAAAGCAGTTATAATTTTAACTAATCGAGTCGACCTTAGTTTGAGTTTTGAGGTAGATCAAGATTTAATACAATTACTTAGGACTGCAAACAAGTTTAATATTTAACGAGTTACTTGTGCTCGATTCGCTAAGTATTTAACTTAGTATCGTCATGATAAAACTCACTTGATAAAACAACTTAGTATCGTCATGATAAAACTCACTTAGTATTGTCATGATAAAACTCACTTGATAAATTACTAAGTATTTAACTTAGTATTTAACTTGAAGGTTAGCTCACTTGATAAACTAGCTAGTCGAACTCGACCCAAATCCTTTAAGTCAGAAGCTCAGCTACAGGCCCGGCTTCATGACAAGGCCGATAAGACAAATGCATTTAGACCCACCAAAAATGAGTAAATCTATAAATAATTTTGGCTCAATTTTTTGAAAAGGTCCCAAAATAAAGATTTACATATAAAAATAAATGTCACATAAACGAGAAACAAAGCCTTATACATACACTTTTCTTTAGGGCCCGATCGATAATGATTTGGATGGGTTCATGTGAAATTTTTGCGCTATGAAACTTTTGGCGATCTCAAAAGTCACTGCGGGCCAGCTAATCTGAACACATGTCCCACACTGAGAGAACGTGCGGGCAGATTTCTATAAAGCAACGCATGTGATTGGTTCGTGATTGGTTTGAACGACTTGTAAAAACCTCAAAGTTTGTAGTGGAAGGCGTCCAAGCGTCCCTGTATGTATAACGACTCTAGTTGAGTCATATTCAAACTTGAGCAGGTTTTTCGGGTCGAACCCGAGCCAAGCTAAACCCTAACAGCTATTGTCTAACTTAATTGTTTGGTTTTATATATGAATTGCAGGAGGCTTGAAGCAGACAGGTTCTTCACCAGTGACTTTAAAGAGGAGATATACACAAAGAAGGGACTTGAATGGGTTAACACAACAGAGAGCTTGAAGGATGTAATAGACAGACACTACCCAGAAATGACACAAAAATGGATGAACTCAACAAGTGCCTTTTCTGTTTGGGATTTGGCTCCAAATGCTCATAATCCGATTCCTCTTTATCTTCGCATTCCCAAATAATTTTTTCATGTGTTGGTCGGTCTTTGATACTCAAATAATTCTCTTGAAACATTAATTGTGTTGTTATCATATATATCATACATAATTTGTAATTAAATTATTATGGGTTTCGTTTGTTATGAACTATAATTTAATTATTTTCTGTAACTTCAGTTTAGTTGTTCTTATGGGTTTTGTTTATCATCCATTGTAGTATATAAATTACATTAAAGTTTGTTGCCGATAAAAAAACATTAAAGTTTGTTTGATTAAATTATATTTAATTATTCCCAAAGTTTTTTTGAAAGCAAACTGAGAATTATACTAGGGAAAATCAGTCGATAAAGCCTCCAAAAAATCAGGCGGGATAGACCCCACGCCTATAATTCAGTCGGCCTAAACAAGCGAGCATCTGGCCAAACTTGGGTCTACATCATGCACGAACGGATGAACATGATCAACCACGGAACTGTGAACAGGGGAATAATGAAGACCCTGGTTACTGCTCTCCCCGACTTCTCCCACTTCGCTATGTTCGGTTCATATTGTATAATATCTCATGAACCCTTAATCTAAATAAATGTGTACAAATGGACGGCATCTCGTGGAAACGAAAATTACAAAATGTAAACACGGGCACTTGAATCGATCTGGGCCGTATTGTATAGCATTTTTTCTCGCAAAAATTACGAAACTGCTAACACCTCTCTTGTTGGCCTATCCATTCCCATCCACGATCGATCCATTTTTTATCTACATTTTAAAAAATCACTAATTACTAAATCACACTACTATATCTAAACTTTATTTCGAAATAAAACGATATATATACACACACACACACACGTACATACCTTAGAATGGACGAATGATGTGCACATACGATGTCTCCAGATTCTTGATGCGTTTATTTGCCTCTACAATTTATCTCTCCCGCGTATATTTGAACCCTCAATTTTGGAAGAAATATCAACTATCCAAACTCCCACAACACAACATCAACTTTCTGCAATTTATAGGCAGAAAGTTGATGACTGCGCACCAACAAAAGTACGCAGGCACAAGCTAAGGACAGCGCACATTCATCGTGTGCGCTGTCCTTGGCAACGGTCTCATGTAACGGCTATACATCCGACCGTTGCCAACGGTCAGTCAATTTTAGTCAAACAATACGGACTGCGCACGCACATGTACGTGCGCAGTTCTTAGCTTGTAATTGCACACTTTCTGGTGCGCTGTTCTTGCCTTGTCTTATGACTACGCACACAGACTGTGCGCTGTTCTTACCGTGACTTACGCCTGCGCTCGTTCTCTATGTGCGCAGGCGTCAAGACAATATGGTATAGTGGCCGCTCTATTGACATTACGCTTAACAAATACAACATCGAATAAGGGACTAACCGAAATGAGATGGCCGCTCTATATAAATATTAATTAGAAGATAAAAATAAAACAACAAATTTAAAGTATATGTTTGTTTTCAATATTTGTTTGGATAGTTCCGGATTATACACCTAAGTTTGACAATTTTTACACATCACTACACTTAAGTTTGGAAATAGTTTCGCCACTCCCTCAAGTTCAAACATTTTGCATAGTCCATAATTTTGAGGTTTTAGTTAATTTGAGAAGTAATTAAAATGACTAGTATATCCTTCAATTCCTTTCTAATTTTCAAAATACTACCATTCGTAGTCCTAAATTAGTAAGGTGAATTTGGGTTTAATTAGGTATAGGACTCAAAATCAGTAACACTTATACGGGATCAATTAGTAAGGTGATTTTTTTCCCTCAAATGGTAGCTTAGTCTATTAGCTTTCAATTCACTTTCAGGAATGAGATGTATAACCATTTGTATTAAAATTAGAACTATCAAAAGTGAGATACAGAAATTATAAGTTTCTTTTTAAATAATTGTGAGTAATATATAGATGAGGTTGAAAAATAATTATGTTGTTATTAGTTGATAACCGGTAACCACATTGACATATTACTTATTTACTCAATGGCCAATTTACCATTTCTTTAAGAAAAATTTAATCATAACGCCAATTTTGTAAAAGAAATACATTTTGCACCAAAAAAAATGAAAAGGGTGTGTATAACACAGTTTTGCCATTTTTTTATTTTTAGCATTATGTTTTAGTATTATTTTGACTTGGAAATGAAAATTAGATAATTTTTGTAAGTGTCGAATAACTTACGCCCTTGTTAAAAACAGAACATTTATTAGGGACGAGATTGTCAAATCTATCCTAAATATACTTCATTGTCATCCCTGACAATATATCGTTCAAACATTTAATTTAAGAAAATGCTTACGAACAATTTCGCTTTAATTTAATCTGGAAGTGTCGAGAAAAATAGGTATCTTATTAGGTGTGACAATTTTTTTAATTAAACTCAAATTTGATTTTTATTCTGATTCAGTGTCAAACCAAGACAATTTGTTCCATGATCTTCTAGATAATAAAAAAATTCTAAATTGGCATATGACATATGAATGACCAAAATTTAAATAAATGGCTAATAATATCAAAGATAATGTATAAAAACAGACTAATGTAATTTTCAGGCTTCAAATTCGTATTTTGATTACGAATCCGAATTGAACAAGTCCCACACGAACTCTTCTAAAAGCTGTTTTCATCAATCAATGAGTCACTATAATAATATTTGTCTATGAGTTCAAATAGTGAGATTTGCTTTGATGTCATGTTTAATTTCATATGATATCGATGACTTTTTAAAAGATTTTTTCTTCTAGTTGTATATTTTAAAATTAAGAGATCGTACTAATAATAATTAAGTATTCCTCAATTATTATTGGATACACGTAGATATTGCCAATATATCGGAATTTTTCTCCTCCACGCAACGATATTGCGAAAGTCGGTCAAAATACATGTTAATTAAAAAAATTTAAATTAAATCTGGTTTAATCCGGTCCGTATCAATTTATTTCAGTTAAATATAATTAATTTGATTTAATTCGGTTTCTTTAATCAATTATGGTTTGATATTTAAGATATAAGCACTTACATAATCCGAAATAATGATTATCGATAAGTTGGAGATCAAAATTATTAATATTTTTGATAAATAATAAATATAAGTATGTGTATATTTATTTATTTAATTATTACAAAACATGTTTTTGACACGATTTCTACGCGATATTTTCGACTTTGTTAGATCTTTTTTTTTGTCATATCTTCGAGTTCCAAAATTATTAATATTTTTGATAAATAATAAATATAAGTATGTGTATATTTATTTATTTAATTATTACAAAACATGTTTTTGACACAATTTCTACGCGATATTTCCGATTTTGTTAGATCTTTCTTTTTGTCATATCTTCGAGTTCCACGTCCATGCCAAGAAAAAGTAAATGATTGGATATAATTGATTGGACAGTATACATTTAGTGGCACATAATTTTCTTCACGTATTGAATCAGTGATTCAAGTATTAAACTTTTATATAAAAGAATGGTTAATTCTAAATATTGAAACTACGTAGCCAATGTTTACAATTTTGTTGAGTAGACCATCAACTATCAATTCAAAATGAAAAATAAATATGAAAGATTTAAAGGTCCCCAAAAGCTATTCAAGCAAATTGTGTGCCATAATCAAAAGATTTGATGTGATCATATATGCCATTAATTAATTACTTGAGACTAATCTAGCTAAATTGGTACACCATACTCAAAAAATTCCCAAATCTTTTCTTGTGGTTGGCTATTAATATTGATTAAAATATAATTGCATACGTCGTTAGCGTCCCAAAATGTCAAATGTATCTGAAAAGAAGTTAGTCCAAATTTAAAAAGGTCAAATCTTTTTTGTGATAGTTGTGCACGTTCGAAACTATTGAGCACATTAAGTTCTTTGACTAAGCTATAATATTTTTTTTAAACAAAGTTGAGCATTTCAATTTTATAAATTTTCAACAAAAAATGAAACCATTTGGAGGATTAAAGTTTCATAATTGAGATGGTAAGAAATTGGGCTCATACGAATTGGACCCGAATGAATATACAAATATTCTGATTGATTTTTAATGTAAAATATCAAATTAATTATCAAAGTGTATGGTTTAATATTTTCATCTTTTTTTTTGTAAATAGAGATTTAGAGCCGTGAGAGTAACAAAGCATCGTAACATAAACAATCACAAACAACTAAGTATAATAATAGTTATAAGTTCCTAACCATCATGTCACATACAGTTAGTATATATATATACTTGTGGATATCATAATATTATAGATCTTTGATTAAAGTGGTACACATGTGTTGGAATCGCATATTTGAAATATGTGAATTTCTTCGTCAGGTTATATAACAATCTGGACATCTATCTATTGGTTTTAGTTTTTAGGTAGATTGAGTTTCTGATATGGTATTAGAGTTTGGTGCTATTTTAGACGTGACCTTCATCATGTCATCGGGTGTAAATTAAAGCCCATGGATCGAAGCATGTCCATTCTGTACCCAACCCCCGTTCGTATGTTTCTACGTACATTCGAACCCAGATTGCACGTGAGTGGGAGTGTTAGAATCTCACATCTGAAAGATTCACCAGCTTATATAACAATATGTGCATCTACATATCAGTTTGAGCTTTTAGATGGGTTGTGCTTCTGACAACATGACATCGTAATAAGGATTGCGATAATGAGAGTCGTGTATTATACAATTAAATTGTTCTTGATCATAGGGTCATCGTAATAAGGCTACGATGATACATGTAGCTGGTGCAAAACGGGATTTTTGGAAATGGTGATATTACTTGTACATTTAATGTGAAAATTCTCTTAAGAGAAAAATGCATATTGTTTTTCTTTAACCTGAAATCGTCACGATAATTAATAGAATGTTTGTTAAATTTTGATTTTGGAATTCATCAATTGTAGGTAAGGAGTTTGAACTCTATATTGACTGTTTACACCGTAACTATTAACTCACCCCTTAATTTCTACCCCAACCCATAAACCCTCTCCACGTGACGCAAGCGGGACTCGTACCCTAGCCGATGCCAAGAAAGGAGTGTCTTAGACCACTACGTTAGGGCTGCTCACAATTAATGAGATTAATTACTACTGTTTTAGTGTTAAATATATATGGCCACACACTTACTAGCGACAATTCATATTTAGGATTATTCAATTTATTACGAGATCATTTATTAAATTATTTTTTGAAATATTTTATTATTTTTGTGCTAACACAAAAAATTTGTTTGATATTGTATAAAGATAAAATGATATTTAAATATAAAAGTGGTTTTACATTAGACGATTAAGTAAATAAATAAATAAAATTTATTTCATTATAAATGTATAATATTTTTATATTTAAACTACTTATTAAAATAATAATAATTATTATTATTAAAATATAAGGTTTTACTAAGAGAAGATAGGAAAGAGGTGGTATGTAGTCTTTGTGTTTGGCGATCAGGATTTCTCACCAAATTGGTGAGATCTTGCGGCGGCGACGTCTGCAGGGGGTTGGTCCGGCAAATTTGCTAGGTGGTGGGGTGGTAGGCGTGGGGACGTCTATTGAAGGGGGCAAAAGGTACCTATTGGTGAGTTACGATTCGGTATGCGTTTAAGAGGGAGGCGCTTGGATTCGCTCCGGCGATGTTGGGGCGAGGTAGGTTCTGACCAGAGACGTTTAGTTCGGGAGGTGCAGGCGCGAGACAGAGCGGGAAGGAGATGGAGTCGGGTAAGGAGGTGGAGTTTGGGGAAGAGGAGGGGGTCGGGGTCAGAGATGGGATTGAGACCTGAGGACCGTTGGTATATCGGTACTAGGAGGGAACTGTAATTATTTGGCGTCGAGGGCAGATTCATGCAAGCATACCGAACTAGGGGGTCTCGGCTTGCTTAAACTTCAATACGTCACCTGGGTGTCCTATTGGGATCAGTATTTGATAGAAACAGTGGGTCTCTAGTGTCAATGGGTTGATCTAGTTAAACCCAATGAGTTGGGACGCGATATCCATATTGATCGCATGGTTGATCGAGAAAGCTGGTCCAAGGCAGTCTGCAGCAAGATCACAGGGTTTCTCCATCCGTATGAGGTGAAGGTCGTGGCTCTACATGATGCTAACTAGTTCGAGTCTGATGCGGTTGCATCAAAATGTAAGTTTATGATATCTATTACCCATATTCTAGGTGTTATTTCACTATTGATGTGTTAAATTATAGATCTTTATGCCACTTTTACGCCTTCGGGTATGTTCGGTGTGAATGTGTAGAATACATGTGAAAAGGGTCAAAATCGAGCCAAAATCGCAGTAGAATCTTTCAGAGAGCACAACTTCCTCGTATTTAATCCGAGGTGACCAAAAATTAGATCAAATCGAAGATAACTTGGTGATCTACAACTCTCTTGAAGGAAGTTTTCTCTAAATTTCACGGGAAGAAGCTCAAAACAGCACTGAAAGGCAGCACTAAAACAGATATCGGGATTGCAGACCAGCTGACTTGAAAGTGCTATAACTTCCACATTTGAAATCAAAATTGAGCAAACTTTATATCTTAATTGAAGAGGATGAAAAGAGATACAATTATCGTGAAGGAAGTTCTTTCATTAGAGGTCTGGAAGAGGGCGAAAACTGTCTGATACTTTCGGGTGGCGTAGAGTTCTCATCCGAAATCCGATTTGGGCCCATAATATATCAATTCGAAGGGAATTTGAAGACAGAAAGTTGTAAAGATGATGCAACGGAGCTGTAATGATGGTGTAACGATCGTTACACCTACTGTAACGATCATTACAACTCCCAGATGCTAGAAAATTATATATAAACCACACACGAATTCTGAGTTTGGGGGCCGAAAATTTGAGTTTTCACGCGACAATTGAACACCACGGTTTGGGAGGGCAGAGAGTAGAACGCCATATCAACCAATAAGAGGACTGGGGACTTCGAGAGGAGCTCGAATCCGATTCAAGGGCGATTCAAGTGCTAAGATCAAGCAAGCTACACATCAACAATCGAGAGGGATTCAACGATTCATGTTATTCAACCTTTTGGGTTTTAGGGTTCTTCGTTCTTATTCCTTAAACTCGAATTGTGTATTTATCTTTATGGATTTTGGTTATAGCACCATGATCATGGGCTAAATACCCGTGATCATGGATGCTAGGTCTTGAATTGAATTGTGATGATTTTATAATTATGGATTGAATTGTTTATGCATGCTTTTAGGTGAATTAAAGTACTTAATGCTTGTGATTGGTATTGACGAATATTGATTGCTTGTTTGAGTCACGTTGTCGTGTCTGAGAAGGCCGGTGGGTGATAGACATGCTTTAATTTGCCGAGATTCAACTCTTCGGAACCCCGATTCCATTATTGTTGTGTTAATGCAGACTCGTGGTGTCTATCTACCCGAGAGGGATGATGAACTTCTCGAGTCTAGGCTGACACCAATACCGAGAGGTGGTGTCAGTATAATTGTTTGCATAGGATTTAAGTGTGTGCATGAGAATTCATTCCGATTATGACATGATTATGATTCAGTGGCCTAACATCCATGGTTTTCTCTACTGAATATCTCTCCCAAGCGTTTCTATTTTATAAATTATCAAACCTTTCTATAAATTACATATTTTAAATTACACTTAATAGCATTAGTTAAATTGAATTAACCATTATTGGTCCTTGTGGATTCGACCCTGTGCTTACCAAGAATTATTACTTGTAACGACCGCGTGCACTTGCGCGTTATCGGGTGCCTGTGGACAACTGTCTACGGGCCCAACATAGTCGATTGGTCTCCGGGGTTATCATGGATGCATGTGTAAAGCATTCTGCAGCGAGATCACATGGTTTCTCCATTCGTATGAGGTGGAGTCTGTGACTCTAAATGATACTAAATGGGTCGAGCTGAACAACTTTGGAGAAATCATTAGTGGATAATGTTGCGTACTATCCATTATCAGAATATGTGTTCTTTATTTTGCTCGTAACTAAAAGGTTTACAAATTGCTCAAGTTTGTTTTAACTAACAATAGTTGAAATTATGGTGAGGGGTCTGTCCCACCATCTGTACCTTCAGATGTCCGACTGATGTCGGGTTAGTTGTTATTTAATTAATAAAATTCGCTTTTACTTTCAAAAAAAATATAAGGTTTTATCTATGAAGCGACCATGTATATATTATTCCTAAACTAGAGTTGAGACATTAGTAACAAAAAAAGAAGTAGAAGAGGGGAGCTGCAAAAGGAGAGATGCTGCCAATGTTTTTGAAGTGTGGTCCCTAAAGAATAACATGAGGTGATGATGTTAGTCATTGCTTTACTCATTAGCACATGAAAAGACAAAGGGGATGCAGATTGATGTAATGTTCTCATACCAAGTTTTTAGGGATAACTGCAATTAGGTATACTTGTTGAAATCAATTTTGCACTTAAGCGTACCTACTCATTTTATAGCTCGGCATGTTACTCAAAATTTTATTTATGTTTTTTTTCACCACCTAAAAATTTGCCTAAGTTTGTTACAGTTATGTGTACTTAAGTCTTATAGTGATTCGACAAGTATACTTATTGAGAAGATCAGGGTCTTACTTAAGAAGAGGACCCAAGAAAAGTCTGCATACATATTAGAACCCAACCTCTGACCCAAAAGATTAGCACGATGGGTCGAGTGTCTGATGTGTATATAAATCATCCTTATAGTGAGTAATTTTTCGATGTGAGACTTTGAACTCCCATGTAGTCATGCCTCTAGTACCACTGTAATGGAGATCTGAACATTATATAGCAGGAGCATTCAAAAAAACCCATAAGCGTAATTTTCTCTTTTAAGAAAGTTTCTCTCTATCTTCAGTGAATTAAGTTTTGAATATGCCCGATTTTTACTTTTGACATGACTTAAGAGATCACATGTACGTAATCTTCTGCATGTACCTCAATTACACATCTCGATAAACAACAAGCCCGGACAACGACAATAATTTGTATCATAACACCTGATGATGACGAAATGATGGGTTTGAGAAGGTTAAGTGAACTTCGTCTCTCACAATGTCAGATTAGAATTACCCTATTTCCATTAAATTCAAAGTACTTTTTGATGTTTAATAAATTTCATCTCTTAAAAACGGAGATATATTTTTATCAAAATTTAAGCTCAACTATACTACGATGAAACAACGTATTGTAACTCTAGATGGGACACTTTATATGTTTGGCGATGAAACTTAGGTAAGTGACTGGGACATGAACGACATTATGGAATGCCAAGTGTACGTTTACTTTGAATAGAAAATAAATAAATTCAATAAATTGCTATTTCTGGAAATTATTGTTGTGCGTGCGGGTTAAGGAACTACGTGCCAGGTTCCATATAAATAGCAATACTAAAACTCAATATTATTACAAGGAAAAGTTTTCAGGACATAAACATAAGTAGTAGGAAACATGTTTTCAAGAGTTATGTTGTCTTCTATGAAAACCCTATTGAGTGCACCTTTCCACCATTTCGTCCATCGTGACTTCCATGGAGTTGTCGCCAACATGACCCTCATCGACCGATTCCTCTTTCTCGTCCGTAACGTTAATCTTCCTCGCTTCGATATGAATGGAGTATCGTTATACTTTTGTTATATTTTTATCGTCTGATTAAATTTTCGGTGTGGTGTGTGCAGATCGTTCACTCGATAGATAAGTTGGTGATGTGGCACAGGTTACCGGTGTTCTTAGGGTTGTTTTATCTGGCGATTCGGAGGCACCTTCACCAGACATACAACTTGTTGAACGTCGGGAGGTCTCCGACCGGCGTTAGGTTTAATCCGGCCTATTATCCTTACCGGACGGCCGACGGGGCCTACAATGATCCGTTCAATGAGGGTGCCGGAGAAGAAGGGTCCTTCTTTGGAAGGAACATGCCCCCACTTCATGACAATGACACTAGGGTATAAATATTTAGTTTTCACATTTTTTTACGTTTTAAATGAGACGAGTTTTTAACAAGTGAGTCAACTTTAATTTGTTAAATACTTGAGTCAGTGTTGAATTTTTAAGTTGGCTAGTTAAATTTTTATTTAATTTTAAAATAAAATTGAATGAATTGCACCGAATCAAGGTGAATTTGAACCTTGAGTATCAAGCTCTCACTTAATTTTTGGAACCTTAACAATTTTAAGTTCATTTGTCTATTTTGCATCCCTATGATTAGGGGTGGGTACTTTAAATGTTTGAAAACTGATTTTGAACTGAGAATCATACCAAATTTGAAATCAAAATCAAAATCATGAATAATGATTCGGATTTGGGTTTGAATTTAAGAGAACTATTTAACTTCAGTTCAATTATAGTTCTCAAATTCAAAATCATTGGTTTCTTGATAAGAACCAAACATGTTTGCGTCGTCACGTGTTTTCCTCTCGTTCTCCTACGTATATTATTTATTTTTTATTGTTATTTTGTTTGCAAACTTTATATTTCAATTGTATTGTAACAATCAAATCTTAACATTATCGCGTTTTAGTTAGTATTTTATATGATCGTAGATTTAATATTTTTTTCTTTAAATCAGGCTCAAGTTCATTCGATTCGATCTTTAAATCGAGCATGAACTCAATATCAAAAACTAATCAGTTCTAACCGGATAGAACCGGAACCAAATCCGCTAGAACCAAACTATTTCTCACAGTAGTTCTGAGTTTGGTTCCCATATATATATATATTGAGAACCGAGGTATTCGCTTCTCGGTCAGTTCCGACCGGTTTGAAACTGTACCCACCCCTACCTATTCAATTAAAATAAGTTTTTTATTCGATTTTCTTAAAAGAAAACCAATGAAAATAAAAAATATATATTTTGAGTTTTTGGACATGTCTATGATATTTAAATGATTGTTACTTAAATAGGTGACCAAACCGGATCCGATGGTCGTTGCGGCGAAACTTCTGTCCCGGAGAGAGTTCAAGGACACCGGAAAGCAGTTCAACATGATTGCTGCTTCTTGGATTCAGTTCATGATCCACGATTGGATCGATCACTTGGAGGACACCAACCAGTTGGTCCGTCTCCTATGTTTTTAAATTTATTTTACATATCGGGTTGAACCCCACAACTAAAATATAACACATGTATGCGTAGATCGAGCTAACGGCTCCGAGAGAAGTAGCCAGTGAATGTCCGTTGAGTTCATTCAAGTTCTTCAAGACGGCAAAGTTTCCAACTGGCGCTTTCGACATCAAACAAGGCTCAAGAAACATCCGTACACCTTGGTGGTATGTAATTTCTATACTTTATTCAGAGTCGGCTCAACGGTTCTTGAGGCGTAAAGCAAAAATAATTAATAAAATATTATTTTAAGAATTAGTTTTTAAGATGGGCTAAGTTTTGGGCTTTTTTTATCATTCTTATACTATATTTTTTGGGTGAGTTTAAATTAATTATTTTATTTGCTTTATGTACAAGCCTGTCTTGATAACATGCTTAATTGCTACTCGCCGAAGATCTATTACATTCTTATAAATAATCGATTCTAGTAATAATATTATCAAAACATGGACTTCTAATTCTTTTTTTGAAAAAAAAATAGTAGGCGGCCATTTTTGAGATTAGAAGCTTATTAGGGGTAGCTCAAATCTCTCATGTTAATTAACCAAACAATATATATTTTAATATATACTTTTATTTATTTATTTTTCAATAATATGGTCATTTTTCTTATTCTATTCAAAATCTTTCATTCTTCTACCCAGCGAAATTTGAACCCACGGAATATGTTTTACAGTGTCTCGAATTGCGGGAGTGTTCACTCACATCAAATTATAAAATATATATTTTTTAGATTTTGGTTTTTTTACTCTAGCTTTTATATCTTATAAAAATACAATATTTATACAAAAATAAAAATATATTTTTGTGGTAGGGATGGGAGTGCCATATATGGAAACAACAAGGAGGGTTTGGGGAGAGTGAGGAGCTTCAAAAATGGGAAGCTCAAGATCTCCAAAAATGGCCTTCTCCAACAACAAAGCAACGGCGTTTCTGTCTCCGGCGACATTCGCAACAGTTGGGCCGGCGTCTCCGCCCTCCAGGCCCTCTTCATCATGGAGCACAATGCCGTTTGCGACGCACTCAAGGTCCCGAGGCATATATATTTAGTCAGCTTAAACTTTTAGTTGAGTTGATCATCTGATAAATAATTATAGTAATTAATTGTGTGATGATTTGTAATAAATAATAGAAGGAAGATTCGGAGCTGGACGACGAGGAGCTGTACCGTTACGGCAGGCTAGTGACGTCGGCCGTTATTGCTAAGGTCCACACCATTGATTGGACTGTGGAGCTTCTTAAAACCGATACACTTTTGGCTGCAATGCGTGCCAATTGGTAACTTATTAATCATAATCCTTTCGTTACATTTTTATATCGTGTCAAAGTGACAGGTCGAGTTCAGATTATTTCATTTCTTACGTATCAAATGTCATATATTGACATCTAAGTCGTATACGCATGTATTGTTTGTTAAGTTGACGATGGATTTCTGTTTGTACGAAAATTTAAATTATGCTACTACCCTCGTGACATATTTATAATCAGGAGTCTAAAATTTGTTGACTTGTCTGATTAGTTCTTGATTAATTTTATAATTAATCTGTTATTAATCCTCTAATCTCATTAATTTGTGACTAATTCTTAAAAACACTCTCCAACTAACTAGTGTCTATTATTTTATTTGAACACTGTCTATAACCAAATTATTTTGATCAAATTTTAACTTTGGTAGGTACGGGTTGTTGGGGAAGAAGTTTAAGGATACGTTCGGTCATGTCGGGGGAGCCAGCCTGGGAGGCTTGGTGGGTCTAAAGAAACCCGACAATCACGGTGTTCCATATTCTTTAACTGAAGAGTTCGTCAGTGTTTATCGAATGCACTCGCTTCTGCCCGATAGCCTCGCCCTGAGGGACACCTCCAGAGCCCCGGGCCCAAACAAATCCCCCCAATTGATCAGAGAGTAAGAAGAAAAAATAATCTTATTAAATTTTCATATTTACAAAAAGTATATTTTTGTAAAGATACAAAATAATTAATTTGTGACATTTGCAGGGTTCCCATGAAAAAAATGATAGGGGCCGAAGGAGAAAAGAGTTTATCTGAAATTGGGCTGACGGCCCAATTAGTGTCCATGGGCCATCAGGCCTGTGGGGCCTTAGAGCTGTGGAACTATCCAATGTGGGCCCGAGATCTCATTCCGCACAATGTCGACGGTACCGATAGGCCCGAACACGTTGATCTTGCTGCTCTTGAAGGTACCATATAATAACCCAATTGAAAATCACAATCACAATCACACACCGTTGATTTGATGATCTGTGGTCTGTGATGCAGTTTATAGGGACAGAGAGAGGAATGTTCCGAGGTACAACGAGTTCAGGAGAGGTTTGTTGCTGATACCCATCTCGAAGTGGGAAGATCTAACGGACGACGAGGAAGCGATCAGGGTGCTGGATGAAGTGTACGGTGAGGATGTGGAGGAGTTGGATCTTATGGTGGGGCTTATGGCAGAGAAGAAGATTAGTGGATTTGCCATCAGCGAGACTGCTTTTATCATATTCCTAGTTATGGCTACAAGGTACATTACATGTTAAAGGTTTTGTTAGAATTTATTTAGGGATAGATAGTAATTAATTATGAGTATTAAAAGAAGAAGAAGGAGAATAGTACAATATTTATACTACATAATGAGTATTAAAAGAAGAAGAATGTGAAATTTAATTCGATATGCGGTCCAAATTAGGCCTAAACCAGGATACCATAACCGAACATATCACCAAATCGGCTCGAACATAAAGCACCGTACTGATTTATTTCGGCGAATACATAATTGATGCAATGCATGTTCAACAAACTCGTTTATCGGTAATCCTATAGTTTTCAATCCATATGAAGATAGGTCGTCTGTTATCATACGCGTGTAAAAGTCGAGTTATACACATGGAAGAATTAACATTTTAATCGTAGAGTTCGAGTGACTCGATTCACGAATTCTACAAAACATACTGAAGTCCTAATTAATGTTAATTCTTCCAATGATTTGTACATTGTTAACTAGGATTAAATGTGGTTGCAGGAGGCTTGAAGCAGACAGGTTCTTCACAAGTGACTTCAAAGAGGAGATATACACAAAGAAGGGACTTGAATGGGTGAACAATACAGAGAGCTTGAAGGATGTGATAGACAGACATTACCCAGAAATGACACAAAAATGGATGAACTCAACAAGTGCATTTTCTGTCTGGGATTCGCCTCCAAATGCTCATAATCCGATTCCTCTCTACCTTCGTGTACCCTGAATTTGATCTGAACATATCGTTCTTGTTGTTGTTGTCGTCGTCAGTGTGAAAATCATATGTTGTACACATCTCTGTTGTGGTTTAAATTTAATAAATGTGTTGATTGTTGTGCGTACGGTTACAGTTATGTCACATTATCATTATTGTGGTAGAAGTGAAATGTAAGATTCAAACAAGTTGAGTTAAGCATTTATTCGTTAGACCTTGATTTGAATTCGGACTCAAACGAACTTACGTAATTAGGCTTTGAGCTAGAAACTTGAATTTGACTTGTATGATTTTTGTTGAGTTGAGGGGAAAACATGTCAAAAGCAAAAAAAATTATCATATAGCCCCGGTCTTGAAAACCGGCATAGTTTATACCAACAAACTTTCGAGAGTTCGAATCCCTCTCTCTCATTCTGTTCGGTGAATTGTCTATTTATTGGTTTTGCCTAATTTCTTAATCTCATTAAAGAGAAATGACTCGACTACTCGGCTATCAACCACTCCACCATCTCTTCGAAGGATAATTTTTTTTTTTTTATTACATCAAATAAACACGGGTACATAAATTGATATTATCACTAAATTATAGATATTGGCACAAATCTATGAATCTTGATCTATTATATACATGAATACTCATTTTACCACATACTTATCTAACGAATTTAAGTTTATACATAAATGGATTACCAAGTTTTCCACCTTCACATTGAGCTCATATGTCAGTTTTCTCTTGATTTCTTGCATTCATTCACTAACATGTCTGGTTCATGGTATCACGATCCTTAGGCTCGTTGGCTCGACCCACCATGAATAACCCATAATTTGATTTATCACAAATGGACTGACTTATTAAAAGGAGCACTAACAAAAAATTTCATAATAGTCATATTAGAGTTCACCTCGAATGAAGAAGATATATATATATATACTTATGTGACGTCTGAACGACTTTTTGGATCGTGATATTTATTTGACCTCTCATGTGAATTCTTGCTCATTTTTACTGTAGAAATATATAATTAATTAAATACAATAGCTCGGATGATTCTATGTCCAAAATAAGAACCACGATATTAAATGCTCTAAATTAATATTTACACATAAATTGAGATTTCTCCGCTCTACTCATTTCTGATTTCTCTCCCTATTTCCACATTCCTTTTGCTTCTCCTTCGTTCTCTTGCCCAAATCGTCCTCAAAACCCTTAATTCCAGTGCTTTGATTGCTCAAGATTTAGCTTCCTTTCCATTCTTCAACCTCAAGATCTCAATTTTCTGATCTGGGTGTTCCTCTATTTCTCAATCCTCTTCTGATTTCGACACTTGCCCTCTTTTATCTTCTCAATCCTGAACTGGGTCTTCACCTTCTTCGTTGATTTTAGGGTTTCGATTCGTCGGTCTGATTGTCGGGTTCTGATCGATTTCCCCAAAAAATCACTCCTTTTTCTTCTCCGCCATTGCTCATGTCGCTGAGCTACGCAATCGAGCTCTACTTCGACCCAGCACTAGAGAACCAGGCTCTCAAGGCCTGGAACGTGCTCGCTCGCCGTCAGATCAGCAACCAGCTCATCGAGATCGAGTCTCGACCCCACATCACGCTCCTCTCGAGCCCCTCCATCGACCCTTCGAAGCTCGAGGCCATAGTCAGGACCTTCGCCTCCAAGCAAGAACCTTTGCCACTGTCCTTCTCCAACATCGGGACCTTGCCCGGCGACGGGAACGTCCTGTTCCTCAACCCGACCCCCACATTGTCCCTCCTTCAGTTCCATTCCCAGTTGTATGATGCAATGAGGAAGGAGGGGGTCGAGATCGCGGAGGAGTACCGCCCTGACGCGTGGATTCCTTACTGTGCAGTGGCTCAGGAGGTGCCGAAGAGCCGGATGGCCGAGGCGTTTTGTGTGCTCAGGGATTTGAAGCTGCCTGTTAGTGGGTATGCTATGGATATTGGATTGGTGGAGTTCTCTCCCATCCGGGAACTCTTCTCATTCGGGCTTGGTAACTCGGTAGAACCTTGAGCTTTTTCAGATCATTTCCATTGTGTGTGTCACTTGTTAAACTTGGTTGAATATTATTGAAATGTTACTTATTTGATGTTAATGTAGATGAATGTTAAAAATGCTTTTACTATATTAGTATAAATTGCTACTTGGGTTTAAAGAGAATAGTCGTAATGAGATTGAGAATTTCCTTGTTGGCGTACTTGTTGATTTGTTGGTAAATGTGGAAATCATTGTGTGTCTCCGCTATGGACATATTTGTTCTTGGTAGAACCTTGAGCTTTCAGATCATTTCTATTGTGTGCTTGTTAAAATTTGGTTGAATATTGAATGAAATGTTACTTCTTTGATGTTAATGTAGATTAATGTTAGAGATGCTTTTACAATAATAGTATAGATTTGGTACTTTGGTTCAAACAGAGAGTAGTTGGAATGAGATTGAGAACTTCCTTGTTAGTGTACTCGATGATTTGTTTCTAAATGTGGAAATCATTGTTTCCCTCTCCATTGTGGATATTTCTGTTCTCAGTACAACCTTGAGCTTGCAGATCATTTCTATCGTGTACTTGTTAAATTTGGTTGAGTACTATTGAAATGTTACTTCTTTGATGCTATTGTAGACTCTTGCTAGAAATGCTTTTACAATAATAGTATAAATTTGCTACTTTGGATTAACGACAGTAGTTGGAATGAGATTGAGTGCTACCTTGTTAATATACTTGTTGAATTGTTGTTAAATGTGTAAGTCATTGTGTGTCTGTCCACTAAGGATATTATTGTTCTCGGTAGAACCTTGAGCTTTCAGTTCATTTTCTATTGTTTGCTTACTTAAAATGAGTTGGTAGTGTACTCATTGATTCGTTGATAAATGTGGAAATCATTGTGTGTATCTCCACTATGGATATTATTTTCTCGACAACTCAGTCGAACCTTGAGCTTTCAAATCATTTCTATCGTTTGACTGTTAAATTTGGTTGAATATTATGGAATTGTTACTTCTTTGATGTATATGTAGATTAATGTTAGAGATGATTTTACTATATTAGTATAGATTTGCTGATTTGGGTTTAGTGAGAGTAGTTGGAATGAAATTGATAACTTCCTTGTTAGTGTACTCGTTGATTTGTTCCTCTAGCATCGTTCTTCTCAATAACATGATCGCAAACCTTATTATACATTTACTCTTGTGAGGATTTTACTTCACCATTCTTCTGTTGGAATGGTATGTAGGAATTTGTCCACTCATCTTTCTATTACCATGTGATTTAGGGTAGCTTTTTCTAACTTGTACAAGTACATGTTCAATAGAATTTGTATGAGACCAGACTTGATAATTATTCTCATTGGTGGACAGCAAGACCCTTAGATCTAATATCTTCAGTTTTTGAACAGATTATTTGCATTTTGGATGTGTCAACTCTTACTAAGTTTTATACGCATGCTGAAATGGTTTGCTTTGAGCTGAACTGACATATTCGGGTTCCATCCTTTTGTACTACTCTACCTATCAAGAATTTGTGACATTGATTTCTTGTTTTTTGTCTTTCACTATTGTTTTAGTCCTGATGGTGGAAAAACAATTGTTCATACTAGATTTAGTGGAAAATTAGGTTGTTAAGTTAGTATCTGTTTGTAGGTGTGGAATCCTCAATATGATTACAATATTCTGAAGATGACATTTTGTGTGCATCACTCTAAACCCATGTGCTTCCTTAGCTTGACAAAGATATTGTCTCTCTTTTATATGAATAACTATGAAATGTCCCCATTTGTGCCGAAATCTTTGTCACTCCATATCCTACATTTCTGGGCCAGCCAAATGAAGGATGTGCTGTACATTTTGTCTATTATTACAATGGTGTTCTGATATGTCTGAAACTAAGCTGTCCTTAACAGGTGGTGATGATGAAAGTGTTGTAGGCTTCTTGCAAGTGCCAATATCACTTGTTTGTCTGTTTTTTATTGGGTTTTAGGAGTGATGATGGAGCTTGAATCTTGATCAATGAAGTTGAAATTTTGAAATAGCATTCATTTGGATTGTTTGGAAATAGCATTTGAACATAATTTACAGTCAAATTGAATATCTAAAGTAACATTGTTAACCACGAGTACATGAAAATGGACAGTGACATGATGTACTCATAGTCAGTTCATATACTATGAGAAACCATGGTTTGGTTCAGGTAAAACCAATCTTGTGTAAATTATGAACTTTAAAAGTTCAAATTTCATTAAGAATTTGCAATTCATTTTTGTTCGCAATTTTTCAAACAAATATCCTCAATCATTCACTCGATGAATCCAATGAAGTGTTCAGATTAATTCTTATTTATCACCACAATATGTTACCATGAACTATATAGGCCACTAAGACCGTAAACGAGCTGAACTTTTAACGACTCGACTCATTAAATATGGGCTCGTTATAATAGAGCTCGAGCCAAATTCGAGCTCAAGATTGGATCCGTTCATTAAACGAGCCGAGCTCTAGCCTTTTGAAAGTCAGCTCATTTAAAATTTAATGAATTATATATTTATAATAGAATTAAACAAGCCAAATCAAATCGAACCAATCTCTAGTTTATTTAATGAATTATTTATCACTTATCTAATTATTAATAAATAATTTGCATTTAACTTTAAGAGAATCGGGCTGAGTTCGGGCTCGTCTATTTCATTTTGAGCCGAACTTAAGCTTAGTTGTATAAACTCGTTCGAGCCCAAACGAAGCTCGAGCCAAACACTTTTTTCACAAGCCAAGCTAAACCCTGTCAAAATGAGGCTCGACTCAGCGTTTACAACCTTAGAAGCCGCAGATTTCATCTATCAACAGATATGATATATACATATATTGCATAAGTCCTGGCTTCAAGGCCTACCACATCAAGAGGAGCTATAAGAAATAGAATTGCAATGGACAGAACTGTTAGAAGAACATATCAGCATGAATAAGAATTGGATCAGAAACCAAAACACAATAGTTAACAACTACATGCTCATTACTGTATATAATGTATGCTACAGGCAAAGAAACTCACCCTAATGCCACCAAGATTGCTTGTAGCCAAGCCGACCAAGATGAGAAAAAGTCCAATCCATATAAAATTTCAAGCTAATAAATAAAAACTCACAAGTAGGACACTTTTCATCTTATCTCTCATAGTTCTTACCAGACGTAGAAACTATCAAATGACCCACCTTACCAATTGGACCTTTTATCTAATAGCACCCAAAAAATCGTATACATTAGAACTCGCATTTAACCCAAACGCTAGTCTATTGTATACACATACGCAAACCTAAGAGAACATTTCTATAATCAACTGAGTACCCAACATTACAATGAACCTAGTAGATGACTAAATATTAGGTTTTATCATCAATAATAATTTAAATAACAATACCGGGTTTTATCATCAATAATAATTTAAATAACAATACCGCCACTGACTTGAATTCGTGCTTAACACGTGCATTTACCACTTCACCTACAGACTTTTGGTACTAAATGTGCAAGTTATGCGCGTCAGTGTGTAAATTCAAGAAAGAATCCATGAAAACCAATTCAGTATTAGAAGGTTAAAAAGTTCTACTTAAAGAAAATGGTATGAAAGCAAACTGAAAACCTGACAAAATAAAATTGAAAAGTCAGTCTTTGGAGAGCAAGAGATGATGTGCTCACGCTATAGTGCAAGAAGTGAGAACTGTTTTCTTATCTTCTGGTTGACAGCCAAAACGACGCCATTTTGACATAAAACACCCTTCCACTGAAATTCAATTTAATGAACCACCTGAAATGTGAACCACTCTGACCAACAAACAACACATGAATAAAAATAAAAAGTCAGCTCAACGATTGCTGTAAAAAAAAATGTCCATTCATATTACATACATACAAACAAAGCAAATGGAGAATATATATGCAAATACCAGAATGCAGTAACATACCAGAACTTGCAAGTCAAAGAAAGCTAAACTAAAGCTAACACTTGCTATATAATATGATATGAAACAAAGAACTGGTGAAGAAGAAAAAAAAATTGTTGATTTGCAGGAGAAGAGGCTACATAAGGGCAACAGCTAGTTGAAGTTCATACCGTCCAATCCAATTCTCTCCTACCGTAAAGTGGCCGAGGAACGGGTCTGGAGGGTGCTTCCTGATCGGGGGATCGGATGGAGTCAGTACAGTAGAGATAGATGACTCTCGGAAAGTTAGATATCTACACAGGAAGAGTTGCTTGCTACGGACAGACACAGCAATCACGAGGGCCTGGTGGTTTTCCAAGGTTAGATAAACTCGACCAGCCATTTCTTCCTCTCTGCTTCACTGGAAACTCAATCCTGAAATAATACACAACACACAAAACATAAAGTTTAGACAAGGCACGTCCGTGTACTTTAGTGTTTTTGCTCAATCACTTTGCATAGAAGCATTACCAATGTTATATAGATAAATAGATCCTATCAAATTTGAGAGAGATTTTACAGAAGACCAAAAAACATCAGGCATTGCATCTCTCTGTGATCATGAATGGGATTGAGGGATGGTCTGGCAATTGCATCCCTAGTGGATGCGACTGCACATAGCCTAACAATTTTTTATTCTGAACAAGGTTCAAAAACACGCTAGGCGCTAATCGAACAGATAAGTACTCCGGGGATTAGTCAGATTTAAATTTCTCTATTTAAAAAAACTTATTAAACAAGTTATTATACATACATAACACAATAATAATATGAATTAAAATATGAATAAATAATAATTATAAATATTTAGGATATAAAAATATATAATTTAAATACCTGCTACATTCATGTCCTTCAAAAACAATAAAATTACCAACAAAAGCATCTCTTTTTTTAGTATAAAAGTATTTTAACTTTAGGCATTTTTTTTAGCTTTTACAAAAATCAATTTTGGAAAGAAAAAAAAAGAATCTTAAATCCGCCTATAAATGCCATAAAAAGAATCTTAAGTACTGAGTAGGAGCTGAAAATAAATCAGAAATGTGCTATAAATGTCATATTAAATTATTTAAGAAGCATGGTAATAGGGGTTAGAGATGACCCACCAGGCTTGGTACATCTTTGCCACTGGTGCACCCTTTACTGCTGCCAAGATGGCTGCTTGTAGCTAAACGTTGCATCCCACCCACCGTCGGGCTCCTTTCTCTTCAATATGTTCCCTGTCATTTGAAACATCTTCAACTGCTCCTCTGTCAGGGTTTGTGGGCCAGAAAGAGGAACCTGCCTTACAGCAGAAGACGCCCTCTCATCTCTCCGTTCTGTATCTGTTGTACCAGGGCCTGCATTAAGGTCCAAACACTGATTCCCCCATTTCCTACTATCAGAAGCAACGCTACTTGTACCACCCTGGAGATTCATAACGAAGGGACGAGGATAAGGAGAGGAAAAAACCCCAGCGGGCCCTACTAACTGCGAGGGAATAGTAGGGTAACAAATCGTTCCACCAGAAGAGGAATCCATATATGCTGTTGAGCAACCTGAAAAAGAATTTGATGACAGAGGAAAACTGGCAGTCTCAAAAGGGAAGCCTGGATATTGGAACGTTGTAGTAGATGGATATGCCACAGCGGGAGTGGAGGACAGAACCGGGCCCCTGTAAAGTTCTGGAGCAAAAACTGTGCTCCCCGCGGGACCCAAGATCCGCTGTGAACCAGAAGCAGCAACATAAGTCTGCTCACCCCTACCCGGTAAGAATGGTGGAACTGTTATTGTCGAATAGGCATTTCCCTGAGGGAACCAGGAAGAATAGCTCCCAAATTCAGCATTGTTTATCCTTACACCGGGATTAGGTGCCTGGAATGGCAAATAGGTTCTAATATGCTGGCTGTGTGGCATTGCTTCTGTGCCAGCTTCATCGTGGCCTGGTCCGTTGTTCAAATCGAAACCCCTGGATATATTGATTACACCATTAGATATAACACCAGGAAATGTTGATCGAGTAGGTAGAGAAGCAATTTCCAATTCACAATTGTTGGTCATTGCAAATGGCCCAGCGTCAAGACTGTCATCAACTCTGTTCAAATCTAGATCAAGTCCTCCTGCCCCACGATCAAGAGACCCAGACTCGGAACATGTTACCGGTGCAGAGCTCCGAGAAGCAACATCCTCATTAACTCTTTCATCAGCCACATTTAGGTCAAAGTCTAAAGCAGGGCGACCTGGTTTGGTAGGAGCATCAGCCACACGAATATCAGAGCTGTTGAGTAACATTTCTGTACTCTTTCGAGGCTCAGCTGGACGAAATGCACTTGTGGCAGCTGAGCCTTTCCATCCAAGTTCTCCCTTGCTACGTAACAGGTTTTCAGGAGGAAGAAAAGGCCCTTTGGCGGCAGCAGCTACAGTGATGGAGGCAGGAAAAGGTAATGGAGAAGGTGTATGGACACCAGACAAAGTACCTTCTTTAACAGACAATATATCATGCTCACCTTGATTTCCATCCTCACCGGGGAAGCCTTCATTCAAATCAAAGTCCAGTTTTACTGTCGTATCTGAGCCTGTAGCAGAAACCGGAACATTCCCATTGGCAATATGTGGATCACATTCAAGTACATTCAACTTCTGCCCACTTGGCTTCTCACCTGGATCCTTCTCTTGTGCTGGAATGAGTGACGACTCTACATGAGAAACGGGTGCACCAGCAAAATCATGAAGAGAACTTTCTGAATTCTCAGCACATTCGCTCCTCTGATCTGAATTGGTTGAACCTGAGTCCATAGCACTTCTCTCAACCTCCAAATGATGCCCTCCTGCCCCTACGCCTGCCGCATTATCAGGTTTGGCATCCACAATTGAAACATTACTAGAACCAGAATGCATATCAATATCTTTGACTTCATCCTCAAGGGACTGCTGCTGATTTTCATTCAAAAGAGATTGATTTTGATCTGTGACAACGCCACTGCTTGCTTCTTTCTCCACCTTACTCTGATATTCACCAACCTTTTCTAAAGGTAAGCCATGTGAATTCCCATTAACTTCCTTCTCAACTTTTACCGCCGAAGTGATACCATCTAATATCACTGCTGCACTACTCTCCAAAGGTTTTTCTTCCATGACATCTACTTTATTACCTTCACTCAACATCAGGGTCCCCCCTTTCAGTTTCAAATCACATGCACTGCCAATTCTAACCAAATTACCTCCTGACTTTCTTTGTTCATTAGATGGTTTAGATCCTTCAGCCAAAGCTATAGAAGCATCATGTGTTTGATCAGCAGATTTTACATTAGATCTCGAGCATGGATCGTCTGCATTTGGTTGCAAGTTTGTAACAGAAGAACTCAACTGTGCATTGTACTCCTCAGTTTTCTCTTGAGGACAGTCCTTATAGAATGTTGGAGACATGGTGCTTGTAGTATTTCTCACTTCATCTTTAGATTGTGACAGCTCAACGGTATTTCCCAGCTCGTTAGCAGTGCCACCATTAACACCATTATTAGGTTGACTTGGTTCTTGGGCCACTTCTTCGCCAAATTGCATCAAGTTGCCATTATTGCCCGAGCATGATTCTTCTGGAGCAGGTGAATTTCTATCAGGGGAGCTAGAAGGCGACACGTCTTCAGACTTGTATATTTCTCCAGTTGCCACACTAGCAAGAAGATTCATCCCTCTGTCATCTCCAGGAGGTGAAGCTGATGCACCAGCTTCAGAGAACTTGGCACAGCTCTCAATCAAAGCATTCATGGAGCTTAAAGAAGCCTCACGTGATTTCCCTGTCCTAGGCAACAAGCCCAATGACGAGTTGGAAGTTTTTGACACCTCAATCAACTTATTACCTGACTCCCCAGCTCTGCGGAATTCATCAGGGTGAGGCGGCCCATTACAATCACCTAACACAGCGCATCCATCTTTGCTATCACATAATTCAACTTTCATATTTGACAAAGTAGAAACCCGAAACACCTCATTTTTCCCCTTCAGCTTTCTATCATGGCTTTCAGCCTTCTCTGTTGTATCTCTGCCACCAGCCTCTTCGAAATTACCACCAGCACCACTTCTATTGGGACTACGAACAGTATTGGGTAACCTGACAATCAGCCGCTGACTATTTCCATTATCAGCATGAAGCATAGCAGGTAAATTCTCATGTGCAACTCCAGTTGGTGATACCTTTTCAGAAGACAAGTTCCTGCTTAAAGCACTTATTTTACCTGACCCAGTTTCTTTTGGAACCCCCGCTGAACCAGGAACACCATTGCTTGATCTCCGATGGCGAGAAGAGCTGCTAGAG
Organism: Geranium rotundifolium; assembly: GCA_963920655.1. Taxonomy (NCBI): domain Eukaryota; kingdom Viridiplantae; phylum Streptophyta; class Magnoliopsida; order Geraniales; family Geraniaceae; genus Geranium; species Geranium rotundifolium. The sequence continues at coordinate 25,749,950 of OY987321.1, forward strand.
AATTTATTCACATTAACTGATCCAGCAGTGGACCTACAAGAACCAACAGTTTTTGCATGATCGCTTGAACAAGAATGACTGTTGTTTTGAGACTGGCTAGAAGAGCTGCTTCTCTCCACTTTAACTGTGGTGAGGGGAAGATCTGAGCTTCCGCCTGCACCTGATGCTCTGAAATTTGGGTCCTTCAAATTGGCACCTGCAGATCCAGGTAATGATTTTGTTGAGGGTGACAGAGAGGATTTTGCCGCCAAATCCCCAGAGCCAAGTTTAACTTGAGAAGTTTTAGATGCAGATTGATGACTAACAGAATACTTTGGGCTGACCTCCGAGTACCCAACTGATTTCCTGTTACTGCCATTAGAAACTTCAGAAGTAACTTGCTTTGTAGGCCAGGATGCACTACGACTTGGACCGGACTTAGTATCATTCATATTCATTTCTGCCTCAACACGTTTCTTCCATGTGTCAACTAAACTTCTAGCTTTCCTCTGAATTTCAGAATTTTTATGACCGCGTAAATGATTCACTGACTTGCCAACATTACAAGTTTGCAGTGCATGCAGATTCACAGGGAGTTTGTCAAGAGCACGGAGTACAGTGAAGAGAAACTCCTCAACAGACTTATCGTTTTCCTTTGGACTACTACCATCACCAAATTTCCCTTTATGGATCTCTTGAAGCCATTCATCCACCACGAGCAAACCCTTGAGTTGCACAAAATGTTCGAGGCAATCATACTGATTAGTCACTGCTATCACATCTATAAGCATTTTTCGGCGGGACAAATCTAATTTCTTCTCGGCACTGTCAGGTTGCATGAGTTGCACTAATTTTTCAACCCCTTCTAAGTCCACCAGTCCACCCTTGTCAGCAATCTTAGAAATCTCAGATTTTAACAAGTCATCATCTGTTTTGAATGTGCGTTCCCGCTTAATTGGATCTGAACCCTGATCACCACGTTCCCTTTTCTTTCCCTTTACCTGAGAAGAAAATCCGGAGGTACTGTTCTGCATATTATCTGAACCAGACTTTAACTGCTGCGTTGACAATGGACCATTCAAGGGTTTAGGACTACGGCCTCCAGATTGCACTGCTCCATGCATCTCTGATCGTGTTTTATCTAATAGTTTATCAACTTCTTCTTGTCGTTCCTGCGATCGGCAAGTAGACTACATATCTAATTAAATTTATCATGATTCACAAAACTACGAAAATAAAAGGAAATTGATAATGCTCACTTTAATGTAATCTTTATCGGTTAACCACCATAAACACTTGTCTTCAGTATCATACACTCGTCTGCACACAAATGAGCATATCCCTGAAGGAAGTTCAGCACCTTTACGAAGAAATGAGACTTTACACGGGTGGAGTAACGATGCAGCAGGTATTTCATCCTTGTGAAAGGAGTAGAAAACCTCGTTTGGCGCAGCGTCTAGCGAAATACCTTTTCCAAGGTCCACATCAGCAGGTCGATAAAGCCAATTAACATGTAATTGTAAACTTTCCTGATCGTTTACTGTCAGGCTACGAATTATTCCAATAAACGGTGGGGAATCTTTTGGTGGCTTGAAAAGTGCACAGTCACCAACACAAATCTTGCGTCCATCCTGCGACCAGAAATTATGTCATGAAAACCAGATTTTAACTCAGCTGTGAAATAAATATATGAGCACTACATTTTGACATGCAACGAAGAGAAAATTAAGAGCATGTTACTGAATGCATAGCTAGAGACTTGGACAGTGAAGATAGAAGAAAAGTGTTATGCTAACTAACTGCAACGTGTTCACAGAAAACAAAATGAATCTTACAATCAGGAAGGTTAACATTCTTGCAATGCGGATGATAATGCGTGTATCCACGGGAAAAAACACATGCTTTCTCTGCCCTAGAAGCACACATGAGCACTCTATACAGCCACCCAAGGAATATGAGTAAAGATAGTACCCTAAATGTAGTATTTACAAGGTAATTCAAAAGCATCTTGTAAGGAAAACAAGTTGAATTCATGATACAGGGCTTCAGAGCTCTACAAACCCGGCAAATCAAATTATAACCAAAATCAACAAAAACGTTGGAAATAAAAAGGCACCCCCTCAATATCACATTTTCCTCTTCATAAGGCTTCAAAAGATAACAGAAATATGAATGACAGAAACCCATTATTTTATATATATAATCATAATTACAGGCCAAAAAATATACCAGGAAAGTTTGAAGTGTCCATCATGTGAAAATTAATACTAGGTTAGAAAAGCTTTACGACCCAACCAAAAACCCAAAAATAAAAATATTATGAAACTGTAAACAGTTAAACGAAGGACCGCAAAAAAAATGGAAAACCAAGATGAAAAGAGTAGAAAGCACTATATTCTAAGCATAGTAGACGACTAAAATGACTAACATAAAATAATTTGGAACAGAACCAAGGACTCAGAAGAAGAAAACCCATGAGGCCAAGTCTAATGAAATATGCCACATACAAAATCAAAACTTTGAAAACGTGAAATTTGAACTGGATATTGAAGGACCCAGTAAATATCATATGCTGCAGTAGATGCTATTCATCAATGCAATAGAAGGATAAGCCCGATCACATATGAAACTGACGAAAATGCATCCCAAACCTAAAAAAGTTCAAAACTCAAAAAATGAAATTGGGTGTTGAGTTTCAATATAGATTAATCAAGCCCAAAATCATCACAAACAATACAGAAACCCGTGAGAATCAACAACCCATGAAAGGAATTTCATAATTACATGTTACTCTGCACAGAAAATCATCAAAAAAAACGAACTTTAACAGAGATTATATACTTTGCAAAACGAATCAGGCGTTGACGAATCGGAATCAGCTAAAATCGTCGCGCGGGCGAGGACCGGCAACATGTGCCGTCTCTGTTTCCACTTCTCACCGCCGAAGAACCCATGCATATCCCTCCATCGACCTTGAATCCAGAGCAATCGATCCCGCCTTCGCCTCTGGACAGAAACATCAATCCCGATCCAGTCCCCGAACTGGAAAAGGCACAGCTTCCAGAAAAAGAAACCCTAGATTCCCGCAATTGAAGCTCCTTCAAGCCCTGTATCGACCCTGAGATCTCCAATTACCCCTATTTCGATGAACACGGGGATTGGGGGATTAGGGCTTGGAAGTGGAGAATCGAGAAATCGATTGGTCGACGGGTCTCGGGACGAATTGGGCTGATTTGGATCGAGAAAGGGTCGATTCGATTCGCGGAATCGGTGGATTTTGAGATTAGGGTTCTCGATTTCAGAGAGACGATTTGGTGGATGCGATGTGTTAACGCGAAACTGTGAAAAGGAAGAGCAGGTGAAGAGAGAGAGAGAGAGAAATGAGCAGTTTCGCGAAGGGGTTGGTTGATGGGGACAACACTACGACACCGTTTTAAGTCCTGATATCCAAACGATGACGTCTCTGTCTCGACTTTTTTTAAAGTGCTTTTATTTAATTTCAGTTTTTTTTTTCTCTTTCATATAAATATTAATAAAATTTTAAGACTAAATTACAAAAGATGGCTGCCTGCTATTTTTTCTTTTTTTAAGAAAAATGACCAAATATTATTAAGCAACTAATTCGACATCACGCTCAACAGTCAAATGACCATTTGATGGGACATACTCCCGATTATTATTAGTTAAAGCATATTTGTCAGTTCATGAGCCACATAATTACAAGAACGTCGAGTGAAAAAGATGGAAATACATGTAACATAGACGGATAAAATACGACAACAGTCAGCAACGATGTCCCCGAAAATGTTTCTCACTTGATTTCCTCGTCTAATATGATCCACCACCGTAAGGCAATCAGATTTTATCACCGCATCTGCCAAGTTCTACCATTTTTCCCAATATGGATTTCTCTCACACCCACGGTCTTCACCTCTTCTGGGTGGAGATATCCCAAGAAGCGTCTACAAAGACCCCCGACTATCTGACCCTATGAAGTTCTACAGACGTGCCCCACACTCCAATACCCTCTCTTAATGTCCACCCACCCATCAACGTTAATCTTCATGGACCCGGCCCAGGGGGTTCCCACGCTTGCTTGATCGTTGGTTGCCATAGACCCGAAAAGACTGTCGTAGGTCTGGCTGCAGCCCATATCCTTCGTTGCCCCTAGGCTAGCGCCCCTATCAGTGCAGGGACGAACATTCCAAAAGGGATGAGGGTATCTGAACTATTTCAATCAGAATGTAGAGCATGTGATGAATGGAAGGTAAGAGCATTATTTGACCATAACACTTCTGACGTGATATTCTCCATTATTTCGAGCATGTACACACATACCACTGGTATTGAGAAGTGGACAAGACGGGTGAGTACTCGGTGAGGAGTGCTATGGGGCACTTTGTGCTCTGGGAAGCATATGGACTCCATCAACAGAAGCACCAAGATGGAGAGCGGTGTGGAGGTTGAAGGTCCTGCCAAAGATCAAAATATGCTCATGGAGAGCAATCTCAAACCTTGTTCCGACTAGCGCTTCATTGACAGAGAAGGGAGTCTCGATAAGTTCGTAGTGCCCTTTTTGCAAAGAAGTGGAAGAGAAAATAGACTACTTGTTTTTGGAATGTCAGATTGTGGCACTCATCTGGAGAGACAGGCTGCTGGAAGGGATTAGAGGTAGAATGGGGTCAAGTTCGATGATGAGCGACTGGACCTCATGGGTGGAAGGGGAAGACAAAGCTAGCATGTTAGCGTTGAACGTTTGGGCAATGTGGGGAGCGAGAAATTGCTTTTTCTGGAAGGGGGAAACGTTCCATCCATCATGGGGTGCTTGCTATTTTAATTTTGCACTTATTTTATTATTTTTGTAAAATTGTATATATATATATATTTTTTAATTAAAATAAAAAATAAAAAAATTATTTTTTATCAACTTGAACTAGCTGATTTTCTTCTGCTCTCGCACGTCATCGATGGTCATTCGTGAGTCTTTAGATATGGGCGAGTTCATAATCGAGAGGCAAATTGATAAGCTCGATTTGAAAAAAAGTTAATTCTAAGAGCATTTTCATCTCATTGTGATAAACGTATACAATTTGTAAAATGTATGAGTTTTTTTACCAAGAAAAAATAAGTATTATTATGTATAAGAACACATGTTTGATGCATGGCGAAAGCCGAAAATGAAAAAACATACAAGGCCCTCCTTCTACCACTAGGCTAACCGTCCCTGGCCACGAAACTACTCTATATAACGGTCAATCGAACAATCTTTTCGGGTGAAAACTCTTGGTCCTGTGGTATCCATTCCCTCCGCATTCTGCTCCTCTGCGGCTATGCCCCCTACTCGTTTTCTTGGCTTACATCTATCGTCGACGACAAAGGCTTGATAAGGTTTTTGTACTTGTTGAGGCTACTAGCTTTGTTCAATTTTTCCCAAGTTGATTGCCCGGCAGGGCTTGTCTTAATTCGAAAGACATTTTTGTTATTTCAGATAAATGTACGCCTTTTACAAAATTGTATAAAAGTATGCATCCACATTCTATAAAATTGAATTAGAATACAACCAATTATCAAACGTTTAAGATCTTCAAATGTATAATACAAAAATAGGTAGATGGTTTATTTATATTTAAATATCATAATAGAAAAAGACTAAAGGTAGACATTGGAAACACAAATGTTAAGTTTTTATATTTAATTAATTAAAATATTTATTACACCTGTTCAGTTTTAAATGTGAATAAAAATATTATTTAGGTGAAAAAAGTACCATTTTTGTAGTGTAAACAAAAAACTTATTTCAGCCATTGAATTAATAAAATACATGCCCAAGACTAAACTCCAATCAGAAGAAAAATGTGTAATATTATTAATCTTGAATATAATTAAATCTATTCATTATCGTGAAACTGAGGAGCATGCCGCAACAAAAACAAAAGGATGGTCCGATACATCACCATAGATTTATAAGGTCTTTTAAGGTTAATCAATCTAAGGTAGACGATTGCATAAGTTTTATGAGCGTCTTCTGATACATTAATCAATTTAAAGATAGACATTTACAAATTTTTTAAAACATTTCTATACAAATAAACACTACTAAGTTTTGCCTTTCCCGACAAGTATGAATTGATGTCATATACAGGTGATTGGGGATCTTGGGTATTTTGGTTTCACCAATCCGAATACAAATTTCATTTGATATTTAATTAAAAAATAACCAATTGAAATAAACCGACAATTGCAAGGTCAAAGTAACTTCCACTTCATTAGATTTCAGTTTTAAACACATTACAATCACACTCTATTGTGACACATAGGAATATTAGAGCACCTCTACAAACATTTACAATAATTTGTTCAACTTCCATCACAAACAATGCAAGAACTACACTTCATGTTTCTTGAGGAAGAAGACCCAACAGACGATACATTAACCCCGTTCAAATTCTTTTCGCCAAACCCAGTACCTGAATCCAGATCCTATCAACAAACAACGATTCACCAAAACTATGAATAACATTACAGATAAAGAACATACTTCAACCTTTTCATAAAAAGCAAAGGAAATAAAAAAATTCACAAACCTTGCAACACAACCCATTAATACATTGCACATTCCAAACACCATAGGGTTCAAAAGCATCGCACACAGTAAACATCTCCCTCCCCATTGCAAAATCGTAACCGTCATAGCGTAGTTTAAATATACACCTTCTTCCGAGCAAACCACTAACCTCACCGGGAATCCCACATTCAGAATCTCCATGCAAATTATAAAGCTTGCAAGCAGATGAATCAATCAATTGCTCAGCAACCTTGTTCGGGACACAAACATTCAAATTAACAGTACCATCACCAATAACAATCTCAATCTTATACCTGAATACATTTCACATAAATTTAACACATCAAAATTGACAAATCTATTGGACTAACTATTATAAAGTACCACTTACAATATCAATGGAGTGGCAGACTCGTCACCACATTCAATGCATTTGTACAATCCAGCAACTGAATCAACACTTCTCATGCAAAACTTACAGGCAAAATAAAACCAACCAGAAGCACTAACAATAGAACTTACAAGACCAAGAACAGATACCCAAGATCCCTAACAAAAACAATACAAATCAAATATCACTATAAAACCACATCACAAAAAAACCACATAAATACCTTTACTCGTGAAGCCCAATCAGTTATCAAGATATGAGAAACGCACTCTCTTTTCGCAAGAATCTGATCAGCATCATAAACCACACTTATTCGAGGCCGAACCGAACCTCTAAATACAGAATTAACCACGTAAAATTTTTTCATGGTTGTCTGTACGTATTCATCACAAGGATTAACATAAACTGTAGTTGCAATGGAGGGATAAAATTCAAACACACCCGAATAAAACAGTCAACCACATCACCGACACACATGTTAACAACAATACATAAACCCATTATTTATTTTAATTCCCCAAAGATGAAACTTACCCGAATCCTGACGGACCTTCATTGATGTAAACACCACCATCACGGGATCAGGCAATTCAGCAATTTTATAAACTGCCAAAAATTCTTCAGCCAGAGAGGATCCAAGAATCACCCTTACTCGAACAGAACTTCACATTTTGTAAAACAAATCCAATTCAGAATGATAACCAAGCCTAACTAAACAACTATGCGTCACTGCTAAAATTAATGCAAATACAAATCAGTTATTAACTACAGTACACGTCTCTTCACTCCACTACAATTGATCTCCACTTCCCCAACAAAAGTAATGCAGCCAACTACATCTGCACATAAACACACAGTTTCATTCACCACAAAATAAATAAAAAATTACCAAAAACAAACCAATTAATCAAAACCTGTCAACACTGCATCATTGTCAATACGCCCATTTAGAACATTCCGACCACAAAATCTGAACCCATGACGTGAAAAACTTGAGGAAACACGTTCAACCAACTCAACAATCGTAACCCACATGAACAACATCTTCACTCCGCCGACAACAGGCCTAAACCCCACATGTGTAGGAACAACCAAAAACCTGCTTATATCAAAAACCAACCCCCCTTGAAATTTTGTTCGGAGCCTATAAGCCATACGACAATCTGCAGACGCCCAAATTACATTGCCCTAATACAAAACCAGTTAGAAAATCGATTAAACAGACAAACATAACAGAACAAGATCATACCTCGTCATTCACAAATATGAAATCGAGACTCAACAACTCGTCAGTCTTAGAATTCACAACATCCCAACTCCTACAGACCCACAACCTGTACACCCGATGGTCATAACCTGCAATTTTTCCGAATGAATATAAACACACCCAAGAACAAAACAGAGACAGAACCCTCTACACCTAAAAATTCAAACCAATCAAAATACACACCCACAGACAATAAATTTTCATTAACAGATGACATTTCTAAAACATACACAAAACACAAATCAGAAGAATCTAACTTATATCCAATGAATAAACCCGACAGTTAACAAACCGATGGACATTGCCGATAACCTCTGTTTTTCGCGTCTCAAATCTACCAACTCGCGCCCTATCCAAATCCAGATGTCATTTACGCCTAATTACTCAAAACCATATACTAACACAAATTAATTCAAACACAAATATAAGCCAGATGGCAAGCAGCCAGCACTCTAAAACCATTCCCTATTCCCATTATATATAAGTTAGATTAACAATATTTTTAATTGGTATGAATTCCTAATTTATGCATAAATATATAGCCTTTTCTTCTTGTTTTTTTGAATTTTTTTCCTTTTGTTTTTATCAGTGAAATCGTGTTAAATATTTTAGAGAAAATGACACTTTTATGCACATAAATTTAAAATTTTAACACTTTCATACCCTACATTTTTTTTTCAATACCACGAATTTCATGTTGGGACAATTGGTCATCAATTTACCAAAAATGACCTTGAATTTTGGTTCAATTCATGGGTATTTTGATTCAATTCACGAGCATTTTAGGAAAATGGTCCGAAAGTACCCTGAATTTTGGTTCAATTCATGGGTATTTTAGAATTATTGCCCCAAAATGAAATTTATGGTAGTGAAAAAAAAATGTATGAAAGTATAAAAATATATATTTAAATACACAAAAATGTCATTTTTTTCAATTTTTATATGATCCGCTTTAAAACATAAATGTTTTATGGTATGAAACACATAGTTATTGACATTTAATGGAACGTACTTAGTTTTAATAATGCATCTCTAATTAACTCAATTGTTTGTGCACATAACAATCATGACAACGAAAAGAGGAGCATGCCATGAGTTTTGGTTGCTTTTGAGGAATGTGGTTTGCGATTGGCGAAGTGGCCATTGAGTCACTAATGGCTCATCCCCACATGGCTTGTTTGTGTTATTATATGTAAAATGGTAGAGTAATGATGATGATCTTTATATTTAGAGCCATTTTTTTCTGTACAAAAAAACGTGTTACATTGGAAATTTTAATTGGAAAGTTAATTTATTGATGGGATGCAAATACTGTCCCCGTTTACATTTTTTATTCTTATTTTTATTAAAGATAAAATGGCCAAAAGATGATTTGATTCTTGATTTTTTTTAAATGTGTGTAAATGTCGAACTTGTCCTTAATATTAAGATTTTTTTTAAAAAAATAAGTGTTTTAAAAAGATTTTTAACTAAAATTTGTATGATCACCATTCACCATTAAAAAATATTGTATGATTAATTTTTTTATATAAAAAACTACTTTATAAAAATTGTGATACCTCGAGTATATCGTTGTTCTAGATCAACCTAAATTTGGTGTGTCAAAGCTGGGTGGACAACCCCGCTTGCAACTCTTTTGAGAAAGAATTGACAATCCATGCTTTGATAATTCTGAAGCTAAGGTCGTAGGTTTGCTTATTTTCCATGAAGTTTAGAGAGGGTATTGTCAATAAAGTCGAGTTTGTGCTTGAATAATTATGCACCGTGCATGGATTTGTGTCATGTATAGTAGTTGTTGCAATAGTCACACAATGGTTGATGACCATGTCGGGGTTGTCGACTGAATGTAGACAGTACGGTGAATCAGGGTTGCTAGTGGTGCACATAGTCAACCATGATGTCTTAGTATTTTGTGCTATGAGGCCTCCCATAGTCCTTAAAATCATAGACCTCTCTTGCAAATAATCGACGTTGAACTATGTCCCTTGAAAGATAAATAAATTAATGTGGGAATGCATAAATTATAATGGAAACTCAAGAATGTTTATGTGAAAACACATACCGACCATAATGTGCATACGAATAAATGAGAAGTTGCATTGGCATGGTGGTTTAATGTGTGCTCTACTTAGCTAGTGGCCAGGGTTTGAGCCTGACGGTGTTCTCATAAGAGTTTGGACTGAAGAGTTGACTTTCGATTTTGTAAATGATAGTCAGGATTTTAAAAAATGAATGATGAAAACACATTTATAACTTTATCTCTATAGCCAATTTTGACTTTTACTATACGATATTTTCTTCCGCCATAACCTTTTCTTTTTCCTATTTTGTTAGTGCTGCTAAATCATACAAAATGACAATTTTTGCCCTCAAATTTTTATTAAATTTATGTTATTAGGGCAAGTTTTTTCTCTTCACTTTATTTCTCTAACGATACCCCTTCTCTTCAATTGTTAGTTTGTTTCCAAAATCTCAATCACAAAAACAAACAAAAATCTTAAACCCAAAACAAACCAAAATTTTAAACAAAAAAATAACACACCAGTATCACAAAACCAAAAATAAATCAAAATTTTAAAATCAACAATAATCGGATAGAGAGGGTGTAAATGGAGATAGAGAGTCTCCGGAGTGCATCCAACTCACTTGCCCTAATGTCATAAATTTATTAGGTAATTTCACTTAGGTCATCACAAAAGTTTGTAGTCTCACTTAAGTCACCATAATTCTAATTTAATTTCTGAGGGTCACCATAAAAGTTTGTAGTCTCACTTAAATTACCAAAATTCTAATTTAATTTATAAGGTCACCACAATGAACTTTTGTCTCACTGTTGGTCTATTTTATTTTGAAAATACCAAAATGCCCCTCACCTCCTTTTCTTCTTCACGGCCCCTCCCTCACCTCCCTCATCGATCATAACCCTCCCTCCGCCACCTCCTCTCCCGCCTCGACCTCGCCGGCGCCGACCACACTCCACGTCTCCCTCTGGTGGCGCCGCCGCCCCTTCCTCCATCTCACCCGCGTCGGCACCTTAGACGACGATTTCTTCTCCAGCAACGACAACGACGACGACGACCACTCTATCTTCGGACTGAGTTAGAAACAACCACCCAATGGCACTTACCCCTCCATCTTCCTCCTCCTTCTCGCCGGTGATGTGGGTCGAATTTCTGGAAATTGTCTCAGCCAGAGGCGGACAAGCCCACCACGCCGAAGCGAGAAAAAGAGAGGGCAGCTAGGTGGAGAACGTGGGTGAAGGGAACGACGTCGTAGGTGGTGGTCGGGGGAGGAGTGGAAGGTGGTGGTCAGCGGTGGAGTGGAGGGAAATGACATTTTTGAAGAGAAATGACATATTCTAAAATTTTGAAAATAAATGAGGGGCATTTTGGTTTTTTCAAAATAAAAATAGATCAACAGTGAGAAAAAAGTTCATTATGGTGACTTCAGAAATTAAATTGTAATTATGGTGACCTAAGTGAGACTACAAACTTTTGTGGTGACTGTTGTGGGGTCAAAAAGTCTCGTTTCGAGACCGTTTAACCTCACAATTCGGTGCAAATGCGTCCGTTAGTGGCCGAGTAAGGCCTGGGAGTGCATATTTTATGCTTTTTGGTGTTTTGAGGTGCGTACGCAGGTTCGGGAGGAAAAAGGGCCAAAAACGAGGCACAGAGCAAAAAGTCAAAGGGCGTTGACCAAACAGCCGGGCATAGAGCATAAGTCACGATCGTGCCTCCATTAGGCACGATCGTGGCTCATTAGGCACGATCGTGACTCAGCTTGTCACGATCGTGGCCCCCCTTTGAAATATATTGGTGAATTATATTCAACTTACCGTGGGCTCCCCCGATCTCAGTCACGGGGGAGTCACAATCGTGACCCCACGGAGGCACGATCGCCCCTCGAAGACCCACGATCGTGGCTTTATGGGGTAGAGGTTCGAGGCGATTCAAAATATCTTACCTACCCCGAGCCACGATCGTGCCTGACGAAGCCACGATCGCCACCATGACCAAGCCATGATCGTGCCTTTTCCTTCCCACGATCGTGCCTTTCTGGCCACGATCGTGCCTTCCCTCAGAATCAGAAAAGTATAAATGGGGAAGAGACACTTTTTGAAGAGGAGGAAGACATATAGAGAGAGAAAACGTACCAAGGAGCTTTTAAGCCATATCTTCAAGTGTTCTTGAGCGTTCTTCATCTTCCTCGACACCAAAGGCATCGATAGTTCCACCAGTCTTCATCGCGCATAGAAGGCACACCTAGCTCGGGATTTCAAGAGCATTTCCTATCCTTTTATCTTATGTTCTTCATGTTCTTCATGTGTATTAGTGTAACCACCATGTTGATGCTAAGCTTGAGCACCATGGTTATGGGCTAAACCCCTTAGCCATGGGTGCTAGACAATATATAATGTGAATGTAACGTTTAATGAGATTAGCGATTTATTGATGAACAAATGTGTTGTGTGGATTGTTGTTTGAATGCATGTGTTGTTTGAGTGACGTTTTACAATATATGATTGAGGTGTTCTATCCGATACCGAAAGGGAAGGATTAGAACCCGGACTTAGCAACCACCGAGGGTTGAAGGCTCAAGACCGTGTCTTGGCACCTTCTATTAACCCTTAGCCGTTTATTGTCGATTGTATGCGGTCTCGAGTTTTCTCAATACCGAAAGGGCACGGGAACACTCGGGATTAGGCCAACCTTATTACCGAAAGGCGAGGTCGGTATCTAAGACATAGGCTCGACCAACCGTTTAATCGATAGCTTGCTTATCTCTCGAACTTATTCACTTGATGATTGTTTAGCACCCTAGGCGTTTGAATCATACGTTATCATTACCACGCGCTAGTATCATTGTCATAATTGCAAACACGTTTATTAACTCGTCGTAAACCCCATATTAATCCCTGTGGACCGACTCGATATCTTACCGAATCATATAAATATTATTACTTGCGACCCGTGTGCACTTGCACGTGGAAACCATTGTGCGACGTTATCACGTCACATTTTGGCCCAACAGTGACCTCAAAAATTAATTAGAATTATGGTGATTTAAGTGAGACTATAAACTTTTGCGGTGACCTAAGTGAAATTACTCCTAAATTTATATATAAAATGAAATTTTAGGGATTCAATTGTTATTTTCAGTGTTATGGATCGCGGGAGATCTCGGCGAAATCGCGGAAATTTCCACATATCCGCGACGATATCGCAAAAATTGCCCCAAATACCGGTCAAACCGGACAATTTCAAATTAATTCCGGTTTAATCCGGTTCAAATCAATTAATTCTGGTTTAAATCAATCAATTCCAGTTTAATTCAATTTAAATCAATTAATTCCGATTTAATTTGGTTTAAATCAATTAATTCTGATCTAATTTTATTAATCTTGATATAATTCGATCGGCTTCATTCCGGCACACTTAATCCGGTTTGATATTTAGATTATAAATTATAAAATATAAACAATAAATATCATTTATTTTCCATATAAATTATAAACTAAATATTATTCATTTAAGTTATGGCTCTGGTCCAACACATTTAAAAATAATTAAATATCATTCATTTTTTCTTTAATAAATAATAAATATGAGTTTATATATATTTAATTATTTATTTATTATAAAACGTGATTTGCCGTGATCTTCCTGTGATATTTCCGCGATCCTTCCGAGTTTGTTAGATCTCCATCCGATATCTATAACACTGGTTATTTTATATGATTTTAACGTAATATTTAACTACACTAACAAAATTGAAAAAAAAAGTTAAGGTACAAAAGAAAAAGAAAAAAATTAGAGTAATATTGTGTAAATTGACTGTATAATCAGATATAGTAAACATATAAATATGATATTCACATAAATTTTAGACTTTTTATTATTTGGAATTTTAGACTTTTTAACCCTTAATATTTTGTTTTCTTTAAGATACCAGAGATTTTACACTTTAAACCCACGTAAACATAACCATTTAGTTCGTTGATTCCCGATTTGGCTCTGGTCCGATTCCGACAACCTTAGATGTGGACATAAATTGTTGTTTTGTCGTGAACTTACATCGGAAAGGTCACTTTCTGATTTTGAGTTTATTTTGAATTATTTTATCTGCCATCAATAATTTCCAAAAGAAAACACAAAAAGGAAAAAAACTTAAGTTGTAAAATGGAATATCAAAATTGGATGGAGCAAGTGTACAAAACACTTACCATTTTGGAGGGGAACAATGGTCACATGTAACCCTCTAATATTGAAAGTGACCCATATAATATTATCCCCAAAAAGCTAAGCAATTGAAAACACAACACAAAGTACACATCAACAGCTAAGCTAATGATCATTTGTGACATATTATCGTTTTATTACTTTTAGTTATTTTTCTAATAAAAGAAATTAGTATACTTTTGGTAAATTACCATTTACAACTCTATATATTACATAATGTACACTTCACAAGGAGTCACCTTCAAGTATACTATTATTTTACATCCTTGCATTATTATTTTTGTTATCAATGTCTATTTATTTTGACTAAAAAGCCAAAGTTTAGGTCACGTGATAGGTACGTGATAGTCTATTTTTATAAATGACAAAAATATTCTTATGATTTAGATTTTGAAAGTGTTGGCATTGACATGACGTCGGCCTTATTGAAACGAACCCATAATTTGCTTGCACCATGGACTCATTAGTGGGTTTTTTGTGCCAAACACTGTAGTGACCAATTGTCGTCACAATAAAATTTTATTTTATGTCATTTGTTAAAATCGATGGAAAAAGTTAGAGAAAAAAACACTTAACTATCATCCGCTAACAGTCATTTCTACTTAAAATGCACTTGGGTCAGACAGATACATCCAAAAAAAATTCTCACGAATAAACTTGTTAATTTAAAATAAAAAAGTCTAAAATGCCCTAACTCACTTCCCTGATTTTCAAAACATACTCTTGGTGGTGATGCTAACTAGTTCAGTGTTACTAGGGGAAGAAGAAAGTGTTCGATGTGTGAAGTGAGAAAAACACGTAGTCTACGAAAACGACATATCTAAAATCTAGATTTCACAAAAAAAAAAATCAACAAAACACATAATAATAATCACCCCAAGAAATGTTTTGAAAATTAAGAAATGAGCATAGGCATTTTAGACTTTTCACGTTAAACTTAACACTTTTATCCATCATTTTAATAACGTGAAGAAAAAGATTCTTAGATACAGTAATCCGACTCAAAATGTAGTTTTGTGTAGCCAAGTGAAAATGACATTTATTTGGAACAGTCATGTATCTTTTCCCCCGAAAAGTTACACGTCATGTGAATACCCTAAATTTGAAAATCACCATGTCACTATGGTTATAGAAATATGTTTGTTTCTGGTTCCATTTGCTTGTGCTTTAAGCAACCAACATTACTTGGGTTCAGAACCTGCTGGGCCATGGTAAAGGCATGGACTTTAGGGCCTTTTGGCACAAAAGAGCTCACACCGAAACGAACCCAGAACTTGCACCATCGACACGTTAATGGGTTTTTTGTGCCAACCACTGTAGTGCCCAGTTTTGAAGGAAATTGGGAATTTCTGGGCGTTACAAGCAATTGAGTAGTTTCATGTTGGGATTTGAATTTTAGGACCATCCATTGTTAAGATCGGTTGGTCTGCTGTTACTATTTGTTCTCTGCTTTTCGGGTTAGATTTCGTTTTTAATTTCATCTCTTTCCCTTGTTACAGATCATTAGAAGAAGCGATAATCATGTGGTTGCCTACACTTCAATGGAGGGTCATATGCGCGAGCGACGTGACCTTGACCGGATACATGTTCATGGGTGAGCATGCTTTTTTCGGTTTCATCGATTTGTTTCTCTGTAAATGGAAAACCCCGGAAATGTAGATTAGCTTGTACTTGAATGCTGCTATGTCGAATGTGTTATCGGGGCCTAGTGTAGCTACTGTTAAAGAATTTATACTCATGATGCAAATAATGCTGTCTTCTGTGATATGGTAATCATTTGGACTGTATACAGTAACTCGTTGTTGATGAATGAATTTTCTTGAAAGTGTTAAAATTCTTTTTACTTAATTTTCTAAAAAAGTGACAGTTATTTGAAAATGTCAGCATCCATCTATTCTTCTAGATACATGATACATTCATTACTTTATATACATGACAGTTAATCATTTGCATCTTTTCATGTATACGTGTCTGTTATGAACAGACACAAGTGTTACTATAAATTGTGGTGGAAGTTGGGCAAAGAAAAAAGAACACACACAATTTCATTTCAAGAAAAGCAATCTTTCCTTCAAAATTTCCATTCTTTTTCCCTTGTCTTCTTGTCGAAGAGACGTTCGTATTTTGCTCGCTGTTGCTCAGTATTTCAGTGCAGATTATTCAAGCGATAGACTGTTGTATCTTGGGAGATTACTCACCGTGGGAACGTGTGCACCTGAAGCGTGGTGGAATATTGTCTTAAGGAAATTGCTTCTGCAAGCCTCAGTCTTATTTCATTCTACAATTTCAATTCGATACAGTAAGCTATTTATTTTTATTTTATTATTTCTTATTTTATCTTGTATGGAGCATTTCTTTATTATAGTAACACATCAATATAAGGAATCGTTGATATTTCTTGTTATATATTTCGTTGATCAAGTTTCTTATGTTCATAAATAGTTTTGGTGAAATATAAATAAATTATATTTTGGTGTTTCACACAGATTATTTTCCAACAATCTTAAGACAATACCTCTTGATTAATCTGTGTGGTTTAACCTCTTGTAGATGGGTAACTCCTCAAGAGATGTTACTTTGACTTCGGTCAATGGGATGCCAACAGTTCATGAGGCTCCAAAGTTGATTACTCATGCGGAAAAACCTGAGAAGTTCAAGGGTGTGAACTTCAAGACATGGCAGCCCAAGATGTATTTTTATCTAACTACATTGGGTTTGCAAAGGTTTTTATCCGAGAATGTTCCTACCCCTAAGGAGGGAGAAACTCTTGAAAACAACAAGGAAGTGTTCTTAGCAATTGATGCTTGGAATTACAGTGACTTCCTTTGTAGGAACTATGTGCTGAATGGTTTGGAAAAAGTACTATACAATGTCTACAGTCCTCTTAAGACTGCTAGACAAGTATGGGAGGCTCTTGAAAAGAAGTACAAGACCGAGGATGTTGGACTCAAGCGATTTGTAGTCGATAAATTTATGGACTACAAGATGGTTGATTCTAAGCCGGTCTCTGAACAAATTCACAAGGTTCAACTACTGATTCATGACATAATTGCTGAAGGTCATGTTATCAGTGAATCCTTTCAAGTGGCAACTATCATTGGAAAGTTGTCTTATGGGTGGAAGGATTTCAAGTACTATCTCAAGCATAAGCGCAAGACACTAAGTCTGGAGGATTTAGTTGTAAGGCTGAAAATTGAGGAGGATAACCGTGGTACCGACAAAGGAACTAAAAAGCGTGGAAGTTTTGACGCTAAGGCAAATATGGTTGAAAGCTCCAAGCAAGGAATGAGGAAGCGTGAAGCCAATGCATCCAAAGGACCCAAGGGTAAGAGAAGCAAGACTTTTGATGGTGATTGTTATGCTTGTGGAAAACCAGGTCACATTGCGAAAGAATGTCAATCAAAGAAAGGCAACAAAGTTGGCAAGTCACATGAAATCAATGTTGCTGAGAACAATAAAAAGTTTGAGAACATGCACCTATCTGCGGTGGTGTCCGAGGTTAATCTGGTAAGCAACTCCAGAGAGTGGTATATGGATAGCGGTGCTACCCGTCACATCTGCTCGGACATGAGTTTATTTTCTACCTACGAGAAAATAAATCATGATGAAAAGCTCTTCATGGGAAATTCTGCTACTTCAAAAGTTGAAGGAATCGGCAAAGTCGTTCTCAAGTTCACTTCTGGAAAGGACATTACATTCCATGATGTTCTTCATGTTCCAGATATTAGGAAGAACATAATCTCTGTTTCTGTTCTTGCAAAAAAGGGTTTTAAAATTTCCTTTGAGTCGGATAAGTTTGTACTGACCAAAGGAGGGATGTATGTGGGTAAGGGGTATGGTGTAGATGGCCTTTTCAAAGCAAATGTAGCCGTAATCGGCAAGAACCCGAATTATTCTATTAATAAAACGAATGCTTCGTCTTACTTGCTTGAGTCACCTCTTCTATGTCATGATAGATTAGGCCATGTAAACTTCAATAAAATGAAGAAGCTTGCAACTTTAGGATTAATTCCAAAGTTCAATATAAGTATGAAATAGAAGTGTGAGACTTGTGTGGAAGCAAAGTTTGCTAAGAAACCATTTCATACAGTAGAAAGAAGTACTGAGCCACTTGGTCTAGTGCATACAGATTTGTGAGACTTCAAATCCATCCCAACTCGTGGGGGTAAACAATACTTTATCACCTTTATAGATGATTGTACCAGATATTGCTACGTTTATTTACTAAGTAGTAAAGACGAAGCAATAGATGCATTTGTGAAATATAAGGCTGAAGTAGAAAATCAGTTGAACAAGACTATCAAGATCCTTAGATCTGATAAAGGCGGTGAGTATGAATTTCCATTTGCAAAGATATGTGAAGAGTTTGGAATAATACACCAAACTACATCACCATACTCACCACAATCTAATGGTGTTGCCGAACGGAAAAACAGAACTTTAAAAGACATGATTAATATCATGCTTATAAATTCTGGTTTACCGGACAACTTGTGGGGGGAAGCTTTATTGATGTCTAATTACATCCTAAATAGAGTTCCAACAAAGAAACAAGAGAGTATACCATATGAGTTATGGAAAGGAAGGCAACCCAACTATAAATACCTCAAAGTGTGGGGGTGTTTAGCTAACGTAGCGGTTCCACCATCTAAGAGAACCAAACTTGGTCAAAAGACCGTTGACTGCTACTACTTAGGCAACGCTGAAAATAGTAGTGCATTCAGATTTCTCGTGTTCAAATATGAAGTTAGTGACATACATGTCAACACTATAATGGAATCACGTGATGCTGTATTCTTTGAAAATGTGTTCCCACATAAAAAGAATACGAATGCTCAAAAGAAAACACGAGAAGTGATCTCTCAAGAAGAGCAAGAAGATGATGACCATCAAGATAATAGTATCATTGATGAGCCAAGACGAAGCACAAGACAAAGGATTGTAAAATCTTTTGGTCCTGACTTCATTGCTTGTATGTTGGAGAATGAACCTCAAACTTACAAGGAGGCAATGTCATCGCCGGAAGCTTCTTACTGGAAGGAAGCTGTGAATAGTGAAGTAGAATCTATACTAAGTAACCACACCTGGGAATTGGTAGATCTTCCACCGGGAAGTAAATAAATCGGGTGCAAATGGATCTTTAAGATTAAGATGAAACCATATGGTAGTATAGAAAAATACAAGGCCATTCTAGTGGCCAAAGGCTATCGTCAAAAAGAATGAATAGACTTCTTTGATATATATTCACCAGTAACTAGGATAACGTCCATTAGAATGTTGATTGCTATTGCAGCAATCTACAATCTTAAAATACATCAAATGGATGTTAAAACAGTGTTCCTAAATGGTGAATTAGAAGAAGAGATCTATATGGATCAACTAGAAGGGTTTAAGGCCAATGGACAAGAAACTAAAGTATGTAAATTAGTTCGGTTTCTATATGGACTTAAGCAAGCTCCTAAACAATGGCACGCCAAGTTCGATGAGGTCATGTTAAGGAATGGATTTCATATCAATGAATGTGACAAGTGTGTCTACATAAAGAAAACTGAACAAGCGTGTGTTATAGTTTGCTTGTATGTAGATGATATGCTAATTTGTGGTACTAATAATGAGATTATTAGTTCTACAAAGAAAATGCTATCAAGTAATTTTGATATGAAAGATCTTGGAGAAGCTGATGTTATTTTAGGAATTAAAATAATCAGAACTTCTAAAGGAATAAGCTTGTCGCAGGCTTACTACGTTGAGAAAGTTCTTGATAGGTTCAAGCAACATGGTATCAGAGGATCCTCGAATCCTTTTACTCCAAGTTTGGTGTTACACAAGAATACAGGTGATAGTATATCACAACTAGAGTATTCTCGTGTGTTAGGTTGCTTGATGTACATCATGAATTGTACGCGACCCGATATAGCATATGCTGTGAGCAAGCTAAGTCGGTACACAAGTAACCTAGGAAAACGTTGCTGGGAAGCACTACTGAAAGTGTTGGGGTACTTGAAGAATACGTCTTCATATGCATTACATTATGGGAATTACCCAACTGTCATGGATGGATATAGTGATGCTAACTGGATATCTGATTCATATGAATCCAAGTCCACTAGTGGTTATGTGTTTACCCTAGCTGGAGCTGCAGTGTCATGGAAATCATCCAAGCAAACGTGTATAGCTCGATCCACTATGGAATCAGAGTTCATAGCTTTGGATAAAGCTGGAGAAGAAGCATAGTGGCTTCGAAACTTCTTGGAAGATATTCCATTATGGGAAAAACCTGTTTCGGCCATATGCATACATTGTGATAATTAAGCAGCACTGTGTAGAGCTCATAATTTCATGTACAACGATAAATCTCGACATATACGTTGGAGACACAATACCGTGAGGCAGTTACTCTCAAGTGGAATAATTTCCATTGACTTTGTGAAGTCGGCTGATAACCTAGCGGATCTATTTACTAAAGGTTTATCTAGAGAGAAAGTTAACTGCGCATCGAGGGGAATGGGGTTATTAAGCCTCAACTAATACGAGTTACCTTATACGGAAACCTAACTTAGCGATTGGAGATCCCATGGACTAAGTTCAATAGGAAAACCAGTTCTGAGTAACTCAAGAGTATAGCACTTGGGAGTTTAGACTTCATCCCATTCCTATGATGCAACAAGTGCATCCTACAACGTAAATTAGGTTAAGCTATGCTTTTCATGACATCTATAACTTGTCAATGACAAGTGGGGTATAGTAGGATACTCCTCATAGACGTGGTCACCTATGTAAGTGAAGGGTTGGGTCGGCTCTTATGAGAATTCTTATAAGGCTGGAATTCTTTAGTAGCACTCGCAGAACCAAGTTAGTTCATGACCGAAATGAACACAACCGAGAGCTAAAATGCGAATCGGTATAATGTTGTGTAAAGTTTATTGTCTTGATATACATTTACAGCTGACAGTTCAAGGTGAAACAATTCCACTGATCAGCTAAGTATATCCGATAATCTTTAACTAGGGAAGGTTCAAGGTGAAACAATTCCACCTATCCACGATGCAGTATTATATCAAGATTATTCTTCGACATTGTCCGTCTCCGTATCGTGTGTCTTGAACACTTGAGAATATTTCATTCATGTGGGGGATTGTTGTGATGAATGAATTTTCTTGAAAGTGTTAAAATTCTTTTTACTTAATTTTCTAGAAAAGTGACAGTTATTTGAAAATGTCAGCATCCATCTATTATTCTAGATACATGATACATTCATTACTTTAGATACATGGCAGTTAATCATTTGCATATTTTCATGTATACGTGTCTGTTATGAACAGACACAAGTGTTACTATAAATTGTGGTGGAACTTGGGCAAAGAAAAAAGAACACACACAATTTCATTTCAAGAAAAGCAATCTTTCTTTCAAAATTTCCATTATTGTTCCCTTGTCTTCTTGTCGAAGAGACGTTCGTATTTTGCTCGCCGTTGCTCAGTATTTCAGTGCAGATTATTCGAGCGATAGACTGTTGTATCTTCGGAGACTACTCACCGTGGGAACGTGTGCACCTGAAGCGTGGTGAAATATTGTCTTAAGGAAATTGCTTCTGCAAGTCTCAGTTTATTTCCTTCTACAATTTCAATTCAATACAGTAAGCTATTTATTTTTATTTAATTATTTCTTATTGTATCTTGTATGGAGCATTTCTTTATTATAGTAACACATCAATATAAGGAATCGTTGATATTTCTTGTTATATATTTCGTTGATCAAGTTTCTTACGTTCATAAATAGTTTTGGTGAAATATAAATAAATTATATTTTGGTGTTTTACACAGATTATTTTCCAACACTCGTTTCATTATTAAGCGATACTTATATGTTAATGATCTCTCGTTGACCTCACGAGAGCTCCACTACGACGCCCTTTTCTACAAGGAATATTATGGTCTTGCTCGACTTCAAAACATTTATGGATTGATGAAGAAAGGGACCACATAGTAAAAATTTGCAGGAAAGTGTTGGTTGGTTGGTTCATGTGCAGGCTTATGGGTTGATTTAAACGCTTGTACAAGCGAATCAGTATATTAGTCGCACGTAGTAAATACAGCCCGGACCCTGGAAATGGACATTTCTTAGTTCCTGCCGAGCGACGCATCAAAATAATGCGGTTTGTCAGTACCTAGTTCACCATATCAAGCCCCGCCCCAACCCGGATCTGAATTGGACATCTAACCAAACAGAGAATCGTTGGTTGAAGGATCAAAGACAGCGACTCTGGATTCGATCACATCTCTTGTAGCTAGGTGGCCATTTTTGAGCCTGTTGACCCTATTAAGTATTCAATAGTTAGTGG
The DNA here is from genome assembly GCA_963920655.1 of Geranium rotundifolium. Taxonomy (NCBI): domain Eukaryota; kingdom Viridiplantae; phylum Streptophyta; class Magnoliopsida; order Geraniales; family Geraniaceae; genus Geranium; species Geranium rotundifolium. The sequence goes on from OY987321.1 coordinate 25,772,732, forward strand.
CTGAATTGTATGTTCTGTTGAAATTGGTTCCTTGTATTTAAAAATTCGGGTCTTGTCCTAACTTCTAAGTCAACTAGCCTCCTCATAACAAATATCCATACAAGACTCTTGCTCGAACCTGATGTGCTCGTCACTACTTGCAGGTGCAGCCGAACCTGCTGCTGGTAAATTTTATAAGTCTTTCATATCATATTCAATTCTTGCCCGTCACTACTTGAGCGCTATGATTCGGTTTGGTGGCATTTGAGACACATTAGACCAATAATTGCAAACAACTGCACATAAACACGGATATAGTAAAACAAAACAAAACAAAACCTTCAAATCCGCATTTTGTTTACAATAGTGTTTTGTAACAATCAGTGTCAGTGAGTGAGTGAAGTGAAGCTGAGCTGAAACAATTGAAAATTGAAGAGCACAGCGATGATTGCCAGGGTAGCGCATCACATGGCCTCGCATGTGCGCTTGCCCGGGAGGCGATGACAAGCTGGAGATTGGAGTCGAGATGCTATGTTTGGCCGCTGGGTTGCAGAAGCACACAGCCACATAAATCAGCATGTCCCATTTGCTCCACACCCTCGTTTTCGTTTCCATTTGGGTACATGACAAATTCCATCGTTATTTAATGCTTACAGTCCCTACTCTCACTCTTCTTGTCTGCTTCGTGTCACTTTGATTCTTATAATTTTTTTACTCCTATTAGTTCTTTCCTCAGTTTTGTTAATACTTCTTTTGTCTTGCCATCGACAGGTTCCAATGATTGGATGCGACTGGCTGGTGGGAAAAAATATATTTACTGCTGCACTGACCAGGTTTGATCTCTCAGACATCTAATGTACTAGTCAAAATGTTTCATACATGTCATATAAGCACAGTGTTAAGCTTCACGTACAGTACAGGATTGTAACAATATGTCCGTGCGGAGATTTTTATGTGATCGGGTGGTTTATATCGGTTAGGCGTATCCAGGTGGGTCAAGAACTAGTCGGGTTTAAGCAATTGCTTATAATAAATCAATTTAGAAAAAAAAATCAGCTACAAAAAAAAAATCAAAACTGTAAAAACATGTAGTGCAATATTGTAGAACTATGCATAACATATAATGCAATGTTGTAGAACATGCTGGACCTGCGCAAAATTGAAATCATGTAGAACATGATGGACCCTGCCACGTGTCGCATGATAAGACAACGCGCGTCTCAAATCTGACGGTTTTCTACATGGGTTTTGACATTTTGATGTTTTACATGGGTTTGTAGCCAAGTGTATCGCTATGTATTTATTTTTTAAGTTTACAAATATGACAAATATTTATTTTTATGATTCGTATTTTGATTGTATATGTATATTAAGGGATAATGACACTTTGTTACACCTAACTATAGCAAAATGACGCTTTCATACCCTAAATATTTTTTCTCTTTTTTGGTACCTTGACATATTTTTTGTGACAATCTACGCTAAAATGACTAAAATACCTCTGGTTTAAGAAATTAGAATCAAATTGGTCCAATTTGATTTATCAAACTGGATTTGAAATGGTTCAAATTTAATTTTAGATTTGAGAGCATAATTGTAATTGCATCTTAAATATAAACCAAATTGAACGAAAGATAAACAAAATTGAATTAATTCAATTTTTTATTTTTTAAACCAAGGGTAGTTTAGGTATTTTAGAGATAGATTGTCACAAAAAAATTGCCAGGTACTGAAAAGAGACTAAAATAGTTAAGGTACGAAAGTGTCATTTCGTTATAGTTAAGTGTAACAAAGTGTCATTATCTCCGTATATTAATTTAATTGATAAAATTTTAAAGATTACAAAAAATACAAATTCGATTAATTTCTTATTAATCTCCCACTGGTTTCTGAATAATCTTCGGAGGCTATGTTCGTTCGATTAGCGCCTAACGACTTTTACAATCTGGTTCACGATAGAATCAAGATCTATTTCCCAAAGCTTTCCCGGTCACGCTACGATATGAGGTATAAGTAGTTGCACCAACTTGTGGTCACATTGCTCATATGAGCCTATTTATGAGTTGGTCCTTGGGGTGGATCCGTGGATTTTAGGGGTCTTCTTTTTTGTTTGGGGTTGAAATATGGTACATATATATATATATATATATATATATATATATATATATATATATATATATATATATATATATATATAACTGAGGATAAAAACTAGAGGGAATGTGAATCTCTTGAAGTTCCATGACAGAGTCACAAAGATCACATGGGGCACTAGGGATGAGAAATTGTCCTTTTCCTTGTAGAATCACTTCATCACTGCACTGTAGTGATTCTTGAGAGATCATGCTGCTCCATTAATTTAATATAGTTTTTAACATAATCATATAATTATATGACTGTTAATTGCAAAAACTGATCATGGACTCAACATTTTTGCAATTAGTAGTCTGTATTTTTATTGCAGAAAGTAGTTGTCAATTTACTGTTCTTTTTGAAAAAAAATTCTTTTTTCAAAAATGGCGAAACTGCCCCTAGATTTTAATTTTTTTTCAAACTCTAGCCCGTCGGGTTTCCTCTACTCCGGCCGACCATCCCGGCGGGAAACTCGATAGCACATAATAAGACAAAATTGCCATAAATTATACCGGAGCGGGAATATTTTTCCAAAAAAATTTCAGCGGAATATTTTTCTGGGAAAATTTGTAGGATGACCGGCCGGAGAAGAGGAGAATTGCTGAACTCGAGTTGGAAATTTTTTTTTGAATTTCTATTTTTTTACTTCCAGGGGCATTTTTGGGATTTTTCTGGGAAAATTTGTAGGATGACCGGCCGGAGAAGAAGAGAACTGCTGAACTCGAGTTGGAAAAAAAGTTTTTAATTTCTATTTTTTTTACTTCCAGGGGCATTTTTGGGAAAAAGTTACCCACGTTTACCAAAAAAAATGGTAAATTGACAAATATTTTTACAATAAAAAATACACAGCTACCATTTGCAATTAACCCAAATTATAATATGTTGCTGTAATTGTGTTCTTAATCTGTTTACATTAAAGTAAATTGCTTGGTACTTGTTTACTAGTTTTGTCTGCAAAAACCCAGGAAATGACTGACTGACTCAATTAATTAATTCTATTTATCCCCAACCAACCAGAACATCACTTGTGTGTTGTGACATGACATACACAAGTCAAACACTGCACAAATTTTGGATTTTAAGCACCAGAACATGTAGGAGTTTACTAGAAGCAATATTGAAAGTGTCTTTTGTCATAAACTAGAAACCATCAACATGGTGTGCTTGGGAAATTGCAGATATAGAGCTAACACTCCATTAATGTAAGCTCGAATTTAGGACGAAAAGATGTGGTGATTATACATATTTTGTCTATGGTAACGTGAATTCGGACAAGATTTTTCAATCCGAAAACGATTAATAACCAACTCTCTCTTTTTATGCACATCCAATGAAGGATGAACCAAATCGCCACTAAATCGCCTAATTATTTTAATTAAAGGTTTTCTTCCTTAACCACGGGGCCCAAAATGAAATGAAATCAAATATAGATTTTGGGTTAACTGGTCTTTAGGCACTTTTTGGTAAGCAATTTATGTGAAATCTTATATTCGTCTAATGATGTTTAGTGTCCTTTTTTTTTCTTGATTGGTCTGCAGATTACAATGTATCTGAAACTTTAATGTTGGTGGAAAGTTAAATATGGAGCTGCCTATGTTTGATCCCATGTGGTTGTTTGGTTTTTTTAATATATATAATTGAGCTGGACCTTCCAGTTCTCACCTCAAAGAACAGCAAGGTAATAGAGAATCTTCTCTTCTCATTTTTCAATTCTCAATCTTCATTTTCTTTATTAATAGTACATGAGCTCCACAAACTTCTAGTTATTAATATACCCTTATTGCTTTGACTTCACAAACCCAAATTTGTGGGTTCTTTTCAACTTCTGTCTCTGAGACCTCTGAACATTGTACAGAAGCTCGTTCCTTTTTCGTATGTACAGATCTGGTACACGCTTCTCCGATCTGGGTTCCGGTTATTTTCATCACTGCGTTGATCTCTGATCTGGGTTTCGGTTATTTTCATCACTGCGTTGATCTTTCTCTCCAGATACCGGGTTGTCGAGGGAAGGATGGCCCCGAGCTCTGTGGTGGTCACGATAGAGAAACCGAGCAGGATATCCCTGGTGGAGATCAACGACTCCATGTTCCCCGAGAAGCACAAGGCCGCCAGCACGAAGCAGTTCACCTGGGTCCTCCTCCTGAGAGCGCGCAGAGCCCTCTGCGCGCTCTCGGCAGCTCTAGGATCGATCAAGAAGCGCATTGCGCTGTCGGAGGTGAGCGAGGAGCTGCAGGAGGAGCCGAGGCACAGGGGGAAGATGTACAGGTTCATCAGGGCGTTTCTGGTGATCGCGGTGGTGGCCTTGGCCGTGGAGGTGATTGCTCACTACAAGAAGTGGAACTTGAACTTGATTCACCGCCCGTGGGAGGTGCAGGGGCTCGTGCAGTGGACGTACATGGCCTGGCTGTCGTTCAGGGTCGATTACGTGTCGCCTCTGGTCGCGTTGCTGTCCAAGTTCTGCATCGTGCTGTTCTTGATTCAGTCGCTGGACCGTCTGGTGATGTGTTTGGGCTGCTTCTGGATCAAGCTCAAGAACCTCAAGCCCAAGATTGATGAGGATGCTTATGATCTTGAGGACAGCTCCACCTTCCCTATGGTTCTTGTTCAGATTCCCATGTGCAATGAAATAGAGGTACCAAATACTAAACTAAACCATTCAATTTTGTGCAGTTTTGACACTTCCTCAAAATGTTTTTTTTCATCAAATAGTTACACACACTATTTGATGAAAAAAAACATTTTGTTTATTTATATTTACATGTAATCTTTAATTTGAGGGGTTATTTTTATCTTTTCAAATTGTTTTTGCTGTAAACATAGCACATGACATGACCACTTCTTGCAGAAATAGACCAGTACACTGCCAATTTTTGAAGTTGTTATTGCAAGAACTGGTTGTGCACTAAATTTACCGTGAACTATCCAAATTTTTGCATGGACAGAAAATTCAATTATTTCAAAATAAAATCGAACTTTCCGAAAAATTACATGTAATGCTTCGAATGAAAAAATATTTTATTTGTTTTTACATGCAATCCTTAATTTGAAGGGTATTTTCGTCATTTCAATTTGCTTTTAGTTGTGTAACAAAATCAGAATCAATCATTTTTGTGCAATAAACGTAGTCAAGTTTTACAATCATCTCAGTTTTGAATCTGGATTGTTATTTTCTTGCCACTGGTTTCTTGTTCTGATTCGCATGGATTCAGGTGTACGAGCAATCGATAGGAGCTGTGTGTGAGCTGGAATGGCCTCGGGACCGGATCTTGATCCAAGTCCTGGACGATTCGAGCGATCCAAGCATCCAACACATGATCAAAGACGAGGTCACCTCCTGGCAGGAGAGAGGAGTCAACATAATCTACAGGCACAGATTGATCCGAACTGGGTACAAAGCGGGCAATATGAAGTCAGCAATGGGATGCGACTATGTCAAGAACTATGAATTCGTCGCCATCTTCGACGCAGACTTCCAGCCAAATCCCGATTTCCTCAAGCTCACAGTTCCTCACTTCAAGGTAAGCTCAACGTCCTACCCGAAAAAGCTCATTATAATTGTAAAACACATGTCACGCGACCTCCAATATTTTCAAAATGACATAATTTCTCCCGTAAGAAAACCAAATAGGGATGGCAAGGGGGCGAGTTCCCGTCTCCTATGGAGATACTCAGTCTTGTCAAATTCAAGATTTTATCTCTGTAGGATGGCAATGAGGCAGATTCAGAGCAAATTTAATAATTCCCGTCTCTTATTTTGTCTGACTGAGGAGACTAGGTCCCGTCGTACCTGATTTTTTAAAACTTGAAGGGTATTTTCGTCTTTAAACTCAATTTTAACAGCGTTTAACGGCATATTTTTTTCTGCAACTGTCACATACATTTATGCAGTGCTGGATTAGTGATTTTTGTGTGTGTTTTGTTTTGCGTTTTCAGGGCAAACCTGACGTAGGGCTAGTTCAGGCTCGTTGGGCGTTCGTGAACAAAGACGAGAACCTGCTAACGAGGCTCCAGAACATCAACCTGTGCTTCCACTTCGAGGTGGAGCAGCAGGTGAACGGAGTGTTCCTCAACTTCTTCGGCTTCAACGGGACGGCGGGCGTGTGGCGGATCAAGGCCCTGGAGGACTCTGGAGGGTGGCTCGACAGGACAACGGTCGAGGACATGGACATTGCCGTTCGAGCACACCTCAGAGGGTGGAAGTTCGTCTACGTCAACGACGTCGAGGCTCTCTGTGAACTGCCCGAGTCCTACGAGGCGTATAAGAAGCAGCAACATCGCTGGCACTCCGGCCCGATGCAGCTCTTCCGCCTCTGCCTCCCCGCCGTCATTTCCTCCAAGGTCAGCACATTTTCTCCTTATCATCATATCATAGTAGCTAGCACAGTTAACACGAATCTTGATAACACGAATCAGTTAACACGAATCTTGATACTGCGCATTTCCTCCGCACACATTTTGCTTATCGTTAACACGAAACTCTGATACAGTAATCTTAAGAACTCTTAAGAATCACAAGTTTGGTGCTGTCTTGCTTCATCGTAGCATTCATCGTAGCATACACAGCTTGCTGATCGTATATGTTAACATGAATCATGATCACCTGTGTTCTTCTTGCAGATATCGATATGGAAGAAGGCGAACCTGATCTTCCTCTTCTTCCTCCTCCGGAAGCTGATCCTCCCGTTCTACTCCTTCACGCTCTTCTGCATCATCCTCCCCCTGACCATGTTCATCCCCGAGGCGGAGCTCCCCCTGTGGGTCATCTGCTACATCCCCATCTTCATGTCCCTCCTCAACATCCTCCCCTCCCCGAAGTCCTTCCCCTTCCTCGTCCCCTACCTCCTCTTCGAGAACACCATGTCCGTCACCAAGTTCAACGCCATGGTCTCGGGGCTCTTCCAGCTGGGGAGCGCCTACGAGTGGGTGGTCACCAAGAAGACAGGCAGGTCATCTGAATCTGACCTCATGGCGTTCGCGGAGAGGGAGTCAAAGGCCTCCAGCGACGACAAGGCCATCCACAGGAGGCACTCAGAGTCCGGCCTAGAGAAGCTCAAGGAAGCTCCCGTCGCGCCCAAGAAAGCGAACAAGCTCTACAGGAAGGAGCTGGCACTTGCCATGCTCCTCCTCACTGCAGCTGCAAGGAGCTTGCTCTCAGCTCATGGAGTTCACTTCTATTTCTTGCTGTTCCAAGGCCTGTCCTTCTTGGTTATGGGGTTGGACCTCATTGGTGAGCAGGTCAGCTGAGGAAATGTGGAGAAGAATATTTTTCATTGCTTTGGGCTACAATTTTTTTTTTAACTTTATCTTTACAGTGAAGTGAAGCAGAGAATATATATGGGTTCAAGTTGAGGAGAGGAGTTTCTTGTGATGTGGGTTTTAGTCACATGTTAGGAAACAATTAATGTTATTGGGATCAAGAGCAATTATAGATAAAGAAATAACCTTATTAAGATTTGTTTATTTTATATATATGAAATCAGGTTCTGGTGCCACTTTGTTTTTGTTGGTAATTGTGCAGTTTATGATGAATTTTAAAGGATTAAATTTGATGCAAATTGCACTAAAATAATAAGGATGCAAAATGTTCCAGAGTAGGAATTTGAATGCCCTCGTTTTGAGTTGGATCGGGTGAGATAGGAAACAACACCTTCCCACGAACAAGCAACTTTTAGCAGCAACTTTGACCTACCTCTTAGCTGATTAAACATGCTCCCGATTTTTATCTGAAGTCTCCATATTTGAAATTCGCCCCGATAGGGACGGGAAATCCCCGGATCTCTTAATCATTTTACTGCAACATAATATAATTGAAATTTTGAAATTGCACAATAGTTCATAAATCATATTACATAATATTTTATGCAGATAAAAAGTAATGTCACTCAAAATGACAAAATGACGAGTAATAATAAATATGGAAAATATGTTATGAGTTTGTTATTTAAAATATCAAAAGTCATATAATTATTTATAAATTATAAATATATTGGTCCGGATCGGGGCGGGGCGTGAATTATTCAATCCGACCCCGATCCGGACCCAACCAAATCCCCGAATTCTTGCCCCGTTATCAGTCCCATTCCCCAAAATTGTTGCCCCAATCCAAACCCGAATAGACTGGATTCCCGCCGGATTCAAAATTTTATGCCATCCCTACCTAAAAAGTTATTTGAAATAGCTAAGGGTACAAAATTCAACTCCTTTTATCGGTGTGCGTGATAAAAAGTTATAGTTTTGAAATATGAAAGACACAAAGGTATTTTAGTCATTTTATAATTAAAATTAGAATTGAGCTAGATGATAATCGTGTCAACAACGAGAATATGAGAGTGAGGGAGAGATGGAGCGTGAGGGAGGGAAATGGTCGGGCGATGGGTTCAGGGAAGCAGGTGTTCATGGGTCTTTATTGTCTGTGAGTGCCGTCGGTGGTAGGTTCGACGGATCGCCGCGATGTGAGGAAGTGGAATGAGTGGGATGGGTTACGGCTCATATGAGCGTGTGTGTAGAGGAGAGTGAGTAACGTGGCTCACTCATGATCGTTGATGATAAAAGATCAATAGCTGAGATTATTATTTTTTTTATATGGTTTGATCACTATCGGCCAGTCCCGGTTAATCACGATTATTGAAATCTAAAATTAAATACCTGGCCGGTTTTCTTAGGTTTTGATAAATTATAGTCGAAAGTATACTAGTTCATCTCGTTTCTGATTATGTACAGTTCCAGGCGGTTTTTCAATTTTAAGAATTGGATACTTGGGTTGATGTATCATTGCCTAGGAACGGGAAGGGGCATATCATCAACTCTCACTCTTTATTCCTCAATTTTAGAAGTTCTTACTCTTGTTTGGATCAAATCAGTGATATGGAGTGAGTAATGATGATTCATAGATAGCATGATAGGAGAGAAAGAGAATGAAAAAAAAACATGCTTTTGAAAATTTGAAAGTGATACCACCTGGCAGATCGTGGGCGAGTTATGGGTCATGGACGACCTAGTGCGGGGTCTAGTCAAGCCTTAGATGGTGATGCGTGGCCAATATGTAGACTACACGCAAGATGATAGAATCGGGTCAGGCGATGGCCGATCAGTTTGGATAGAAAAGTAGAGATAGATTTATGCCGAAATAATGAATTAGGCGCACATATAGTTGTATTTGTCGGGATTAACCTTCCGGCGTCACTGTGGTGACAAAGGGATCGAACACACAAGGGTATTTTGATCATTCCACACTAAAATTAGCAGTGTTAACTTGAAAAAAATAAAAATAAGTATAAAATAAAGTCAAATGTTCTCTCACAATTTTGTTAAAATCAGTGTTATGAATATCGGATCGCGAAAATATATCGTAACAAACTCAGGGAGATCGTGGGAAGATCACAACATAATTCGTTTTGTAATAAATAAATATAAATATTTATTATTTATCAAAGACAAAATGAATTATATTTAATCATTTTTAAATGCATTGGACCGAAGGCATAACCTAAATGAATGATATTTAGTTTATAATTTATATGGAAAATGAATGATATTTATTATCTATAATTTATAACATAAATGTCAAACCGGATTAAGTGTGTTGGACGAAGCCAATCGAATTAGACCAAAATTAATTAAATTAGATAGAAATTAATTGGTTTAAATCGAAATTAATTGATTTAAATCAAATTAGACAAGAATTAATTGATTTAAATCGAATTAGATCGAAATTAATTGCTTAAAATAAAATTAATTTGAAATTATTCAGTTTGACTAGTGTTGATCGGAATTTTGGGCCGATTTTTATCATATGGTCTGAAATATATAGAAAATTCCGCGATATCGGCTATATCTGCCGATATTAAGGGGGGTGTATTCAATCATGATTTTAATGAACTTAAGAAGTCTTTCAAAGTCTTGTAGTATTCAATCTTGATTTTAGAAATACTTTTAAAGTCTTGTATTATTCAATCATGACTTTAAAAATACTTTTAAAGTCTTGTGGTATTCAATCATGACTTTAAAAATACTTTTAAAATCTAAAGGTATTGTAAATATCAATGACTTCAAATGATTTTGAAAAATTGATGACTTTGAATAATTTTGAAAGTTTTTGTAGGCATAAAAAACTCTTTAAAAGTATCATTTTAAATCATAAGATTTGAAAAGTCATTTCATTAAAATCATCAACACTCTTTATAGACCTGAAAGAGTTAGGGGGGGTGTATTCAATCATGATTTTAATGGATTTAAGAAGTCTTTTAAAATCTTGTGGTATTCAATCATGATTTTAGAAATACTTTTAAAGTCTTGTGGTATCCAATCATGACTTTAAAAATACTTTTAAAGTCTTGTGGTATCCAATCATGACTTTAAAAATACTTTTAAAATTTAAGGGTATTGTAAAAGTCGATGATTTTAAATGATTTTGAGAAATGGATGACTTTGAATGATTTTGAAAATCTTTATACGCATAAAAAAGTCTTTAGAAATATCATCTCAAATAATGAGATTTGCAAAGTTATTCCATTAAAATCATCAAGACTCTTTATAGACTTGAAAGAGTTTTGTAAATTTTAAGAATCTATGAATTTTTAAAAGTGATTCAAAATCCTAATTGAATACACCCCCTTAGATTTGCCGGACAGTCCAATAGTCGATTATAATTTTGTTGAAGTTATTTTGTCATTAAGATAGAATAAGAAAGTCTTGCACGTGCGTGTTGCCATTCCTACCAGAGGCAATCCATTTCGTGTAGATAGGAGATGAGGATAAAAGCCCCCAAAACCCTTCAACAACACAGAACCAGAAACAGAGAGCTCAACACCAAAACCCGAAAATGGCGACAATCTCTGCATTTCCAACTCTGCAATGCTTCTGCGCATTCAATTCTCACGGCCCTCCTTCTTCTTCCTCTCGCTCCCCGATTCGGAACCTCCATCTCCGGACCCACTCCGTCGCTTCCTTCAAGAGCTCGACGCTCACCGCGAAGACGAAGCAGTGCCGCGGCACGAGAAAGCTCCGGTCTTCGGAGGAAGAAACCCTGATTCCGGAACCAGATGAGCAAGACCAACCGCCCATCGCGGTCCCGGTATCGCCCTCCGACAAGCTCCTCATGATTTTTCAGGTACTGTTGTGGACATTCTCGATCTGGGTCGATTCTCGACTGTGTTGTGGTTTTTGGAATCGAATGATTGATGGTGTGAGCTTGGGAAATGGAAATGGAGGTAAAGGGTTGTGTGTGGAGTTTCATTTTCTGCATAGCTAATAATGGCTGACTCATTTGTTGGAATTTAGATAGAGAACTTGGTTGGAGAGTGTTTGAGCTTGATGGGTGTGTTTTGCTTATAATTATAATCAGTTCTTGTGTCCATGTGATTGTCTATGATTTTGTAATTTGGCTTAGCCCTTGTGATGTTGTGAAACAAATTTGATTGAATTGGGTTACATGTCAATTGTGATCTGTGTTCTCGTTGTTTTGAAGGCAGAGGGAGTTATGACCGATTCTGTTGTTCCTAAAGTGACAAAGGCGTTGGAGGTAATGTGTTTCCATTCCTTAATGAATGTGTTGTTGTCCTCTCTCTATCCCATTTTCTTCAGTTAAAATGTCCTGATATCTTTACGACTGACCCTCTTTCTTATGTTTTCGGTTTCCCTTGTTAGGAATGTGAGTTTTTTTGTCACATATTTTTTATAGATGCAAACTACTGTATGGGGAACTATTTCATTCAAATACCGTAGGGTTTTCGTTGAGTAGATATAAGTTATGCTAAGTGGTTTGGAATTCATTGGATTTTGCTGAGCACATGATGTCATCTGATGCTAATGTCTAGCTTGTCTCTGTTGGTGGTCTTGTATGAATATTGCAGTTACATTGAATAGATGGTGAAAAGTAGTAGTTTAGAGAGAATATTGCTCCCAAGGTGGTTGATGTACCCTCATAATAGATCATTGGAGGTGTTGGACACCTCAAGTGGGTTCTATTCTGTTCTTCATTTTATTTGAGAACCCGAGTTTGTTATGTCATAATACGCTTTATGTTTACAATACATAATTGCCACAAACCCTTTTCCATAGTGGTATAGAATTTGTTTTGGCACCTCTTTACGTTGTCATAGTACGCAAGTGATAAGATAAATGAGTAACTAGAGGATGGATTTTAGTATATTCAATCCTTCTCGACTTTCCTCACCTAAAAATACTATTCACTGGATGAATACAGAAACTGCAAAATTTAGGGCTGCTTTTATGCACACAATTTATAATAGAGCTAAATAGCTTATCTATATTTTGTTTGGTCCAAGATCTTTATTATAACCAATGTTTTCTTCATGTTGTAGACAAGATAGGTTATTGTCTACACACGGTGGTTCTAATTTCTGCAACGATTTCATTTCATGCACTTTGCAGGAGATGGAAGGCATTTTAGAGTTAGAAGTCAAAATGTTTGAGGGTCTTGGAACTGTTGAGGTGTGTATATATCACTTCTTAATTCTTATGTTGCGTGGATTATTTTTGTGTGAGAATTGGAATGAAAAATCACCCTTCCTTTTAAATTAGATATCAGAAACTTTATTTGCAGCAGTGTTGGCTGGATATATTTTGTTCATCAAATTTGTTCCACTCGTGTGAATCTGTATCAGCAGTTACTCAATTTTCATTTCAAAATGATTCTAGTGGGTAACCTAGGTTTCAGGGGACTGTTTACTGAAAATAGTAACCTTTTCTTATAGATCATAACCATTCACAGACTTCATTCATCACTAGTTCTTCCATATTCGCCCGAAATTGATGACTAATTGTTGGTGTCCATTTTTTTTTCTTTAGCTTGTTAAACAGACATCGGCACAAGCTACTGGGGTGGCTTCCAGTTTGGTTGAGACCATCCAAGGTTTAGGCTTCAAGCTGCAAACATTGAATCTGAGCTTTGAGGAGGATGAAGAACCTGCACTCATCTAGATCTTACATGTCAGATCCAAGCAAGGAGAGGAGGAAACATCAGAATACCTTCTTTCAAAACATTGGTACCTCTCATGTATAATTTTTCAGTCTCTCTGTACTTACCATTGATTCTTTGTTTCTATATATGAATACAGTCATTCTGTACTGAATCTTGATGGAGAAATTGTTGCATTGCCTTGGAAAGCTCTGAAATTGTTTTCTGAAATAGTTTCTATCTAGTGGTGATAATTCTATATGTTAGAGTGGATCCTGTTACCATTTCTGAAATGGATTTTATAATTGGGACCATTGACTTAGACTAGGTTTGACTGAAATGGTCGGATTTAGAACCAGTTTTCACTTATCGGTCATTCGTTCTCTGGTAGTTCATTTTTACTGAGTTTTCTGAGAGAACTTTTGAGTTTTATAACACTGTCATTTCATAAACATTTAGGGGTCTCCGTCAATAAATTAGAGATTTTTAGCTTGATACGATTTTAACATGATATTAAAGTCGTCTTCAACGAGCTGCCTGCCTCACGGCAACTTGCACATATGTTGTTCCATGTCTCTTTCACACATCTAGACTTGTGGTTTTCAATATTGAGGAGATGCTTAGACTTTGAAATATAAAAGGGAAAATTGTAAAAATGTGTCATATATATGACACTCTAGCAAAAGGGTGCTTGTATTATTTTGTTGTTGCAAAATGTGTGTATTTTTGTAAGAATGACTCAATTATCCTCCAAACAAAAATAATTTCTTTCAAAAGTAATTAACTATAATTTATATGATCAAATTTTATAATTTAAATTTTTAGTTATACTATTTTAGAGTTAAAATTATGTTATAAAAACCTTAATTTCAGGGAAAATTTCATTATTTCTAGAAAAAATATACACATTTTGCAAAAAAATAAATTTGCAAACTACACCTCATCTCCATTTTGTAACAGTGTCAAGAAACAATTACAATTTTGCAATTTTCTCAATATAGAATATTTATATATTATATACAACTGTAACATCGATATAATCACTGCACAAACAAAATGAGAAGCAGGTGCTGTAAGCAGTTTTTTCTTGTTAATGTCACCTTAAGCAGGCCTTCAATATACAATCAATAATCCTCAAAACGACAAGAACACAATCATCGGTATTGCCTTCTTCATAACCATATATATATATATAAGAGCATTATTAGCGTACCACGTATATACAGACACTCACAGCTGAAGAAATTGAGCTTAAACCAGTTGACTCAGTAATGGCCTTCCAAAGAGCGATTGTTGCTGCTGTTCTGGTCTGCTCGGTGCTGGCACTCGCTGCTTCTGCTGCGGACTGGGCGAGCCCTGCACCTGCACCTGCACCGTCGGATGCGCCCTCTCTGGCGTCTCAAGCCTCGCTGATCGTTGGATTTGTGGGCGTCGCCGTCTCTGTTTTCGTCCTCAGAGAGGTCGTTTGAACAGGTTGTGCCTGTTTTGGTGCTCTAATGAAGTTGTTATAGTTTTGTGTTTAAGTGGCTCTGTTGGATATAATTAACAGAGCTTATGATTATGAATTATTATTATTATTATGTGTAACCTCTCCTGCGACCGTTTTGATTCGTTGCCTTTGCCGAATTAATAAAACTGGATTTACATTTACCATATCTTGATTTTATCGTTTGGTGCTCACATCTTCTGCTACATGTTCTCAACTCTCATCTACTATATATTTTGGATGAATCTTTTGTGTGAGATGTATGATTTTCATGTGGACGTGATGTAGGGATGACAATATTCCCCGTCTCTGATGGGATCCTTTAATTCGAATGGAACAGGTCAGGGAATTTTCGAATACCCGATCTGTTTCTAACAGGAAAGGGAATTGCCAAATCCACTCCGTTGTCATCCTTAATGTGATGTGTATTGTCATCTCCTACTCCGTCAGATTGAGAAATTAAACTTTTTTAGGTTCGAGATATGTTTTCGAGCATAGAAAATGGTTGGTTTTTTAATTTTTAATTAATTAATTATATAATTTTGGCTAGGTATCGGGAATTCTCGTCCTCGTCGAGATTTGAGCGAGGTGGGAGAGCAGGTATTCGAGCACGACGAGTATTACTAAGACCGCTTCGTTACTATCTCTATGATCATGTTTAAAATAAATTCAGTGACCTCTTCTTTAGTTTGTCGAATCGGTGATTCTAGGTTAGGAGATTTTTGTTATTAATAAACGTGTGAAGACCATCATTCTTATCATTTAGCACATGTATTCATGCTCAAGTGGCGGAGATGATTATCCAACGAGGAACCGAATGAGATGTGATTAAGATAGCAAATGAGTCGAGTTTTAAGAAACTGTTCAAGTTCGATTTATTAAATATTTGATTCGAACTTGTTATAATTGAATTCAAGTTTAGCATTAGACTCGTTTAGTAAACAAGGCGAGTTCATTTCTTAATTTTTGATAGACTTACGAGTCGACTTGTTTAATATTTAACCAACTAATATATATATTTAAAATAAAATAAAATAAATATTTATGATAAAATTAGTCGAGTAGAATCGAGCAGACTCGTTTAATATTTAATGAACTAATTACTTTTATACTAAACTTAAATTTTGTATTGAAAATAAAGCGAGCTGAGGCGACCTGGGCTCATGTTTAGTTGTATAACCTCGTTCAAACTCCTGCCGAACAGTTTTTTCACGAACGGAGCCGACCCAGTCAAATTAAAGCTCGTTTCGTCTCCATCTTTACATTTCAAAATTTTGGCCCATAAACCATTACTGGGCTTGTATTGGGCCTGTCCGTTTGAAGACGATAAAGACCATTTCCATGACTGAAGAGACCTTCAGTCAAATACAGAAACACCTTGGAATTCGAATTCGAAGATCATGGCACAACCAGAAATCGCCATGGCTGAGCACGAGCACGAGCTCAGAGTTAATTCAGGCGAGATCGAGTCGTCGGTGTTCGATCGAGTCCATGCCGGACCTCCTTCTCCGTACAGCAGTAGGTAGCACCGGCAACAAATGCTAAAACCCTAGCATCAATCGTATCTCTCAATACTCAATAGTCTATCTGAATATCATGTTTCATTATGCATTTCTCCAGAAAATTGATATTAGCAGTAACATCACTGTTGAACCAGCTGTGGATGTAGCATCAGGTTCTTTAGCTTTACCAAAAGTAGGATTGTGATTGAGATTCTAATTTCTCTGTCGCTTGTGAATTATTGGGTCTCTTACCTTTTTTGATTCAGGTTCCTTGCTTGTTCACTCTTCTTCTGTTTTGTTCTATTTTATGGGAGATTATTATTAGCGTAAATTGCTCGGCATCTTCTCTTGCGTGTGGGAAATTGTCTTCATTTGCTCCACTTTTTGCTGTCTTCCCATTGTTCATCTTATATTATGGGTAATGATCATCAATATTTTCTGATTTGATTCAAGGAAGACTTTATGCTAGCTGCTGCTTACTTATTATTTGATCTGATCATTTGTAGTGTGCTGAATTGATCCAATGGCAGATCTTGTTCTTGAATATGGCTTGTCTTCTTGTAAGACGGATTCTTCTTCGTATTAGCAAAAGTTTTTAGTCAGTCTCAGGTATAAATGTCCATATCACTATTTCCTCATTTCTCCTTCTGTTTTGAGGGAGTTCTTATCTTTGTTGAAGTATAAAAGAAGAAATTACTACTTTTAGAGCTTAATTTTCCATTTCTTCCAATTTGACTATGTTATGTGTTTATCTGCATTCTGCGATCTCAGTAGAAATTTTCTGCAAACGATAACATTAATTTCCACTATTAATTTCAGGGTATACGGTCATTATCATTTTCAGCTACTTGATTCACCGAGCTAGTGACAACCATTAATTTTTGAGTTTCTATTCTCCGCCGTCATAACCCTCGGGTTGCTTTTACATCTTGTGAATTGAGATTGTAGTAGTTTTTCGACATTATTCCACATATTCATCTCCTGGTAAACCTTTATTTCTCAGAATTCTTCATCCTGATAGCTAATATTTTCTGTTCTATTCTTGTTGCCTATTTTTTACCGTGTTTGGGTGTATGTGAAGAACTCCTATCTTGTGCTTATTGTTTTGCTTCCATTCCTTTTTTTTGGGATATATCAAGATTCAAATTTTAATCTCGGATATATAGATCAAAACTTTAATCCGCGTAGCCTTCGCGGAAGCTAACGACCTTAGAGACGACAAATTATGAATCAACAAGTAACAATCTACAATGCTAAGTTAGGAAAAGTAATTACTAAAAATAGAGACACGGGATTTAACGTGGTTCGGCTAAACCTACATGCACAGGGGTCGAAGAAATCCACTAGAACCGGAATTTGACAAATTGTACAACCCACAATCTTGTCGCAACAACCAAGAGGTTGACAATAATTGTCAAAATCAACTCTTTGTTTAAGTTCACTCTCTCTCAACTTACTCACACAAGATTTATTTCACTATAAATCTATCTAAATGAGTTCTCTACCCAAAAACTCACGCCCAAAGAAAAACCTAGACTAATAGGTCAAGCTAGATGAGAATATCTTGTCCAAATGAGTTCTCTGCTGCTCATTTAATGCCCTAATGGAACACACACAAAAGGAACTGCAGCACTTGCTGCTCATTTAATGCCCCAAAGGGCTTTGGGCTATTGGGCCCAAAATTGGGCCATTGACACTACACTTTTCTTTTATTAAATTGCCAACTCCCTTTGTGGTTTATTGTTTGTAAGTAAAATTGTTTCAGTGGTAATTATTTTGATTCATTTTTCCTTTTTTGTTAGATTCAAAATGGCAGACATAGTTTCCAACATCGCAACCACTGTTTTTGACCACTCTCTTGGCCTCATTGGGAGGCACATTGGGTACCTGTGGAACTACAAGAACAATGTAGATAATCTCAAAGTGCAAATTGAGAAGCTGGCTAAAGAAATAGGTGACATGAGCCATCGCATTGCTGTTGCAGAAAATAATGCAGAGAGGATCAGAGATGGGGTCAGTAGCTGGCAGAGTGATGCAGACAAAATCAGTGAGGAGGCAAAGGAAATTCTTCAAGCATATGAAGAGAAGGGGAAGAAGAAGAAGAGGTGCTTCATGGATTTGTCTCCAAGTCTTGTTTCGCGTTATCGGTTCAGCAGGAGAGCATGCAAAAAAGGGATGGAGGTCCAACAAGTTATCACAAAAGCAGATCAAATCGAAAAAGTTTCTGACCGTGCCGTCCGTCCACCTTTGGTTCAAAATATTCCAAGTATGCTGTCTGCCGAAGGCCTGTTGACCTTTGATTCAAGAAGGTCAACTTTGGAGGATGTCATGAAGGCACTGCAGGATGAAACTAAGAACACCATCGGAGTGTACGGTCTTGGCGGCATGGGGAAAACCACTCTTGCTAAACAAGCTGCATCAAGAGCTGCTGAAGAGAAGATGTTTGAGGAAATTGTACTGGTACTCGTAACCCAGACCGTAGACATGAAAGAAATTCAAGGACAATTTGCAAGCATGTTAAGTATGAGTTTGTCGGAAACAAGTGTAGCAGAAAGGGCATGTCGCATACACGAGAGATTGAAGGGGAAGAAGGTTCTCGTCATTTTAGATGATCTTTGGAAAGAGCTACATTTAAAAGAAGTGGGAATTCCATATGGTTGCAAGATGCTGCTGACCTCTAGATTTCTACCCGTGTTAGCTTCGATGGGGACTGATAGAGAATTCCTTCTGGAAGCTCTACAAGAAGAAGAAGCCTGGAGATTGTTTGAAGAGAAGACTATCAATGCTATTAGAAACCCCGCTTTCCTTGCCGTTGGTAAGGAAGTTGCGAAAAGATGTGCGGGTTTGCCTGTTCTTATCGTCACAGTTGCAGCATCTCTATCAAAGCAGCAAGATTTAAAAGTATGGAAGGATGCATTGACACAACTCAAAAAGATGAACAACAAACAAATGCATGACATTGTTAACTCAGCCATCGAGACCATCAGTTACAATCACTTGGAAGCGAGCCACAAACAACTATTTTTGCTTATTGGTCTACTCGGAGGTGGTGCTCCTATCGAACAGTTGCTGCACTATAGTTTGGGTTGGGATTTGTTTGATGGAGAGGTAGCAAGGGTAGAAGAAGCAAGAAATAGTCTGCATAAAATGATCTTTGACCTGAAGGGATATTGCTTATTGCTTGATGGTGACAATCAAAGAGATAGAAACTCCATAAGAATGCATGATGTTGTTAGAGATGTCGCCATCTCAATTGCTAAAAAGGATTCAAATTTGTTTTTAATTAGAGAGAATGGTGTTGAATTGAACGCATGGCACCAGGACGCGTCTCTTGAAAGGTGTGGCGCAATGGTTCTTCGTGGCTGTCCTCAGCTTTTGGAGTGCCCGTTGCTTAAATTGCTTTTCCTGACTGAAGATTACAACAGTTCCTCACCATCAATCCCAGACACCGTTTTTGAGAAGACAACCAAACTTAAAGTCTTAGACATGTCTGGATTGGAGTTTTCAGGATTGCCTTCATCTCTTTCCTTTCTAAAAAACCTCCAAACATTGCGTTTGGAGAACTGTCGTAACATGATAGACATATCTCAAGTTGGAGAATTGAAGAACCTTCAGATACTTAGCTTTGCCAATTCTAGTATTCAAGAGCTGCCGATTGGAATAGGACAACTTTGCAAGCTAAGGTTGCTAGATCTAAGTTATTGTTCCAAGCTCAAAGTAATTCCTGCAGGTCTTATAGCAGGTTTGTCCCGATTAGAAGAATTGAAGATGAGGCGCGGCTTTGACAGATGGGATGCTGAAAAAAGCAATGCTAGTCTTGTGGAGCTAAAACATTTGACCACCCTCAGCACTTTGGAAATAGCAGTTTCAAATGCCAAACTTCTTTCAAAAGATTTGGATTTTGAAAAGTGGGAAAAGTATGAAATAATTGTGGGAGGTATGTGGGGATCGTGGGGATTCAAGCATTGGCTTGATCAGCTAGAAATCACAAGAAAAATTTGTCTGCAGCATAGTACTACAAGCATTAATCAATTTGAGTGCGGAGTGAAGAGGTTGTTTAAGGGAACAGAATGTTTATGTCTAGGGGAACTGAAGGACATCAAGAATGTTACTCCAACATTGGATGGAGATGGTTTTCTGGAATTGAAGCATCTTCGTATCCAAGAAGATTATGAGATTCAATACATTGTCAATGCGGCGGATGGACAACAGAAGGTCTCCTTTCCTTCTTTAGAGTCATTGCACCTGAGTCGTCTAATGAAGTTGCAGCAATTATGCAATGGTCAGTTGATGGAAGAATCCTTCTCCAAATTAACAACTGTGACGGTGGAAAATTGTGACAAATTAAAGAGCTTATTTTATTTCTCAATGGCTACTAGGCTTCGATGCCTCAAGGAAATCGATGTTTCTGACTGCGCTGCATTAGAAGAAATTGTGGCAGAGAAGGGCAGAGATTATGTTGATGTTAACACTACAGAGATAGTGTTTGCTCAGTTGCGTAAATTATCACTAAAATCTTTACCCAAGCTCAAGAACTTCGTCTCGAACCAGAAGTCATTGATAACGAATATGGAGTCCGAAGAAGTCATTTCGGAGGAAGCCCAGTTCAAATCTTCCATGCCGTTTTTCGAAAAGGTAAATTTGTTTCTTTGCATACATTTCACAATCTCTATAACATCTAATTTGTTTGTGTTCACAATATATTGGCCTCTTGTGCAGGTTTCATTTCCTGAACTAGAGGAATTGCAACTGTCCAATATGTTCAACTTAACCCATATATGGAGCCACAAACTCCAGGAGATGCCCTGTTGCAACTTAACAAGATTGACAGTACAAAATTGTGACAACTTGAAGTATTTACTTACCTCGTCCATGATTACTGTTTTTAGGAAACTTCAACAATTGACTATTGAAGATTGTGCGGGGATGACACAAGTTGTTGCAAAGGAAGAAGGAGAAACGGAAAAGGAAACAATCATCTTTCCTCAATTAAGTCGTCTTAGGCTTTGCAATTTGTCTAACCTGACAACATTCTATCAGGGAATTGAAGAAATGGACTCGAATGAGACCGTACAACTACTCTTCAATGAAAAGGTTTATTTTTTGTTTATCCCTATTTATAAGTGTTTCATATTAGATTAGTTTGTAGTCGGTACCAGAAGTGATAACTCTGAAACCGGGTCTTGTTTAATAGTTGTTTCTCACCAAAATGAGGCTATCATTACAGGTACAATTTCCTGGTTTGAAGACTTTGTATATTAACAACTTGGATAGCATCAAGGCAATATGGCCAAACACGATGAAAAAAACACAGAATTGGAAGAAGGATACTCCGACCTTTCAAAATCTACAGAAATGTGAACTCAGTCTGTGCAAGGGTCTAAGACATGTATTCCCTGCTTATGTGGCTCGGTCTTTGAATCAACTTGAGAAGCTGAGCATTGAAGATTGTGGAGTGGAAACAATAATAAGCTATGGGGATACAGAATTAGAAGAGATAAAAGCAGGTGAGGTAGCTACAACATTTACATTTCCTAAAGTGATCCATATCAATCTTAGGAAGCTATCAAAACTGAAGTCATTCTACCCAAGTGAACATACAATCTTGTGGCCCGCTCTAGAGATATTACAATTGTATGATTGTGACATGACTCAACCATCGATGCTTACATTATTCTCAATTGAAAAGGTAAGCCACCATGTTTTACTAGGAAATTTGCCCACATATTTGTCATGAATTTGTTGACAAGATTTATTTCCTTGGTAATTCATTCCAGGTTGCATTTCAATCAAGCATGAGCTTTCAAAATCTTTTGGAAATGGAAATATGCAGCTGTATTAGCTTGAAGTATTTGTTCACTCCTTCCGTTGCTGTGGGTCTTAAGAAAGTCAAGAAAATGACAATTACAGAGTGTTCCATGTTGGAAGTTATTGTTCGTAATGAAGAAGGAGAAGCAACAATTGATACGATTGCCTTTCCTCAATTAATCAGTCTTTTGCTCAAAGATTTACCAAACCTCACAACATTCTACTCTGGAGTTGAAGAGATGAACTCCAATGAGAACCTTGATTCTGATGCTCAGCCTCTATTCAGTGAACAGGTTTCTTCATTTATCTCATCTCCACTACTTCTTTTATTAACGTTTTTATCCGTGTAGTTTGTTATATTTATTGACGACATAAATATGTAGTAATTGTGAATCCAGTTTCAATAAACGTGTTTAATTTATGATAAGAAATATGCAGATACTATTTCCTAGGTTGGAAGAATTAGAAATCATGGGCATGGACAGCATCGACACCATATGGCAGGAACAGCTTCTCTATGCAGTAGATTCATTTAGCAATCTAAAACAAGTCACGGTAACAAATTGTTCAAGCCTTTTGAAGATCTTTTCGTTCACCATGCCAACAAGAAGCAAGATTAATTCAAAGAAGAAGACTGGGGAATTTCTCACATTTCAAAATCTAAGTGAAGTAAGAGTCTTCCAATGTGAGAGTCTCAAATGTGTGTTTTCAGACTCCGTGGCTCGATCTCTAAATCAACTGAGGGAGGTATGTATAGAAGATTGTGGAGTGGAAACAATAATTGGTGATGCGGAATCAGAAGAGAGAAAAGTGGCTACAACATTTACATTTCCTAAACTAACCAGCATCGACCTTAAGAGACTGCCAAGACTGGAGTGCTTCTACAAGAGGGAACACACAATCGAATGGCCAGCATTGAAGAATTTAGACGTGGTTGGTTGTGACAAAATATCTGTTCTGGATTTTTTTAGTCATCCCGAAAATCAAAGAGATAATTCAGCACTAAAGGTACGTAACATCAATTACATCCTTTAAGCACTAAAGGTTGTGACAAAGTATTTGTTTTGGATATTTATACTCAGTCCTAAAGGAAATGAAAAATGGTTTCCATTTTAAAAAAATTAATGCAAAAGGCGTATTTTTGTTACTCTTGGATAAAATTATAATTTTTGCAAAATGTGACTACTTTATACAATTTTTCCAAATTTAAAATTATGGATGCTATTTCAAGTTGATATCCTAAATATGGAATTTTGTTTGTTATTTTGGAACTGTTAAATCTGGGTGACGTGGCATACATGTGTCGTCACTCGATTGCCCCTGTCAACCGAAGTTAACGGCACTGTTATGAAATAAAGGTTAATTACACCTTGTCCGTACTAAAGTGGCGCATTTTACCCTTACTACAACAATAATAAAAAGTTTACTTAAAGTTAGCTAATTGCGTTTTTTACACTTACCTCTAACACCGTTAGAATTTGGATGGAAAACCTAGTCTCTTTCAAAATGACAAAAACTTAATCTTCCACACAATTTTGGTGAGCAAATATGTAAGAATCAATAATGATCTAATATAGTATCTTTACAATTATTTTTAGGGAAAATGACACTTTTGTGCACTTGAATATACACTTTTGACATTTTCATACCTTAACTTTTTTTTTCTCTTTTTTTCATACCTTACTTTCATTTTGGGACAACTTTTTTCAGAAATTTCAAAATATCCAAAATACCTCTGAATTGAACCAAAATTAAATCTGGTTTAATTTTGGTCCAATTAAAGAGTGTGAAAAGACGAAATTGCCCTCAACTATTCATCAAATTTTCAAAAGTATGCCACCCTTTCAACTATTCATCTCCTCCTCCTCCGCCACCCCCTCCTTACCGGCGTTTCACCGGCATTCATCGTCGGGGTTTCTCTAGCATGTGGGGAGCACGGTGGACCGATGAGGCCTCCAGAACACCTCTGCCAAGGTGTCTGTCTCGACCCCATCGTCCTCGAAACCTCCTTCTCGTCTTCTCCGGTGATTCTTCACCGGAGCCGGCAATGGTTCTTCCTCTGCAGCCTCCACAACACAAAATAGCAAGCATCGACGAGGTGGGCAGCGGGCAGCGAGTGTGCCAGAACATATTTTCCAGCACACTTTCCGGCGAGTGGAAATTTTGGCACAACTTCGGTCACCTCCACCAACTCCGGTCACTCCGGTCACCAGGTACGAAGCCCAGCAGGTAAGCTCCGGCAATCGACGATGCTCACGATTCTCCGATGATCGACGAAGTGCTCACGATGCTCTGTTTTGATGAAGTAGGAGGGTCCAATGACATTCCCTTGAAAATTTGATGAATAGTTGAGGGTAATTTCGTCTTTTCACACTCTTTAAAAAATTGAGCCGGTTCTCTCCATTAGACCAGGGGTAATTTCGGTATTTTGAGAATTTTAGGAGTAAATTGTCCAAAATAAAAGTCAGGTATGGAAAAAAGAGGAAAAAAAAGTTTGGGTATGAAAGTGTCAAAAGTGTATATTCAGGTGCATGAAAGTGTCTTTTTCCCTTATTTTTATTCTAATTTGATACTTAAAAATACTTTTGTTTCAAATTTAGAATTATGGATGCTATTCCAAATTGGTATTCTTAAATCATGGTGACGTGGCATACATGTGTCATCACTCAATTACCCCGTCAACATAAGTTAGCGGCATTGTTAAGAATACCTAAATAGAACATGTACTAACTTCGATTAAATTATTTATTCAGTTAAATATTATAAAATTTGACAATTATTTATGCAATAAATAAATTTTCAATGAAATAAATACAAGTACTAAGTTGATTATTAATTTGTAAGCGACCAAATTGAAATTTTTTTAAAAAACTTTACTCTAGTGATCGTTCCTCATTAGTTTACCTATTTTGAAAAGGTTAAGACTTTTTTTGTAGCACAAAAGGAAAAGTCACTTGAGAAATAAAGTTGTAACACATATTCTCCCGTAAGTTCTGAATCCAAATCCAAATCTCGCTGAAAGAAATAAGACAATCATAGATTAACATGTGGCAACTGAACAAATAACATGAAAGAAGCATGCACAAAAGAAAAAATGTATATGGAAATATATAGCTCGGGAAGGATTGTTTTAACACAATAATTATTTGGTGTTGTTTAATTGTTTTTCAGGTATTCTCCAGGTTGGAGTATATGAGCATCAGAAGCAAAGACATGACGAAAATACTAGCCCTGTGTGACCTTTCTCCCCAACCCCTCCACCTTACAAGCTTATCCATTACTGAGTTTAACGATGAATTGGTTGCTTTTCTATCAAAGTTTCTCAGCATAATTCATCAGTTGCAAACATTTGAAATACGCAACTGCACATTCCAAGAGATACTTCCATGTCAAGGAGAAGTCATTGATCACTTATTTCTTCCTCAATTGACTACTCTAAAACTTGTGAAGCTGCTAGAATTGACGTATATCTGCAAGCAAGATCAGCACTTGTCATTCGTTCCTAGAATCCTCGACAGACTTGCGTTTCTAAACGTGAGTGAATGCCCTCGTCTTACAAATTTAGTACCACCCTTTGTATCTTTCAGTTCACTAGAGGAATTGTACGTCGATGATTGTGGTGGACTGATCAACTTAATACAACCGTCAACGGCTAGAAGTTTAGAGAAACTTCGGATGCTGGGCATACGTGAATGCGGAATGATTGAAGAAATAATAGGAGACAAGGCGGGAGGTGACGATGAAGAGTCTTCACGGGATGATGAAATTATTTTCAGCAAATTAAACTTTTTGAGCCTTGACAAGTTACCAAGGCTCACAAGTTTCTGCTCATCCCGTAATTACAACTTCAATTTCCCTTCATTGGATTGTGTATATGTGAGAGAATGCCCCAACATGAAGACCTTCTGTGGTGGAATCACAACCACACCAAATCCCTGGAAGGGAGACCTTAATACAATTATACAGCAGAGGTACGCAGAAATGGTACGCCCCTGTTCATACTTTACTCTTCATTATTATCTTATTCTCCTCTCCTTTTCCTACTTACTTTCTTTCCTCTCTTTTTTTGAAATGACTTTCTTTCCTTTTTTTAATTAAAAGTTTTGAACCTTTCTTGTTTGAGTAGTCAATAATCTTAACTGTTTCTTGTATACCTCAAATTGGCTAGCTCAGTCCTTTTTTATTATCAGAATAAATAGATGGTTCCCACGGAATTGGAAAAATAAATGAGACAATTATCAAATAATACTGAAGTACCTTAAAGAAACGTCATACTAACCTTTTAAAGTTCAATAAATACTAAGAAAATTGAGAACATTTGAACTATACGATGGTTTTTGTTCAAAAATACATGTTTGCACATGTAAAAGTAACCAATTCAGTTGAAAATTGACTCTTTAAATAAATGATTTATAATATTGTTCCCCGCCATTTATTAGAAATTGGTCATCTACTAGCTCTATGTCCAATGTAAGATTTATAGAAAAGTTAAACGATTCTGCATCCTGTTTCTAGGGGTTTAAATCTTTAGATTGTTTATTTTGGTTTATTCCTGGTGGTGCAGGCAAAACAAATGTGTCTTTTTTAGCACTTTAAGTTTTCAATTGCGTGTCATGAGTTAAAATTCTAAAATAAAAAAAAATTATGTAGTTTTGAGATCCAATATTCGATTTGAGTGTTTCTTACTTGATTTCATGTATTTTTAGAGAGTCTGATCATTACTTTAAATTTTGAAAAGGAGATGTATATGTATGGATCAAATTAATGAATTTTAACTCTAAACTTTGAAAATCATCTGGAAAGGTGATGATAAAATGACCCATTTTACCTTACTAAGGGAGTAAACAAAAAAAATGACAGTATATAGATTAAGGTGCAAAACACTTGTTTTTTCTGGCTTTCAGGAGGCTACAAGACTGGCCACCGCAATTCCATCAATCTCATCGAGCAAGCATTTTGAAGTAGAAGCTCAAACCCATGAGAACTCAGCGGAGGAGCTGAGTGAGACAATAATGGAAGGTCAGAATGCTACGGATCAAGAAAAGGTGGCTGATCTTTGTGAGAAGGATAAAGGAAAAGAAGTTGAGGCTAGTCCTTCTTGTTCCAGTTGGACCGCCAATTCACCTGATGAAGCACAAGGGGTACGCTTCTTGATACTACTCTATGCTATCATTCTTCTTAACGAAAGTGGCAAAAAGTGCCCTATAAGTCTGTTCTCAACTTGAACTCTTCAGGCAAAAAAAGGGTAATTAGAATAGATTTAATGTGTACTTCATGCTTACTCTTAACTTGTAAAATACCATATGCCTTCTATTTTCTCAATTTCAGGAGGTTCAGATATTGGCCGCTGCAGTTCCAACAATCTCTCCCAGAAAACAGATTGAGGAAAAAGTTCAATCTCATGACAAGCCAGCCGGTGAGCTTGTTGAGCCAAGAAAGGAGGAAATGAATGGTGGTATCTACGAGCTTGTAAATCAAGACCAAGTTCGTGAGATCATTGAGGAAGACCTCCAAGGAGGGAACGAAGTTGGCATGGTCACCGAACCAGTAAAACTGGCCGATACTTGTGACAAAGGTACAGAAAGAAACAGAAATTTACTTTTCTAAAAGGCTGTGAAGTATTTTGAAAATTCCTGCAATGAACTTTCTTGTTTTTCTGTTAATTATACAGTCGAAGAACAAATCATTGCACGGCCTATAGCTTCCCAGCAAAATGACTTTGAGGATTTGCATGCGAGTAAGCAATTCATTCCATTGATGAGCAAAGTTCTTGAAATTCTTCAAACTCGGCCTTTGAACAACATGAGTGCACGACATGTCCAATTCATGGAGGATGCTTCTCGTGATCTGTCCGACATGAATTTCCCGGTGGAATGGCTTAGTCCTTATGTTGAAAAGGCCAGGAAATGGTTATCAGTTGTGGACAGAGCAAAGGCAATATCAGAGGTTGAGCTGAAGATTGCTCAAGTAGAGGTGCAGCTGCAACAACTCAAAGAGACCAAGAAAGCTCTGGAACAAGAAAATAAGGTAATTGCACCTAGTGTCGATTTCGATTTGGATAAACCACTGTATGTGGAATAAATATATTACTGCTATTAGTGTTTAATGTATGTAATTAGACTGCTAATGTTGTATCATTCATTCGATGTTTTTGTATAACTTTGAAAGGAAGAGTTTGATCTTTCAGTTCAGACAATTGATTTCCATTATATAGTTTGGTTGTTGTGAATGATATTTGAGCAATTTTTCCCCATTTGGTGAATTCTATTGTTGCCATTTTCGTTATATCTTTCATTACAATTGCTGTTGAAGAAAAGTATTCAAATTACCTTTGATGATTGGTGAGCATCTATTTATACAACAATATATTGGGTACAAAGAGATCTTTACTAAGAATTTACTAATAAGCTGAGAATTAGGCATGATTCCACCAAGTAATGGGAGCAATCAAAACTTATTTGCAACTACGACAATTCTGGGAAACCCGTCAACACTCTCACTCAAGTTGGAACGTACGACAAATCGAATTTACGAAGTAGGCTGTCAGTAATTTATTTTGAATTTACGAAGTAGGTTATTAAATAATTGCAATGTTACTTTAGCATTAAATTTGATTCCCGGACAAAAATAGAAAACCATTAATTGTTTAATAAGCTGGCTCTTTAAATGACTGCACCTATATCAATTCAACCATGTATAAAATTAATAGGGCTGATTGCATGTGAATAATAGTGAGGTTAGAGTGGAGATGTAGGAATTATAAATCATCCGCATATAGTTTGGATGATCTAAGGCAGTATCATTACTGTTTTGGATTAGTACTGTATAGTTTCCTGTTTGTAATGGAATGCTTCCATTGTATTATGGACATCAACAATTATCAATAAAACTTGCAGTAGTCTCGAGCGCCATAATCGCGAAAGCTATCTTTAGCTTGGGGGTGAATTGAATCGGATCGGAGCATTGAGATGTCGTTCTGATGTGGTGCGGTTGAAGAAGTTGAAGAAGTCGGTATGCATAAGTTAGAACACCCGAAGTTATCGCGAAAGTGTCATATTTGGACTAAAAACTAGTGTTTGCCGGACAGAAACGACGAATTTCAACCAACGGAGATCATATGGAGGGACAAATCACGTTTTATAAGTTTCAGGCAGTTCTAGCTTCTGCATACCGACTTTTTCGATCGCACTGCATCACGTTCGTGTACGTGTTGGAGCTGTCGACGAAGGGGAAGGCGATAATCTCTGTTGAGGTACTGCAGAACCTTTTTGATGATACAGTTCCAAGAAGAGTCCTTGCAAGGTCTTTAACCCAACCTGCACATGATAGTAGTCGATAAAAAGTCACTTGAGAAATAAAGTTTTCTAGCACATTTTCCCCCGTAAGTTCCGAATCCAAATCAAAATTTTGTTGAAAGGTAAAAGAGGAAAAATGACATTTTAATTAGTACAACTATCATTTTAACTTATGCAAGTGTCATGAGTATTAAAGGTTTTCTCTTTAGCAAACTCTATCTAGCTTTATTAAATTTTTATTGAAAGGACAAGATTGTCATTCAATCTTAACCCTTGTTTTATGTTATATCATTAATTAAATATGAAGCAAATCGGTTTCAAGATTTACAAACCCTAATAAGTAGCTTGACTCGTTTATCAAACGACTCAACTTTGCGCTCAATTTGGACGAGTCCCGCACTTACACCGTCCGATGCGCCCTCTCTGGCGTCTCCGACTTCGCTGATCGTCGAATTTATGTGCGCCGTCGACTCTATTTTTGTGGTCCGAGAGGTCGTTTGATCAGAACATGATGGGCCTCTTTTGGTGCTCTGATGAAGTTTTTATAATTTTGTATTTAAGAGGTTCTGTTGGGTATGATTAAACAGAGCTTATAATTATGAATTGTGTGTAACCTATGCTTCAACCGTTTTGATTCATTGAGCCCCATTGCATTCCGTATTTAATTGGGGTATATAATTATTTAATTGTCAATGGTATAATTTTGAATACGGAAAATGGTTGGTTTTTTATTTTTGAATGATTAATTATATACTTTTTGGGGTAGATAACGGGGAATTTTTGTTCCTTTCGAGATTGGAGTGAGGTGGAAGAGCAGGTTTTCGAGTACGACGAGTATCACTAAAATCGCTTTGTTACTGTCCCTAAAAACATGTTTAAAATAACTTTAGTGACTTCCGCTCTATGCTTTGTCAAATTGGAGACTCAAGTTTGGAGATTTTTGTTATTAGTAAATGTGTGGAGACCACCTCCTTTTATCATGTTTTATCAACAAATGTTTTGAACTAACTTTTTGAGAAACAGTGTTATCAATCTTCTAATTTCCTTATCAGCATGTGAAGAAAAGACCTGCATGTATTAAGATTCGAACTCATGACCTCACATATTATTATTTTATCATTTAATCTTGTACTCATGCTCAGGGGAGGAGATGATCATACCAAATTGAGGAACGAAAAGAACTATGACCAAGATGTAAATGAGTTAAATTTTTAACGAGTTGTTTGAGTTTGATTCATTAAATATTTGATCCGGCCTCGTTATAATGTAGTCGAGACTAATTTGAGCATAACAGTAGACTCGTTTAGTAAACGAGCCGATGTCAAACCCCGTGCTGGGCTCTTATTGGGCCTGTTCGTTTGAGCACGACGAAGACCATTTCCATCATTCCATGACTGTGAACTGTGAAGAGACCTCCATTCAAGTCAAATACAGAAACACCTTCGATTTCGAATTCGAATTCGATCTTGGCGCACCCAGAAATCGCCATGGCCGAGCACGAGCACGAGCACGAGCATGAGCACATGGTTGATTCAGGCGAGAGCGAGTCGTCGATCTTCGATCGATTCCATGTCGGCACCAAATGCTAAAACCCTAGCATCAACCTTCTCAGTCAATACTTGCTATTTTTCTCCAGAAACTTCATATTATAGATAGTTTCTGTGCAAACCATAAATATCAATCCATCACTGTTGTGTTGAGGCAGCTGTGGGTGGAGCCATCACCATCACATTCAGGGTCTTTAGTCTTTACCTTTACCAAAATTAGGATTGTGATTTAGATTCCACGAATGTGCTGTGTTTTGAATGTGCTGTGATTTTTGCTTTCTCTTTTACTCACAATCCTCAGTTTTCCTTGCAACTTGTGCATTGTAAAAGCACTGCAGTTTCTCTACATCATTTATTCATTACTGCCTAAAACTTTCTTGATTCGGGTTCTTTGCTTGTACACTCTTCTTATGCTAGCTGGTTCTTGCTTGTTATTATTTGATCTGATCATTTGTAGTGTGCTGAATTGATTCCTATGGCAGATCTTGTTCTTGAATATGGCTTGTTTTCTTGTACGACGGACTCTTCTTCGTATTGGCAAATGTTTTTAGTCAGTCTCAGGTATAAATGTCCATGTCACTATTTTCTCATTTCTCATTCTCTTTTGAGGGAGTTGTTTTCTTTGATCAAGTGTAAAAGAAGAAATTACTACAGTTAGAGCTTAATTTTCTATTTCTTCCAATTTGTAAATACTTTTTCATAAATGACAGAAATGCCCTAGTAGGCTCTTCATTTCATTTTATGGTAAAATGACTTAAATGTCCCTCATTCCATTTCAAATTTTTAGTGAGAGGAGGCGTATGATTCCATTCTTAACTCACCATCGCAGCAGGAGCTTCCACCGGAGCAAGTCTCTACACCCAACAATTTGGGCATGGTAAAAAATGGAGGTTTTGGGACGGAAATGGACGCGTGAAAATGGAGGTTTCAGGAAAGAAATGGGTTTGAGGATGCGTGAACTTGAAGGCCGAGTCATGTTTGGTGCAACCCGAGACAATTTGGGCATGGTAAAAAATGTAGGGTTTAGGACCGAAATTGGGTTCGTGAAGGTAGAATAGTGTTTGAAATGAGACGAAAAATTTGCTCATATTTGTTAGGTTGGTCAGTAGTTGAAATCAAGATTGTTGAGGCTTTGAAATGGAAATCGATGAGATAAAAATCAAATTAAAAGAGACTTCTATTTTAAGATCATATTGTGAAAGAGCCTCTTTTTATTTTAGATCTAGTCATATAAATTACTTGTATAAGACAATTTTCAGTTTTTGGTCCATTATGTGTGCTCTGGTATTTAGGTCAAGGTTGAAGAACAACTAGAGTCGCGCAGGAGGTTGAAGACAACACATAAAAACAACTTTTTAGTTTATTTTACTATGTTATATACTTAAAACGGGTACACAATGACTAAGTTGACTGCCTGACCTAGTGGTAGTGCACATGTGTTGTTTCTGTCAGGTCATGAGTTCAAGTCACTAAGAAAGTAGAAATGACAAGACACGATTATTTAATTGTTGATTTTTTATTTTTTATTAATTAATTATACTTTTGGGGTAGATATTGGGGAATTTTCGTCCCCTTTGAGATTGGAGTGAGGTGGGAGAGCATGTATTCGAGCATGACGAGTATCACTAAAACCGCTTTGTTAATGTCCCTATAAACATGTTAAAATAAATTTAGCGACTAGCACTCTACACTTTGTCAAATTGAAGACTCAAGTTTGGATATTTTTGTTTTTGTTTTTGTTTTTGTTTTTATTGTTTTTTTGAAGTAGATATTTTTGTTATTAATAAATGTGTGGAGACCATCTTTTTTATTATTATTTTTATCAGCAAATCAGAAAAATCTCATGTTTTGGGCTGATTTTTGGGAAATCGTGTTATCAGTCTTTTAACTCATTTATCAACATCTGAAAGAAAGGCCCGCATGTATCGAGATTCGAACTCAGGACCTCACATATTATTTTTATCATTTAACACATGTATTCATACTGAAGGGAGGAGATGATTACCCCAAATTGAAGAACATAAAGAGCTATGATTATGATGTAAACGAGTTAAATTTTTAAAGAATTGACTTTGATTCATTAAGTACTTGATTCAGTCTTGTTATAATAGAGACTGAGCATAATTTGAGCTTAACATCAGGCTCATTTTGTAAACGAGTCGAGCTCATACTTGATTTCTTAAATCTCAATATGCTCTTGAGCCAGCTCGTTTGATATTTAATTCATTAATATATTTGTTTAATTTTTATAATAAAATTAGTCGAGTGGAATCGAGCTGACTCGTTTAGTATTTTATGAACTATTTACTTTTATTAAATTTTAATTTTAATGAATATTGTATTAAAAATTAAGAAAGCTGAGTCAAGTTCGAGTTTAGTTGCATAAGCTGGTTGAGCCAAACATTTTTTTTGGGCCTATTCGTTTGAGCACGACGAATAGCATTTCCATGACTGTGAAGAGACCTTCAGTCAAAAACAGAAACACATTCGATTTCAAATTAGATCTTGGCGCACCCAGAAATCGCCATGGCCGAGCACGAGCACGAGAGCGAGTCGTCGATCCTCAATCGACTCCATGTCAGCACCAAATCCTAAAACCCTAGCCTCAACCTTCTCTATCAATACTTCATCTAATTGCTATGTTTCTCCATCACTGTCTGCGCAAACTATAATTTTCAATCCATCACTGTTGTGTTGAGCCAGCTGTGGAGGGAGCCATCAGGGTCTTTAATCTTTACCTTTACCAAAAGTAGGATTGTGATTTAGATTTTAATTTTTAGGGATAATTAAAGAAACATTTCTTAAAATTGGCTAAATCTCACGTGATACTTTTAGAATTATTTTTTCTAAAGACACGCCTACTTTGACAATTTATCTCATTCGTATTCTTTTTGTTAAAAATTAATATAAAAAATACTAAAATGATCCTGAATGTATTTTCAATCCTCAAACACATTTGTAGTGTTTGAAAACTACACATAATTCACTCATTAAGAGGAAAACGAGACCCTTATAGTGACTTACTGAGACAGAATTGAGGACTATACACCTCTACACACACAGTTCATAACCATTTGTATGCCTCCCAAGTATCAATACAGTAATCATCAAGCAATAGCATAAACAAGTTGTTAAGTGGACTAATTTGTTTCAGAATTAACACTGGAATGGACTTGGAAAAGGCAATAATCAGCTAAATTGAAGTGAAATCAAACAAAAGGGGCAGTAAATTAGTTATAATCCGGTTCTTGGAGGCCACGAGAACCCTTCCCTCATCGTCCAATACGAACCCAGCCGGTGGCTTTGGAAGTGGCATCGACGCTCGAATTTGATTTGGGTATTTTGATCTATCAGTTGAAAAAATGGTGATAAACTCGAATTTGAGCTTCAGATTTAATTGTAAGATGTTTTAAGCTTTCAATAGCAGATAATTATTAGTTGATAGAAAATTGTTCTTTCTTTTCAAGGGATTTGTTTAATTTGTTACTGGAGAGACAAGGATGAGGTGAGAGATAATTTCATGAACAGATTAAATTCATGGTGCAATTGAATGTTTAACACAAATTCATGAATTAAATATCACACAGTCATTCTTGATTATGGCCGACTTTCACTTAAACATACTTAACTTCAAAATGAACATGTGAAATCTTCAAATTTAAAAAAGTTTCGCTTTATACATTAACATTTTTGTGAAATGACAAAAGTACTATTGCATTAAAAAAAATTTTGATTTTTTGTTTTCTTATATATTTTCTTCAAAAACAAAAAATAAGAACAATATTTTAATATTAATTTTTTAATTTTTTTTATAAAAAATTATAAAATAAAAAACGATGTTTAAAAATCATTTTTTATTATTTTTATAAAATATTGTTTTCTTAAAAATTATTTTTACTACTAACAAATTTTGTTCTTTATTTTTTACCACAAGAACATTATAGAAAAAAGTTTAAAATCAATTTTATTTATTTATGTTAATTTTTTAATACAAGTGTATTTTCGTCATTTCATAAAAAGTTAACTAAATTTTCAAAAAAGTTAACGGAAAAAGGTAAAGTGAAACTTTTTCAAAATTAAAAGACTCCACAAGTTGATTTTGAAAGTAAAGGGGCTAAGTGAAACTCGATCATATTTTGTGAAGTTTTCCATTAAAACACATTTTAACTTATTTTGATGGGAATAAACAGAATAATATAAGTGAGATAAATTATTAAAATAAGAGATACCTCTAGGAAGAATAATTTTAAAAAGTGCCCGTAAGATTTGACTATTTTAAAAAAATGATGTTTGAAATTATTCCTAATTTATACGTGACTTGTGAATTATTGAGTCTCTTCTCTCACCTTTATCAAAAGTACAGAAAATGAAAAAAAAAGATTCTATATCTGATAACAGCTCAGCTTGCTGTGTGTTACTGAGTAAGTATTGGTGTTGTTAGTGTTAGCAAATGTGAGATTGTGGGCCTGCAAAACAGAAGATAAGGTTTGATATTTTGTTGATGTCCACACAGAAGTCTCTACATCATTTATTCAACATATTCATTACTGCCTAAAACTCTCTCGATTCAGGTTCTTTGCTTGTACACTCTTCTTATGCTAGCTGGTTCTTGATTTTGGATCTTGTGAACTGAGATCCTAGTAGTTTTTCTACATTATTTCATATATTCATCTCCTGGTAAACCTTTACTTCTCTGAATTCTCCATCCTTATTCAGCTAATATTTTCTGTTCTCTTCTTGTTTGCTCTTTTTTTGTGTGTATGTGAGAACTGTCGTCTTGTGCTATTGTTTTGCTTCCATTCCATTCTGTCTTTTACTAATTTGCCAACTCTCTTTGTGGTTTATTGTTTGGTAAGTAAAATTGTTTCAGTAGTTATTATTTGGAATTTATTTTGATTCATTTTTCCATTTTTGTTAGATTCAAAATGGCAGAAATAGTTTCCACCATCGCAACCACTGTTTTTGACCACTCTCTTGGTGTCATTGGGAGGCAAATTGGGTACCTGTGTAAATACAAGAAGAATGTAGATAATCTCAAAGTGCAAATTGAGAAGCTGGATAAAGAAATAGGTGACATGAGCCATCGCATTGCTGTTGCAGAAAATAATGCAGAGAGGATCAGAGATGGGGTCAGGAGCTGGCAGAGTGATGCAGACAAAATCAGTGAGGAGGCAAAGGAAATTCTTCAAGCATATGAAGAGAAGGGGAAGAAGAAGAATAGGTGCTTCATGGATTTGTCTCCAAGTCTTGTTTCGCGTTATCAGTTCAGCAGGAGAGCATGCAAAAAAGGGAAGGAGGTCCAGCAAGTTATCACAAAAGCAGACCAAGTCGAAAAAGTTTCCGACCTTGCCGTCCGCCCTCCTTTGGTTCAAAAAATTCCAAGTGCGCTGTCTGCCGAAGGTCTGTTGACCTTTGATTCAAGAAGGTCAACTTTGGAGGGTGTCATGAAGGCACTGCAGGATGAAACTAACAACACCATCGGAGTGTACGGTCTTGGCGGCATGGGGAAAACCACGCTTGCTAAACAAGCTGCATCAAGAGCTGCTGAAGAGAAGATGTTTGAGGAAATTGTACTGGTACTCGTAACCCAGACCGTAGACATGAAAGAAATTCAAGGACAAATTGCAAGCATGTTAAGTATGAGTTTGTCGGAAACAAGTGTAGCAGAAAGGGCATGTCGCATACACGAGAGATTGAAGGGGAAGAAGGTTCTCGTCATTTTAGATGATCTTTGGAAAGAGCTACATTTAAAAGAAGTGGGAATTCCATATGGTTGCAAGATGCTGCTGACCTCTAGAGATCTCCGTGTGCTAGAATCAATGGAGACTGATAAGCAATTACTTCTGGAAGAGCTACAAGAAGAAGAAGCCTGGAGATTGTTTGAAGAGAAGACTATCGATGCTATTAGAAACCCCGCTTTCCTTACCGTTGGTAAGGAAGTTGTGAAAAGATGTGCAGGTTTGCCTGTTCTTATCGTCACAGTTGCAGCATCTCTATCAAAGCAGCAAGATTTAAAAGTATGGAAGGATGCATTGACACAACTCAAAAAGATGAACAACAAACAAATGCATGACATTGTTAACTCAGCCATCGAGACCATCAGTTACAATCACTTGGAAGCGAGCCACAAACAACTATTTTTGCTGATTGGTCTACTCGGAGGCTATGCTTCTATCGAACCGTTGCTGCACTATAGTTTGGGTTGGGATTTGTTTGATGGAGAGGTAGCAAGGGTAGAAGAAGCAAGAAATAGTCTGCATAAAATGATCTTTGACCTGAAGGGATCTTGCTTATTGCTGGATGGTGACAATCAAAGAGATAGAAACTCCATAAGAATGCATGATGTTGTTAGAGATGTCGCCATATCAATTGCCAAAAAGGATTTAAATTTGTTTTTAATTGGAGAGAATGATGTTGAAATGAATGCATGGCACGAGGATGCATCTCTTGAAAAGTGTGGCGCAATGGTTCTTCGTGGCTGTCGCAGCTTTCCTCTACTTTTGGAATGCCCATCGCTTAAATTGTTTATCCTCGGTGAATACTACAACAGTTCCTCACCATCAATCCCAGACACCGTTTTTGAGAAGACAACCAAACTTAAAGTCTTAGACATGTCTAGACAGAATTTTTCAGGATTGCCTTCATCTCTTTCCCTTCTAAAAGACCTCCAAACATTGCGTTTGGAGAATTGTGATAACCTGATAGACATATCTCAAGTTGGAGAATTGAAGAACCTTCAGATACTTAGCTTTGCCAAATCTAATATTCAAGAGCTGCCGATTGGAATAGGACAACTTTGCAAGCTAAGGTTGCTAGATCTAAGTTATTGTTCCAAGCTCAAAGTAATTCCTGCAGGTCTTATAGCAGGTTTGTCCCGATTAGAAGAATTGAAGATGAGGCGCGGCTTTGACAGATGGGATGCTGAAAAAAGCAATGCTAGTCTTGTGGAGCTAAAACATTTGACCACCCTCAGCACTTTGGAAATAGCAGTTTCAAATGCCAAACTTCTTTCAAAAGATTTGGATTTTGAAAAGTGGGAAAAGTCTGAAATAATTGTGGGAGGTATGTGGGGATCGTGGGACTTCAAGGATTGGCTTGACCGGCTAGAAATCACAAGAAAAATTTGTCTGCAACATAGTACTACAAGCATTAATCATTTGGAGTACGGAGTGAAGAGGTTGTTTAAGGGAACAGAATGTTTATGTCTAGGGGAACTGAAGGACATCAAGAATGTTACTCCAACATTGGATGGAGATGGTTTTCTGGAATTGAAGCATCTTCGCATCGAAGAAGATTATGAGATTCAATACATTGTCAATGCGGAGGATGGACAACAGAAGGTCTCCTTTCCTTCTTTAGAGTCATTGCACCTGAGTCGTCTAATGAAGTTGCAGCAATTATGCAATGGTCAGTTGATGGAAGAATCCTTCTCCAAATTAACAACTGTGACGGTGGAAAATTGTGACAAATTAAAGAGCTTATTTTATTTCTTAATGGCTACAAGGCTTCAATGCCTTAAAGAAATCAATGTTTCTGAATGTGATGCATTAGAGGACATTGTGGCAGAGAAGGGCGGAGATTATGTTGATGTTAACACTACAAAGATAGTGTTTGCTCAGTTGCGTAAATTATCACTACAATCTTTACCCAAGCTCAAGAACTTTGTCTCGAACCAGAAGTCATTGATAACGAATATGGAGTCCGAAGAAATCATTTCGGAGGAAGCCCAGTTCAAATCTTCCATGCCGTTTTTCGAAAAGGTAAATTTATTTCCTTGCATACATTTCACAATCTCTATAACATCTAATTTGTTTGTGTTCATGATCCCAATTCTAATACTACCAGTCAATTGTCAAAGCAGTGTCAAGTGGATTTGCAGAAACAAAGCTCATATGTTAATTTAGGCCATCTCCAATCTATATATTCAAAAATTATTACCTAATGATTGAGTCTCTATATTTATTTCTCTCCAACACAATCTCTAAAATTATCTCTATCTGTCACATCAAATACTACTTTTATTATTTAATAATTTTACGTATTATATTTATATAATTCTAATTCTAATAAATTATTGAAATATATACATTAATTTACTAAAAATAAATGTCATATAATAATCAAAATTTTATATAATAAAATATTAAAAATAACACATCTAATAAAACACAATTAATTATACGAGCTAGTATACTCGCCCAACGTGTAATTTTAGTCAATATTTCAATCTTCTTAGTGAATAAGACGAATAATCGTGTTCGTTTATTTATTATTGTAATTGAAAATCTATATTTGTTGTCGAAATTTTATTTAAAATCCTTATTTGTCGTCAATTATAATGAAAAGTATATTTTGTAAAATAATGTACAAATGAAGTTATAATGCAATAATTTTTATATATTCAATTTACAATCAAATTAAATAGATTAATTAATTTTTTTAAAAAAAAGTAAACATAAATTACACTCATAAATAAAAATAAATTTAGATACACATTTATTACACTCATAAATAAATAAAAAATAATAGTCTTTCACTTAACACTCATTTATTCACTTTTGGTGATTACTATAGTGTGTATTCAAATTTGAAGACTCACTGTAGCAAATATGCATATTTGGATACCTGCGTTGCGTTGGAGAAGATAGTGTCCAAATATGCAAGAAAAAATTGCATATTTGAAGACAGGTTGGAGATGTCCCGTTGATCTATAAAATTACATATTTTTTCTAATAAATCTTGTCATGGTGCTACATTAGATTAATTAAATTATATAATTAATTAACTGAATCCAAATTAATATATTGGTTTAGGGATAATGGCTAAAAGATGCTGACACTTTTACCAGAGAATGTGAACGTGTACTGTGTTAGTGATGAAAATGTTTATGAATTTTATTATTTTGTGCAAAATATATTTATTTTCACAAAAATATGAAACTGCCCATAAAATTTTAATTCATAAAAAATATTTTTTAAAAATAAATAGTTTTCTAAATTTTATTTTCATAATAATTTGTATAATTTTTTTAATTACCTTTTTAAAATTAAATATTGTAATTAGTCTAAAGTAACTCCCTCCCTACTCTTTGTTGTTACTAGTCTAAAGTAACTTCTTGCCATTATCCTATCTTTGTCATTATCCTATCTAAAAATAAAAATGGGAGAATTTTAAAAATTATTATTTTATTGGATTTTGAATTTAGGGGTGATTGTAACATGGGCTTCCATGTCAATTTTTGAGCTACATGTTATTACTGCAGACACTCAATTGTTTTTAAGCCTACAACATAGACCTACTATTTATATTATTTAATTTAAATCAACAACACTATTTATATATAATAAATTATTTTATTATCTTGATAATTAAAGAAAAAAGTAGTGATTAAATTGAGAATGATTTTTTAGAAATTCAAGAAAATAAAACTAATGCAATTTTGTTTAAAGGAGATTGACAGTGGCACCTATAATTTTTTTCTTTTTATGTAGTTAATTTATTATGTAATATAGAATTATTTAATATAGAATTATGTAAGTAATTAATTATTTCACACATACAATTATACATAATTAATTATTGGAATATAATTAATTAATTAATTCAACCTTTAATTATTCATATATATATATATATCTAAAGTAACTTCTTGCCATTATCCTATCTTTTATTCAAATTATGATGAAATATATTGGCCTCTTGTGCAGGTTTCATTTCCTGAACTAGAGGAATTGCAACTTAACAAGATTGACACCAACTTAACCCATATATGGAGCCACAAACTCCAGGAGATGCCCTGTTGCAACTTAACAAGATTGATAGTACAAAATTGTGACAACTTGAAGTATTTATTTACCTCGTCCATGGTTACTGTTCTTGTGAGACTTCAACAATTGTATGTTGAAGGTTGTGAGGGGATGACGCAAGTTGTTGCAAAGGAAGAAGGAGAAACAAAAAAGGAGACAATCATCTTTCCTCAATTAAGCTATCTCCACCTTTCTGGTTTGTCTAACCTGACAACATTCTATCAGGGAATTGAAGAAATGGACTCGAATGAGACCGTACAACCACTCTTCAATGAAAAGGTTTATTTTTTGTTTATCCCTATTTATAAGTGTTTCATATTAGATTAGTTTGTAGTCGGTACCAGAAGTGATAACTCTGAAACCGGGTCTTGTTTAATAGTTGGTTCTCACCAAAATGAGGCTATCATTACAGGTACAATTTCCTGGTTTGAAGACTTTGTATATTAACAACTTGGATAGCATCAAGGCAATATGGCCAAACACGATGAAAAAAACACAGAATTGGAAGAAGGATACTCCGACCTTTCAAAATCTACAGAAATGTGAACTCAGTCTGTGCAAGGGTCTAAGACATGTATTCCCCGCTTATGTGGCTCGGTCTTTGAATCAACTTGAGAAGCTGAGCATTGAAGATTGTGGAGTGGAAACAATAATAAGCTATGGGGATACAGAATTAGAAGAGATAAAAGCAGGTGAGGTAGCTACAACATTTACATTTCCTAAAGTGATCCATATCAATCTTAGGAGGCTATCAAAACTGAAGTCATTGTACCCAAGTGAACATACAATCTTGTGGCCCGCTCTAGAGATATTACAAGTGTATGATTGTGACATGATTCAACCATCGATGCTTACATTATTCTCAATTGAAAAGGTAAGCCACCATATTTTACTTGGAAATTTGCTACGTAATATGCACAAATTTGTCATGAATTTGTTGACAAGATTTCTTTCCTTGGTAATTCATTCCAGGTTGCAATTCCATCAGGCACGATGAGCTTCAAAAATCTTTTGGAAATGGAAATATGCAGCTGTATTAGTTTGAAGTATCTGTTCACTCCTTCCGTTGCTGCGGGTCTTGAGAAAGTCATGAAAATGACAATTAAAAAGTGTTCCATGTTGGAAGTGATTGTTTGTAATGAAGATGGAGAAGCAACACGTGATATGATTGCCTTTCCTCAACTAATCTGTCTTTCGCTTCAAGATTTACCAAACCTCACAACATTCTACTCTGGAGTTGAAGAGATGAACTCCAATATTGAGAAGCTTGAATCTGATGCTCAGCCTCTATTCAGTGAACAGGTTTCTTCATTTATCTCATCTCCACTACTTTTTTTATTAACGTTTTTATCCGTTTGGTTTGTTACATTTATTGACGACATAAGTATGTAGTAATTGTGAATCCAGTTTCAATAAATGTGTTTAATTTATGATAAGAATGGACATGTACATATGCAGATACTATTTCCTAGGTTGGAAGAATTAGAAATCATCCGTGTGGACGGCATCGACGCCATATGGCAGGAACAGCTTCTCTATGAAGTAGATTCATTTAGCAAACTAAAACGAGTCACGGTAACAAGTTGTGCAAGCCTTTTGAAGATCTTTTCGTTCTCCATATCAACATTTCAAAATCTAAGTCTAGTAGAAGTCAGGCAATGTGGGAGTCTCAAGTGTGTGTTTTCAGACTCTGTGGCTCGATCTCTGAATCAACCCGCATTTCAAAATCTAAGTGAAGTAAGAGTCTTCCAATGTGAAAGTCTCAAATGTGTGTTTTCAGACTCCGTGGCTCGATCTCTAAATCAACTGAGGGAGGTATGTATAGAAGATTGTGGAGTGGAAACAATAATTGGTGATGCGGAATTAGAAGAGAGAAAAGTGTCTACAACATTTACATTTCCTAAACTAACCAGTATCAACCTTAAGAGACTGCCAAGACTGGAGTGCTTCTACCAGAGGGAACACACAATCGAATGCCCAGCATTGAAGAATTTAGATGTGGTTGATTGTGACAAAGTATCTGTTTTGGATCTTTTTAGTCATCCCGAAAATCAAAGAGATAATTCAGCACTAAAGGTACGTAACATCAATTACATCCTTTAAGCACTAAAGGTTGTGACAAAGTATTTGTTTTGGATATTTATACTCATCCTGAAAAACAAGGAGAGGTACGTATCATTAATTACATCCCTTAAACACAAAATATTTTTTAATTGCCCCTAGTTTAGTCCTAAAGGAAAATTCAGTCCTAAAGGAAATGAAAAATGGTTTTCATTTTAAAAAAATTAATGTAAAGGCGTATTTTCGTCACTTTGGATAAGATTATAAATTTTGCAAAATGTGACTACTTTATACAATTTTTCCAAATTTAAAATTATGGATGCTATTTCATATTGGTATCCTAAATATGGAATTTTGTTCTTTATTTTGAAACTGTTAAATCTGGGTGAAGTGGCATACATGTGTCGTCACTCGATTGCCCCTATCAACCGAAGTTAACTGCACTGTTATGAAATAAAGGTTAATTACACTTTGTCCGTACTAAAGTGGCACATTTTACCTTTACTACAACAATAATAAAAAGTTTACTTAAGATTAGCTAATTGCGTTTTTTACACCTTCCTCTAACACCGTTAGAATTTGAATGGAAAACCTAATCTTTTTCAAAATGACAAAAAGACAATCATAGATTAACAATAATATTCTCCCGTAAGTTTTGAATCCAAATCCAAATCTCGCTGAAAGAAATAAGACAATCATAGATTAACATGTGGCAACTGAACAAATAACACAAAAGAAGCATGCACAAAAGAAAAAATGTATATGGAAATATATAGATCGGGAAGGATTGTTTTAACACAACAATTATTTGGTGTTGTTTAATTGTTTTTCAGGTATTCTCCAGGTTGGAGTATTTGAGTATCAGAAGCAAAGACATGATGAAAATACTAGTCCTGTGTGACCTTTCTCCCCAACCCCTCCATCTTACATGGCTAACCATTACTGAGTTTAACGATGAATCGATTGCTTTTCTATCAAAGTTTCTCAGCATAATTCATCATCAGTTGGAAACATTTGAAATACGCAACTGCACATTCCAAGAGATACTTTCATATCAAGGAGAAGTCATTGATCACTTATTTCTTCCTCAATTGACAACTCTAGAACTTGTGAAGTTGCCAGAATTGACGTATATATGCAAGCAAGATCAGCTCTTGTCATTCGTTCCTAGAATCCTCGACAGACTTGCGTTTCTAAACGTGAATGAATGCCCTCGTCTTACAAATTTAGTACCACCCTTTGTATCTTTCAGTTCACTAGAGGAATTGTACGTCGATGATTGTGGTGGACTGATCAACTTAATACAACCGTCAACGGCTACAAGTTTAGAGAAACTTTGGATGCTGAGCATACGTGGATGCGAAATGATAGGAGAAATAATAGGAGGAGAGGTGGGAGGTGACGATGAAGAGTCTTCACGAGAGGATGAAATTATTTTCGGCGAATTGTTGAGTTTGATCCTTGAAAGGTTACCAAGGCTCACAAGTTTCTGCTCATCCCGTAATTACAACTTCAATTTCCCTTCATTGAGGTATGTATCTGTGAGTGAATGCCCCAACATGAAGACCTTCTGTGGTGGAATCACAACCACGCCAAATCCCTGGAAGGGAGACCTTAATACAACTATACAGCAGAGTTTCTCAGAAATGGTAAGCCCCTGTTCATACTTTACTCTTCATTATTATCTTATTCTCCTCTCCTTTTCCTACTTACTTTCTTTCCTCTCTTTTTTTTAAATGACTTTCTTTCCTTTTTTTAATTATAAGTTTTGAACCTTTTTTGTTTGAGTAGTCAATAATCTTAACTGTTTTTTGTATACCTCAAATTGGCTAGCTCAGTCCTTTTTCACGATCAAATGAACAGATGGTATCCACGGAATTGGAAAAATAAATGAGACAATTATCAAATAATACTGAAGTACCTTAAAGAAATGTCATACTAACATTTTTAAAGTTCAATAAATACTAAGAAAATTGACAACATTTGAACTATACGATGGTTTTTGTTCAAAAATGTATGTTTGCACACGTAAAAGCAACCAATTCACTTGAAAATGTTGAAACTTAACATCTTCGTGTCTTCAAATAAATGGTTTATAATATTGTTCCCCGCCATTTATTAGAAATTGGTCATCTACTAACTCTATGTCCAATTTAAGATTTATAGAATAGTTAAACGATTCTGCATCTCATGGACATTGCTCATTTTTTTCTCCTGTTTTTAGGGGTTTTAATCTTTAGATTGTTTATTTTGGTTTATTCCTGGTGCAGGCAAAACAAATGTGTCTTTTTTAACACTTCAAGTTTTCAATTGCGTG
The DNA here is from genome assembly GCA_963920655.1 of Geranium rotundifolium. Taxonomy (NCBI): domain Eukaryota; kingdom Viridiplantae; phylum Streptophyta; class Magnoliopsida; order Geraniales; family Geraniaceae; genus Geranium; species Geranium rotundifolium. Next base: position 25,817,584 of record OY987321.1, read on the forward strand.
TCATGAGTTAAAATTCTAAAAACAAAAAAAATTATGTAGTTTTGAGATCCAATATTCGATTTGAGTGTTTCTTACTTGATTTCATGTATTTTTAGAGTCTGATCATTACTTTAAATTTTGAAAAGGAGATGTATATGTATGGATCAAATTAACGAATTTTAACTCTAAACTTTGAAAATCATCTGGAAAGGTAATGATAAAATGACCCATTTTACCTTACAAAGGGAGTAGACAAAAAAATGAAAGTAGAGGGAATAACACCTTTTAAATTTAAAATCCTATAGCATGTAATTAAGATACAATGCACTTGTTTTTTTCTGGCTTTCAGGAGGCTGCAAGACTGACCGCCGCAATTCCATCAATCTCATCCGGCAAGAATGTTGAAGCAGAAGCTCAAGCCCATGAGAACTCAGCGGATGAACTCAGCGAGACAACAATGGAAGGTCAGAATGCTACGGATCAAGAAAATGTGGCTGACCTTTGTGAGAAGGGTAAAGGAAAAGAAGTAGAGGAACATTTTGAAAAATCCAAGGAGATTCCTAGCCATTCATATCCTTCTTGTTCCAGTTCGACGGCCAATTCACCCGGTGAAGCTAGTCCTTCTTTTGCAAGTGCCGCACAAGGGGTACGCTTCTTGATACTACTCTATGCTATCATTCTTCTTAACGAAAGTGGCAAAAAGTGCCCTATAAGTCTGTTCTCAACTTGAACTCTTCAGGCAAAAAAAGGGTAATTAGAATAGATTTAATGTGTACTTCATGCTTACTCTTAACTTGTAAAATACCATATGCCTTCTATTTTCTCAATTTCAGGAGGTTCAGATATTGGCCGCTGCAGTTCCAACAATCTCTCCCAGAAAACAGATTGAGGAAAAAGTTCAATCTCATGACAAGCCAGCCGGTGAGCTTGTTGAGCCAAGAAAGGAGGAAATGAATGGTGGTATCTACGAGCTTGTAAATCAAGACCAAGTTCGTGAGATCATTGAGGAAGACCTTCAAGGAGGGAACGAGGTTGGCATGGTCACCGAACCAGTAAAACTGGCCGATACTTGTGGCAAAGGTAAAGAAACAGAAATTTACTTTTCTACAAGGCTATGAAGTATTTTGAAAATTCATGCTCACAATCTCTGAAATTGGTATTATATTTGATTTGCTTGGTTAGATTACAAGAGAAGCTCTTCTTATGTAGGAAGAGATTGAATAATCTAGAATACGAACATTCTAGATATGGTCCAGAGGAATACTCTAGATACATGCCTTAAAAACATTCTAGATATAGACCTTAGGAATATTTTAGATACGAGCCTTAGGATTAACACCCGCAATGAACTTTCTTGTTTTTCTGTTGATTATACAGTTGAAGAACAAATCATTGCACGGCCTATAGCTTCTCAGCAAAATGACTTTGAGGATTTGCATATGAGTAAGCAATTCATTCCATTGATGAGCAAAGTTCTTGAAATTCTTCAAACTCAGCCTTTGAACAGCATGAGTGCACAACATGTCCAATTTATGGAGGATGCTTCTCGTGATCTGACCGCCATGAATTTCTCGGTGGAATGGCTTAGTCCTTATGTTGAAAAGGCCAAGAAATGGCTATCAGTTGCGGACAGAGCGTTGAAGATTGCTCAAATAGAGGTGCAGCTGCAAACACTGAACGAGACCAAGAAAGGTCTAGAACAAGAAAACAAGGTAATTGCATCTACTATCGATTTCGATAAACCACTTTTTGAGGAATGAAATGCGTCTCTGTGTATTACTGCTATTAGTGTTTAATTAATTAGATCGATATAATTATACTGCTAATGTTGTATCAAGGAAGAGTTTGATCTTTCAGTTCAGACAAGTGATTTCTATTATATAGTTTGGTTGCTGTGAATGATATTTGAACCAGCGCTTAGCTTCATTACAGTTGCTGAATTCTATTCTTGCCATTATTGTATTTATTTATACAATAATAAGTTGGGTACAAAGAGATCTTTACTAACATAATATTATGGAGATTAAGCTGGGAATTAGGCATGATTCGATGGTGTGAAGAAGTGTGAACAAGCCAAATCGGCCTTAATTTTGTTGGGGAATTGCTCTACTCAGCCAGGCTCGAAAAAAGACAAACCTAGACTCAGCACGACTTGATTTAATTAGATTATTCTTTTTGAAATTAAGATTAGTTTTTGCTTTATATGTTTGTAGAAATTATATTAAATTCTTCTTTTATACTTTTAGTTTTATGCAGGGAAAATAACAAAAACATTCCTTATACTATATCCTTTTACAAGACATTACTGTTCACTTTCTTAACGACAAAAATATAATGTGAACTTGTGAACTTTGACTTCTTTTTGTGAAAAATAAATCTGTTTGTACAAAAATGACGAAATTGCGTATGATATTAAGTTGTATTTTTTATAATAATAAATTACAATTTTTGATTAAAACTTTTAGTTGAAAGATATTTTCAAAAAAAAAAACTTTTAATGTTAAGAGTAATTTATACACGTTTTTTACGAAAAATAAAATTTAGGGAAAATTGCATGTCGCTACCCTATAATATGCAACTTTTGCATGTCATTACCCTCTACTTTTTTTAATTGCATGTCATCACCGTAAGGTTTCATTTAGCTGCACTGTACATCACAGAGTTAAGTTTAATATAAAAGGTCCAAAATACCCCTATATGAAAAAAAATTAAAATATTTATAAATATATATCTTTTGAAATTTTTTTGAAATGTTTTTTTATTAGATAAATAGTAAAACACTGATCTCAAAATTATTTTTTTAAAAAAACTAGATTTTTCTAAAAATATTAAAAATAAAAATTTAACTTTTAACAACGTTTTTTATTTTTAATATTTTTAAAAAATTATTTAAAAATAATAATATTCAAATCAACTTTTTATTATTTATTCCATAAAAAAATTAGTTAAGCAAATGATTTTTTTTTTCATTTTTTAAATACAATGGTATTTTAGTCATTTAAGTATTTCAATTTCAAATTCTATTAAATGACTAAAATACCCTTTTATTTAAAAAATGAAAAAAAATTATTTCTTTAACTTTTTCTTAAAAAAATTTTGAAAAACTGATTTGATTATTATTTTTTGAAAAATAATAATTTTTAAAAAATATATAAAAAAAACGTTATTAAAAGTGGTTTTTTATTTTTAATATATTTTTGAAAAAATGGTTTTTTTAAAACAATAATTTTGAAATCAGTATTTTATTATTTATCTGATAAAAAAAATTGTATAAAAAATTTCAAAAGGTATTTTTTTAAAATTTTTGAATTTTTTTAGGATATGGGGTAGTATGGACTTTTTACATCAAACTTAACTCTGTGATGGACGGTGCAACTAAATAAAACCTTACAGTGATGACATGCAACTAAAAAAAGCATAGGGTAGTAACATGCAAAAGTTGCATAGTACAAGGTAGTGACATACAATTTCTCCTAAAATTTACACCAATTCAATAAAAAACATACAAATCATTTTTTTGTAGAAGTGCGATAGTACAGCTATAGAAGACATGTTTTTATCATTTTTTCTATTTTTAATCATATCTTAGATGGGCTAGTCACTAGCATTTATAGGCTGAACTTGACTTCGCCTCATTCATTAAGAGAAATTAATTATGAACTTGAATCCGATTATCCACTACAAACCACGTTTGAGCGTTCAAACCATCTCTCGATAAGTATGTTACACACCAAACCATCTCTCAATAAGTGTGTTACATACGCGAAATAAGTATGTTACACACCAATACCTTAACGGTTCCGTCATACCCCGTTATCTCCCTCCCAATTCGCGTGATTACACGTGTCATCATCTTCTTCGCTCCGCGCAAATCAAACGATTGAGAGATGGTTTGGACGTTTTGACACCAAATGATAGGTTTGTAGCTAATACATTCCCTATATATGTATATATATATATATATATATATAGGCATATTTAAGTGCGAGCCAGGAGGCTAATGCGAACTGCTGCTCGCACGTATTTCCTTTATTAAGTCATGTCTTTCCATTATTATAATATGTATTTCCATAACATCAGGAGAATTGTGTAACGAGGGGTCACCGGGTGTAATAAGGGGGCGCGTATTTTTCTATACCCAATCAGTGAACTTTGTCAGGGAAAAGGTGTAACGGGAGGTCTCCCGGAGTGTAAAAAGGGGTTATAATGGGTTATGGAAATACATATCATAATAATGGAAACACCGGCTGACTGTTTTATGAAAATACATAGCTTAATAATGGAAACACAAGCGCATGTGTCACCATCAAATTGGTTCGCACGGGTTCGCACACTATGGTCTGGTTCGCACCAGATCACGCATTTATATATATATAAGGAAAATTCTCAAGTTGTCACGTGGTGTTGGGCCCGTAGACAGTTGTCCACAGGCACCTAATAACGCGCAAGTGCACGCGGTCGTTACAAGTAATAATTCCTGGTAAGCACAGGGTCGAATCCACAAGGACCAATAAGGTTTAATTCAATTTAACTAATGCTATTAAGTGTAATTTAAAATATTCAATTTATAAATTTTTTTGATAATTTATAAAATAGAAACGCTTGGGAGAGACTATTCAGTAGAGAAAACCATGGATGCTAGGCCACTGAATTATAATCATGTCACAATTTCGGAATGAATTCGCATGCACACACTTGAATCCTATGCAAACATTTATACTGACACCACCTCTCGGTATTGGTGACAGCCTAGACTCGAGAAGTTTGATCATCCCTCTCAGGTAGATAGACACCACGAGTCTGCATTAGCACAACAATAATGGAATGGGGGTTCCGAAGAGTTGAACCCCGGCAAATTAAAGCATGTCTATCACCCACCGGCCTTCTTAGGCACGACAACGTGACTCAAACAAGTAATATATATTCGTCAATACCAATCACAAGCATTAAGTACTTTAATTCACCCAAAAGCATGCATAAACAATTCAATCCATAATTATAAAATCATCACAATTCAATTCAAGACCTAGCATCCATGATCAAGGGTATTTAGCCTATGATCATGGTGCTAGAACCAAAATCCATAAAATTAAATATAAAAATCGAGTTTGAGAAGTAAGAACAAAGAACCCTAAAACCCAAAAGGTTGAAGAATATAAATCGTTGAATCTCTCTCGATTGTTGCTGTGTAACTTGCTTGATCTTAGCACTTGAATCGCCCTTGAATTGGATTCGAGCTCCTCTCGAAGTCCCCAATCCTCTCCTTGGTTGATTTAACGTTCTACTCTCTGCTCTCCCAAACCATGGTGCTCAATTGTCGCGTGAAAACTCTAATTTTCGGCCCCCTTGAATCAGAATTCGCGTTTGGTTTATATATTTTTTTCGCGTCTGGGAGGTGTAACGATCGTTACAGTAGGTGTAACGATCGTTACATCATCGTTACAACTTTCTGTCTTCAAATTCCCTTCGAATTGATATATTATGGGCCCAAATCGGAGTTCGGATGAGAACTCTACACCACCCGAAAGTATCAGACAATTTTCGCCCTCTTCCAGACCTCTAATAAAAAAACTTCCTTCACGACAATTGTAGCTCTTTTCGTTCTCTTCAATGTAGATGTAAGATTTGCTCGATTTGGATTTCGGATGTGGAAGTTATAGCACTTTCAAGTCAGCTGGTTTGCAATCCCGATATCTGTTTTAGTGCTGCCTTTCAGTGCTGTTTTGAGCTTCTTCCCATGAGAAAACTTCCTTCTAGAGAGTTATAGATCGCCAAGTTATCTTCGATTTGATATAATTTTGGGTCACCTCGGATTAAATATGAGAAAGTTGTGCTCTCTGAAAGATTCCGCTGCGATTTTGGCTCGGTTTTAACCCTTTTCTCATGTATTCTGCACATTCACACCAAACATACCCGAAGGCGTAAAAGTGACATAAAGATCAATAATTTAACACATCGAGAGTGAAATAACACCTAGAATGTGGGTAATAGATATCATAAACTTACATTTGATGCGACCGCATCACGTGGCAATCTCCTTAAAGATATTTCTATCAATCATTTTTTAAAAAATTTATTCATTTAAATAATTCATTGTAGTATACCAATACAATTAAAACTCAATTAAAAGTTCTGATTTTTTTAAAAATAATTGTATATTAATATATTTCAAACTCAATCAAAAATTAAAAATTTACAATATCAAACTTAATTAAATTTATTGTTGTATACTAATACAATTAAAACTCAATTAAAAATTTTGATTTTTTTAATTCAATGATTTATCGTACTATACTGATACATTTCAAACTCAATTAAAAATTAAAACACTAATACATTGTAGGATTTTATTGGATTGCAATCCTATCTCTGAACTAATTTGTATACATGTTAATCACGTGTCTCTATTTAAGATATGATTCATTAATCAAATAAAACGATTTATGTCCAATTCATTAGATTGCGGTAAATTTTTTTGATACGTTTGGTTATGCAATATTCTGATATGTGGTGTTGATTTTCAGGGGACAAATGATGGACTGAAGAATAAATATTGTTGGAGTTGACTACTTCAAACATATTCAACAACAAAACAGAGATCGACAATGATGACAAGAAAGTGAATGATTTGGTAATGTTCAATATAAGATAGTAAATTTTAAATCCTGACGTGGTTTATTTTTTAACCTGATTTTTCCATGTTATTGAGAAATAACAGTTAAGAGACAGTCAATTGAGTTCAAGAACCAAATAACTATCATATATTGCATAAAAGACGACACGATATTGACATGTATATCAATTACTTTATACACATATCTTTTCATCATCTACTAATTTTTTATTTCTCAATATCTTGAAATCCGCGAGCTTTATTTAATAATTTATTTGAATTGTTCGTTATGTTGTTATTGGAGTATTATTGATATTTGTCGTCCTCTTTTATTTACAAATTTTTTTATTTATTTTATAATAGTTCACTTTTTCAAAATAAATTATTATTTTTTAATTATTCAATAATATTTTACAAATAACACCGTACATCGTGCAGAGCTACCCGGCTCGTCTGATTGTACTCTAGCCAAAAACAAGATATCTGTCACCTTTTAGAAATCTGGGCCGCAGAACATGGACTTTGGACTTGGAGTTGGAAATTGTTACGGGTTAAAAGCCCAACAATGTTGGGCTCACATTACAGGTCCATCAGAAACAGTCAACACCAAAATGCTTCTCCTCTCGCTCTCGACTGTGTAAAAAATTCGAAAAACCCAGAAATAGGAGCAGCGACAATGGGGCTCATCAGCCTAACCCTGACGGGCTGTGGCTTCGTCCTCATCGGAGCTCTCGAAGCCCTCACCTCCTCGACCCATCTCCGAAATGTGTCTCCTTCTTCGTCTCTCGCTCACATCATCAAGACCGATTCGAAGCAAAGACACAGCAAATCGTCCTCATCAACCCTGACCTTCCTCTCCGTCTTCGCTTTCTCCTTCTCCTCCATCGTCAATTCTTTGGTCTCTCTCTCCGACGCCTCCACCTCCAGCGACCGCGTCGGCGTAGCGATACAGTTACAGTCCTTATCCGTCGCTTCACTGTTCCTGATGTACTCGATTCTGGGTTTGATTAGGGATCTGAGCGATTCGGTTCGATTTCCCAGTTCGATTCTCGATCTGGTGCTTGTGTTCGCGTTCGTGGAGGAGTTCTTGGTGTTTTATCTACAGAGGAAGGACCCGATCGGGGTCGAGAATCGGTACTACGATCTGTTGCTGTTGCCGATCTCGGTCTGCGTCGTGTCCACGGTTATGGGTTTCTTCAGGTCATCGGATATGCCCAAAATGGGCCGTGGGGTTGGGTTGATTCTTCAAGGGACGTGGTTTCTGCAGATGGGTTTCTCGTTCTACTCCGATTTCATGGCCCATGGGTGCTCTCTGGTAGAGAGGAGCAGAGGGAACTACACGATCAGGTGCAAGGGTCACCCAGATTATCACAGAGGGAGAGCCATTGCTACTCTTCAGTTCAATTGCCACCTCGCTTTTATGGTGGTTTTGGCTGTTGGGTTCTATTCGGTTCTCGTGGACAGGAGCGGGGCTCGTGGTGGCGGTGGATCGAGGATGTACAGGCCGATCGGGGGAGAGATGGGGAGCTTCCATGGCCACCCTCACTTTTCTCTGGACTCTGATGGTGATGATGATGAGATAGGTGAAGAGAAACTTAGTGGAGCTGATATGGTTGTGGAAGCTTATGTCAATGGAAGAGGTTTGTATCAGTGAGGTAAGGTCTATAAAGATTGCTGCTTTGTGATGAATGAAACATTTTGAATTAGGGTTTAGCTTTATTTTTGTATAGATTTGAGTATAAATGGCTCTTTACCATTGGTAGTTTATAGATTCTAGTTCTTTGTAGTTCATTATTTATCAATGAGAGTTTGGAGCTCATCTTACTATCTTATACCTTTCGATCCCATAATCAGTGTTTAGCTCAAGTTAAGGGTTAGCTTTATTTTTGTATAGAATGAGTATAAATGGCTCCTCAACATTGCTAATTATTCTAGTTCTTTGTAGTTCACTATTTATCAATGATATTTTGGAGTTCATCTTAATACCTTATACCTTCTGTTCACATGATTAGAGCTTGGTGGGTTGATTCTGATTCAAGAAGCTTTACCATAGGTTAATCTATTTCGAGTGATAACAATCCTCTATTTTTCACCGATTAGTACACGCGTCTAGCGCCTAACAATTTTTAGAACAGTGTCCATTTCCCAAAATGCAATATTACATTAATTGAAGGATAAAGAAAGAGTCAAATTGGCAATTTAAATCTCGGGTACAAATGTAGAAGTGTTTGTTGTTCAATGGTATGATTATGTTTTATACCATTTAGCATTTACAACTGTATAATAGTTTGTTCTTCAATTCAATGATTATGTTCTTTTTATCTTTTTAAGCTTTCTGGTCAATGAAATACTATTGAGGAAAAAAAGAGAGAAGAAAGAAAGTGTGGTCTAATTAAGATGTCACTCCCTCATTTACAGATGGTTCTCAAATATGTGCTAACCCAGTGAGTGGTACTAAGTAACCATTAAGAATATTAGTGGCATTTCATGCATAATTAACTTTATAGTGAAGTAGTACACTAGTACACTCATTTTGGGATGGAAAAGTACAAATTTGATGCTCCCTATGTTATAAATTTTGTGTACTATTTTCGTAATTTTAATGTCCCTCAATGAGTATTACTTTCATTGTTATAAAGTTGATTATGCATGAAATACTACAACTTAGTGGGTTAGATAGTGTCACTATCCACTTCTAAGTTCTGACTTACACTTTTGTGCCATTTGAAGTGTTTGATTGGTACTGTAATTTTCAATTGAAGCCAGCCTGATTAGTTGTTTAGCTGTGAAATTCAATGGTGATGGATTTTCACCTTTGTAACATTGACCTGATGTACTTAAATCTGGTGAGGTTGTCCATTTTTGCTCTATTTTTCCTGTAAAGAGCTGTAATTGAGTCTGATTTAACTTAATTTGAGGAGATGTAATGTTCTTCATATACAAAGATCCCCATTTCATTTGAAAAACGTTCAAAAATAAGTCCAAAGTTATGCATTTTATTTCAGTTTAGTTCTAAAATTTGGCCTTCTGTTTTATTATAGTCCTAAAGTGTACAATGAAACCTGCCATCTCTTGCTGCTAGATCTATACATGTGTCGTCTGTATGTAGCCAATTACAATTGCATTTGGTACAACTTCCAGAAGGCAAACAAATATTGCAGCTGTGAAACTCATAATTGTTGAATCACTAGGACAATAATTTTTCCCAAGCTCTTTTAGATATGTGCAGGATAGTGAACCCGGGAATGTGGCAGAAACCAGAACAATGCTCTGTGAGAGGATTGCAGACCATTGATCATATCCATATGTGCTGTTAGCAAGAAATCGTTCATCACCGATTCTCTGTGAAAGGATTGCATACCATTGATCATGTCCATATGTGCTGTTAGCAAAAAAATCATTCATTGCCATTGGCGACGCCAAGACCCAAAATACGGTATGTTTGTTTTCTCTGACAACAACCAGGCTTAACAAGTTTATGTTACGACGTGAGAAAACTATACCTCAATAGATAGCTTTGTTTTTCTTATAGGTAGTTTTGTTATTTGATACTTGAATTTGGGTTGCACTAGATAGTTTACTTTACACATGTCTGTTATAAATATTTATTTTTGTAGCAATGGGTTTTTTGTTGCCAGCATCTCCTTTCCGTTCATCAATTTTTTTTTGTTTATAGTTGATTCAATTGCACATATAGCTAAAGGCATTGCATAAAAGACTCGGAGATCCAACAAATTATTTTTCTCTCTCAGTATGGCTATAAAACTCGGAACTCCGGGTGAACTTGGCAAAATTCGTTATATATTCATATTTTCCCCTTCCTGCCCAATCGCTTAATCTCCCCTCCAAGGTTACTCTGCCTCCGCTCCCGATCCAATCACTCTCCCTCTGATGCTGATCCTCTCTCCTCTGATCGGTTTGGGTTTGGTTTGAGTTTTTGTTTGGGCGAGTTGAGTCGACTCTGATTTGACTGGGTTTTTTATCACTGGTAATGGAAAAGGAAATGGCTTGTTTGGGTTTCACTATGTTTAAATCTAATTTGACCGGACTGGACCTAGTTTGACTGGTGTTGACTGATGTAGGCTCTGATACCAAATTAATACGGTTCCGACCTTTGGATCGCGTTATGGGTTGGTATGACTACTAGATGGTGGCTCGCTGGAGAGTTGCCTGAACCTAAATAACGCGTGATTGGCTTCGTTCTTTACCTACACAGATACTTGGGAGGAGCTCTCCACAAAGTTCATTCAGAATTTTAACATGTTGGGCGTTTATTACACTTGTAGTAATGTACATGTTTTTGTTATGCTTAGTAGATGACGGAAGAAACCATGTTATTTCCTACAAAACAAATCAGTAACAATAATAATCATGGTGACCATGTTAACATGATGCAAAAGCAATGAACGTTTTTTTTGAAAAGTTTATTGATGAAACAAGCAATTACATCAACAAAGCTAGAAAAGAAAACACGACATGAAAAAGATGGAATAAATAAAGAATCTCTGGGCCTCAACGATTTGATTTAAGTTTAGTTGAATTCTCAGTCTCGATAATTTCGAAGGTATGTATCATTTCAGAATCGGTCATCATGCTTGTAGAACCAAGAGATTTACAAACACATCAGATGAGAGGAAGTAACTAGTTCTTTAATGAAGATATCACCTAAGGGTCTCGAAGGATCCACGATGACATGGGGAGAGTTGAGGATTCGTTTACGGTCGCGGCGAAGGTCTTAATGATTTAATACAATCCTTCCTCACATGGACAATAATTCACAACATGGCTTAAAAGCAAACAAGTGTGGAATAGGTCAAAACAACATACAATTGAGGCTCATCAATATCCACAGGAGGTGTTGTGGCTTATACAAATCATACATTTATCATATACATCAAAGCATTTATAATTTAAAATTATGTTTTTGTTATTGAGAATGATGATAAGATATTTGGAAATATTGTAAGATGTAAATATAAACATAAACAATCTTTTTCCAAACTGGATTATAGTCTCTCTCAACACAAATTCTCTTAAATTGTTGTTTACTGTACTATAAATGACTTTATATGAGATTTCAATACGATAAATCACTTTTTTTAACAAAATAACTTTCGTAACGGAGATATAAACATTCATTGCAAAGATGTGTTGGAAAGTCAACTTCGTGACAGAAGTATAAACATTCGTTGCAGAAGATGCGTTGAAAAGTAAACACCCTGATTTTGTGCCGTTACGCAACTCCATTGCAACAAGCCTTTCATGGCAGAGTTTGTTTGGCCATAATCCGTTACATAAAGTCTTTTGCAACATATTTCAGCTCTTTTGCAACAGATTAAATCCATTACAAATTGTTGTACTAGGAAAAAGGAAGACATTTGATACTAACCTCAGTAACAACCATTAACCGAGAATCCATGAACCACTACTATCTAGCTAGTTGCATTATTTGATCATCTCATTATTAACCAGCTAGTAGCATTATTTGACTATGTAAACAAAAATTAGACGACTATAAAATTAATAGGGATAATCTCATTTTAGTAGCTGATTTTAGAGTCTTCATAAGAAATGTAGTTGACTTTCACACCCTTTTAAAATGTTAAGTTTCACGAAACTTAGAGGTTATTTAGCAAGTTAAATGTGGGTTCGAATTTTCGGTTAAAATTTTTCTTGTTCGAAAAGTTCATGTTTTCAATATAAAATTTGAATTCATTTTTTACTCAGCAAAGAACCTCCAAATTTCATAAAACTTCGCATTTTAGAAAGGTGTGAAAGTCAGTTACATATCTTATGCAGATCCCAAAATAAGTGTGCGAAAATCTAGTTAAATGAAAAAAAGGCATGAATTTCAAAATTCAAAAGCTAAAATACCTTAGTCTTTGATACTAAAAAGGGAATATTTTGAAGATAACTGTAGTTAAGTGATAATCGTATCAACATAGTTGTACAAAAACGAGATTATCCCTGATTAATATTTTGAAGTTGAGAAGACCTAATGGCAAATCCTGTTCATCAGACGGGTTAGTGCCCAAAGAAAGGGCATCTCGGAAAGTTGTAAACCGAGTGCCATCTCGGTGATATCTTGAGCGGGTAGTCTGGTTTCACTCTCGAACCCGAAAAACACAACAGATTTTGGCTCTTGTTGGTCAAGTCATTTGTAGCACTCACTCCATACCGGTCCATGCTCATCACCATCACCATTTCGGGGTTTTTCCGGTGGAAGCAAACCTGCAGGAACTACAGCTTTTCCCAAAATTCTCTCGTAGAGTCAAATGAACTCAGCTTCAAACTCGTAGCAACTCCAGAAGGTCGCGGCGTGACACAAGCGCAGAATCTTGGACATCCTCGCAGAAAACCTTGTCATAATAAATAGGAAATATAGTTTAGGCAATTATAGTTTTAGATATGTTGCTTAAGTTTCATATTATGATTTTATATTTTGATTATTAATCCAGACATCAAGAACATCAATTCAATATACCAATATTATTTTTATCAAGCCTAATCTGATATTTTTATCATACCTCATTCCTGATTCATTGGCTCCGTAGTGGAGTTGATGCAGACCCGCTGCCTCATATCCCCTACATGCTACGGTGCTAGGAAAGTTAACCCAGTCCGGCTTTTTCATGAGGCTCTCATGATGGAGTCTCACCCTCTCCGCCCCCGACCCGTCCTGACACTCAAGCGGGCCCAAGATAGTCGCAAACGCGGCACAGAAGACCGAGAAGAAGAAGAGAGGGACACGGAACTTCTCCGAGATCTCCACCGTCCAATGCGCCAAGGTATCTACTATGATCCAGTCAGGGGATGTTTCGGCCACAAACTGCCCGATGGGATGGTGGAGCTGGTCATATGAGGTCACGAGGTATAAAACTGAATTGTACATATCGGGTTGGGCTCCACAACTAAAAACTCAAGCTTATTAGTTGGGTTTGTTCCAACCATTTATATGTACCCGTTCTATTTTATATTCTTTCTGATATGAGACTTTACATTCTCAACTCTCCCCCTCACATGTACTTTACACGTGGGCCTTTATCGACACACTCCCCCTCACGTGGGCCATGTTAAGACGTGTCCTTTGGACGCGGGTTTATTTCCCTCCTTACGTGGATGCGAGTTTATTTCCCCTTTTACGTAGACCACAATATCGGGCTTACAAGGGAGCGGAACCACAAGAAGGCGAGGTCCACCAGCACTTGCCCAAATTGGCTATCTCTGATACCATGTAAAGAGAAAAAATTTCTTATTTTGTCTTGATGTATTTCCATGTAATATATCACTATTTATACAAGTACGTGGAATACTAAATAGGAAAGAAATTGACAGTAATATATACAAAGTAATTTACGGGCTTTGACGTTATTTGAGAGATATGATCAAGGCAAGAAATTGTGGAGATTTCTTGCATTCATATATGTCAATACGAGGCACGGGAGCTTGTTCGAGGGGATGTCCTTGGTGGCCTCCGCGCCATCGGGCAAGAGGGGGTGTTCGGGGAGGGGAAAGGCCACGAAATCGACGAAAGGGGAGAGATTAGGGAGCCTCTCAATGTTTCTGGGAGTTGAAATGCAAGAGACATGAACTCAGGCTGACCATGGCACCAAATGCTACATGCAACTCTCTTCTTTCAATTATTTTTAGTGCATTTATAAGCATGTGATATTTAGTTGATATTCTGATAGAATTTAATAAATCAAATTGCAAGCAAAATACAATATCTGAGGATTAGCAAAGCTTGATTTGAATCAATATCATTAACAAAATAACAAAAAACCATTGAATTTGAAGTTCCCACATTTGAATGTGGTAACAATTTTCCCAAAAAATCTCTGCTGTGTCAGATATCTGAAATTATACTAATTGCTTACAAACCCTTGTATTGCAACAAAAGTAATACTCTCTGAGCTCAGGATTGGCAAGTGTTGATCATGTCACCAGAGAACCATGCATGCATAGTGATTTGAATTTTAGAGCACAGAGAACAAAAAAGTTATATAAAGAACATATAAGAACGTATACATGTACAAATACCTCTATCAGAACATGCTAAAGATTGGCCAGAGCAATAACTGCAGTTGAATACATCAATTCTACTGATAACACTGAGAAGCCAAAATGGCATGAAAAAAATTGAACAATTTTTTCTGGACACATACAGATTATTCGTGTTCGACATGAGAAAGTTCGACATGAGAAAATATCGCAAGACAAGCTTAAATATCACCTCCGCCTTCCTGCAGCTTTCTTCCTCTTTCTAGAGCCATCTTATCGCCGCCAGAAACCTCATGGAGCATGAAGTACAGTCTGCAGAGATCATGTTCTCGTACAACAGCAAAATTAATGTTCATCTCTCAAATCAACTTTGCTCAGCTCAGTTGAGGTAATTCATATCTTGTTGTCAAAAATATTTACTCTGCTGCTACAGCTTTCTCAACCCATCCGTATTCTCTAATTTGGCTACAAGTGGTGAAATCAGTGTGAGCAATACAACAGGACCAACCAAATTCAAGCAGCATAAACAAGAAATTATCTAACCAGTTTGTTTTATCATGCTCACTGGCGTGGGCGGATTTCAAGTTTGTACGCCTGTATTTCCATGGGAGAGATGGCTACACGCCCTTCACCTCCGGCCTGCTCGGGGTACCCTAGCATCTCTGTGTCGTCGTGAAGAAGATTTAAAGAAGTTGATTTGGCGTGTACCACTTCAAGCTCCTTGAACAAGGAAAGCAGATTCACATTCTCATCTGCAGCTCTCTTGCACTGTGATCTTCCTCTTCGGCAGTAGGAAGCATCCCAGCTCCGTCTGTGTAGGATTAGAGAGTGCCTAGAGTCTTCCCGAGGTTGCTGCGTGTACTTTGAAGGCCGGGGGACCTTAAAGTTGACTATATGGATATCACAGGGTAAGGGGGCTGCTAAAGGAGAGAACGACCTTGGAACTGGCTGCACGCCTACGTCCTGTGGCTTCTTAGCGATAAACGCATGAAGCGGGTGATTCAGTCGAGCGCCAACGATATGGGAAAAGAGAGACGGGTTCAAGGGAAGTGGATTAGAGACGGGGTTCGAGGTAGAGGAAATGTTGGACTCCACGAAGAGGTGGAAGACGACATTCATTGCGCGATTATCCAGCACTCCCTGCCCGAGACCCCGCCCGTCGTCCCTTGCCAAACGGCGATCAAGCATTATCTCCAACCATCCATCCTCGAGGCTCGCCACGCCCAATGACTGTCGAGAATGGACATTGAACCTCTCACCGTTCGATCCCTGCATGAATGCGAGAGCGGGCATAGGGTAGTAATTCCCCTGGAGTGGGATCTTATTGTATGTTTCTCTCCGACTCATCTGAAAGCCATTCAAATCAGAATAGAAAATCCTCTTGTTATCGATGCCAGTTCGGTATCTGACTACTAATTCTTTGTCGTTGAAATCGTTACCAAGAATCTCAACATGATATTCCTTCTCGATGATCAACTCCTGAATGGTGTTATCTCCGCTGTAAACGCGGGTGCTGTGGGAGATGGGAGATTTCTCCCACTGGGTCGTCGGGTAAGAGTATACTTCCTGCATCAGAGGCCCTTCCGACAGCACCATCTGCCCGCCAGCTCTAGTAATAGGCTCGGCTTTACCCGTTGGTTTGAATAGGTAGGCTCCGCCTTCACTATTGTACATGGCTATTTCTTCACCAACAATGATTTGGGAACCATTCGTATAGCTTATTTTCTGTAACAGACCTTGTTTGACGTTGAAGGTGAGTGTCTGCTGCCGGTTATGGATTTCAATAGAATCACCTTTTATTTTCGAGCAAGAATATGGAGTGGGGCAAGGTAGTGGATTGGACTGTGAGAGGATTTTCAGCTTTGCTGCTTTGGCCTTTTCACATCCAGCAAAACCATTAACGACATAATACATCTGCAAGCCCATGGAAGGAATGGAAGCTTTCCAAAAGAGCCGATGCCTTCCAGTGAAATGCTTGGTTCCGTCATGCTGCAACTCGGGAGAGATTTGGCTTTTAACACAAGCCCAGTTCGAGTCTAAAACAGCTACATCCGGTTTACTAACTACAACCATCACAACCTCTTCCCGTATCTGCTCCAAAGGATTGAAAAGAACCACAGGATGAGCAGTTTTTTCACGAGCACTGATTGCTCTATGAACAGGCTGAGCGTCATATTTCGATCTCACCTGTTCTGGCTCAAACTGAGACGGGTTCTGGTCAGATTTGTCATGACGAATTCCAAGCAGTACTTCAATAGCTTTAGACATGAAAAACTGCAGGTCCTGTAAGGAAGTGTGCATCCGAGATCCATAATCGGAAACTACGTGATCCTTTGCAGTCCCTGTGACCCCGTCGTGATGCTGGAAAAGAGCCAAGTTCCTTCGGGCAGCCGTCAGTTTGTAGGAGAAACTCGTGGGGAGCTTTTCACATTGCGATCTCTCACAGTAGCCTAGCAATAAAGCCATCAGCATCTCCGAGGCCCGAAGCGTGTGCTCTAATACCCGATCAACAGCCTTGAAGAAAGGGCGAGAAACATAATATCCACTCCAATAATCCTGTTGCCGGTCAGCATAAGTAAAAAAATCCCCCGATAGCGAAGGAAAACCCCCGATCTCGCCAGAGCCAAGCTCACCCGGAAGTGAATAGTTTATTCTATCAGCCTCCTCACGAACAGTTCGGAAGTAGTCATCTAAAGTACCAAATTGTGCTTCTGCATTTAAACCGGGATTAGAATTGATATAGTCGAATAATAACTGGTAGTTCCTAAACTGAGCTTCTGCTTCATCCATGCTGATATAACGAAAATCATCCCCAAGAGGAACAAGGAGTGTATTTGTTCGGTATAATGTGGACTTCTTCTTATATTGATCTAGGAGCTTCAGTGCCCTCTCCTTTACATTTTCCTGGGTGGTCTCCACTGGATCCTGTCCCCACGGGCAAAGTTCATACACAAATCCGCGCATTCTAGCAAAGTCAAACTGACAACATATAGCAGGCTCCGGCCCGCAAGTGTGTGGAATATCATATGAATAGAAGGGCATCATGTGGACAAATATATCTGTAGTTTCATCTGCATCCCAGCTCTGTCGCCATAAGTACTCCAAATTCTTATGCGATGCAAGTTCCTTCTTTAGCTCATAATGAGTCCTCTGAATAAGCATATTCTCAAAACCCATTCGGCGGAGAAGGTATGCCATGGTAGGCGAGTAGCCAAATGGATCTATTGCCCAGGAATTTTTAGGAACAACACCAATTGTGTCGTTCAGCCATATATTCCCCTCAGTTATCTGAATATAGGAGTTGAAGAAGAATCACATCATCAACTCAAAATAAGATTTCAGAATTTCCAATTATTAATTTCTGGAAAAATCTATAGGCAAGAAGTTTCAGTACACATCAACATGTATATATAAACCTAAGGAAGAGGAAAACAGCAGTATGAACAATGAGTATTCCTGAGGGTGCAAACTATCATTTTCTGATAATAAGAGAAACACGTGTCTATTTTTTGAGTTCGGTTCTATACAAACTCAGCCTTCAATGACCTGCTCAAACTTGGGCCAGTAAATAATTGGCTCCAGCTTGTATAATGAGGCTTTCGCTAAAGATTAAGACTAGATGAGCTTGCTCATTACCATAACATTCAATTTCTAAGACCATTTTTCTCCTGGGTAACAATGGAAATATATAAGCAGTTCCTTTCTCGTGATAACTATACATCATTACTGTTTTAAGCGATTAGCAGAAACAATCATTTTGATAAGTATGTTGGAAAATATTTTGATACGTAATATATCTTATATGTTGTCTATAGTATGCCTTAAAGCGAGAACCCAGTCTCGATGCAACCAACAGCTAATGCCACACAATCAGATTATACAGTAGATGGAACCAATAAACTTAGACAATTTTAACAACGATAAAATGAATTTTGAACACATGTATATTTATAAAAAGATTAAGATATACCTGCTCGATTATGGCAAAATAATGTGAATTAGCCTGCATGAAGAAAAAGAGTACTAATATTGTAAGTGAAGCCTCAACAAACTAAAGATTTAATTACCTTCTCACTTCATATCATCAAATAGCACGACTATTATTACAAGGGATTAAACAAATTAAAATTGATAGAGATGGAAACAACATGCACAATGACCATGGAACAAGTTGAGCATAAGAATGAAGCTAGTTGTAGTGACTTCGAAGAAGGGGTGGGATAAAACTAGAACTATTCTGGGGGAAAAACAAGAGTTTTAGCAGGAAAGTTATTAAGCTACATCATAAACTCGTCAAATTCCACAAAAGGAATGTATCAAAATGATCTCAAAATGTGAAATGACAGCCTCATTCTTGTAAACCTAAACATTATGGACCATCTTCCTGGAGGTATGCAACTCGTCAAGTTGATCAAATCACTTTAGAAGAAACACGACCAAAACATAGTAAAACCAATAAAATCTCATTCAAACACCAAAGAAAACATATTTGTTGGACATGCCAATTTTACTAAAAAGTATGTGCGAGAAGGCCAATCTTCGAAGTGGTAAATTACCTCAACAAAAATCAAACTCAAAACAAGAATTTTGGACAAACCCATTAACAATTACCTCGTCATTCATCACCCAACCACCTCCAACAATTTCAAGCTGCCCGTTCTTCACAAGATTAGTGAACGACTCTTTTCTAGCATCCGACGAATCCCTCCACCACCTCTCCAAGTACGACATCTCTTCCCATATAAACTTCCGCCGAGAATCCTTCACATCCAAGTTCAAATCAATTCAATACAAACAAAACCAAACACACATCATCCCACAGTTCCAAGCATTTTTACCCATCAACGAATCAAATCACTACATTTCTTCCGAAATGAACACACTACAGAATGAACTAAACAGTATCCACAATTCACATAATTAACATCAAAACTAAACACAACCCCAAATCACTACATTTCTTCCAAAATGAACACACTAAAATAATGAACTAAACAGTATCCACAAATCACGTAATTAACATAAAAACAAAAACCCAAATCACTACATTCCTTCCAAAATGAACACACTATATAATGAACTAACCAGTATCCACAAATCACATAATTAACATCAAAACCAAACACAAACCCAAATCACTACATTTCTTCCAAATGAATACACTACATAATGAACTAAACAGTATCCACGAATCACATAATTAACACCAAAACCAAACAGAAACCCAAATCACTACATTTCTTCCAAAATGAACACACTATATAATGAACTAAACAGTACCCACTATCCATAAATCACATAATTAACATCAAAATCAAACACAAGCCCAAATCCCTCACCTTCGAGAGCGTGTCAACAATGGTATCGAGAATGTGCCGAGACTGCCGATCATAATACTCCTCCACAGTGAGCTTCCAACCAGGATCGTTATGCGAATGAGGCACCACAAAGATCTTCAACTTCTCATCGTCCCACTCGTTCCCTTTATACCCAACTCTCCACCCCTGCTTCCACGGCCCTCCGTCCAGATCCGAGAACTCGATCCTGTCGTACAGGTCCTTGGTGGTGATGTCGACGGAGGCGTTGCGGTGAAGGGGCTTTCTGGGCTTGGAGGGTCTGGAGAATCTGGAGGCCTGTGACCTGGAGAAACGGGAGGAGATGGGCCTGGGGACGCCGTAGCGGAGGAAGATGAGGAGGAAGAAGAGGAGGGAGGCGGAGAGGACGATGGTGAAGAAATTGGAGAAGACGAAGCTCACGAAGGCGTTGCGCTTGCGAGGAGGCTTCCTGGGGAGCTTCGATTTGGGGTTGTTGGAGGGGAGGAGGGATCGGCGGCCGCCGCCGCCGAGGAAGGAGGAGATGGGCATTGATGCTCAGTTCCGATGGAGCTTCGGGGCTCAGCTATGGCGGTGAGGGGCTTGATGATTCGGATCTGGGTTTGTGCGTGATTGGGTTTCTGGGTTCTGGGATGGTGGTGGTGCGTCGAGAGAGAGAGGGTAGTGAAGTGAAGTGCCCAAGTCCAGAACCAAAAGCATAAAGGCGTGAACTTTGGAGCAAGACCAAGACCGAGGCTTGGATTTAGACCTGCGGTTTGTTATAACGGAACCGAACCGGCGGCTTTATCTGCTAACCACTGTAACCAGACATTTGGCGACAACAAATATAAATATCATCGTTTAAAAATAACACGGGATAATGACACTGTGATACACTTAACTATAGCGAAATGACACTTTCATACCCTAACTATTTTTATCTCATTTTTAGTATCCTAACAATTTTCTTGTGAAAACCTACCTCTAAAATGTTTAAGATACCTAAACTACTCTTGGTGTAAGAAACTATAAATTGAATTGATTCAATTTTTTTTATTTCTGATTCAATTTGATTTGTACTTAATATGCAAATACAATTATGCCCGAAAATGTAAAATTAAATTTGAACTATTTCAAATATTGTTTGATAAATCATATTGGACTAGTTTTATTTTAATTTCTTAAATCAGAGGTATTTTAGTCATTTTAGCATAGTTTGTCACAAAAAATTTGTTAGAGTATTAAAAAATAGACAAAAATAGTTAGGGTATGAAAGTGTCATTTCGTTATAGTTAAGTGTAACAAAGTGTCAGTATCCCAATAATATATATACGTAGATAATTGCAAATTAGGTATATTTTTCGAAATTATTTTTGCAATAAGATATATCTAACATTTTAAAACTTATTGAAATTTTATTTTCCTTCTAATTATGGCACATATTTTGGCAAATTTTTAAGTGTACTTAACGTGTAAGAGTACATAAATAAAAATAATGGGTGGTCTGACAAGCTTATATAAAATGTTAAATATATCCAAATGTAGAAGTCATTAAGAAAAAATTGTCTGCTTGTAAAAATTCAAACATATAAAAATAGAACACTGTGTTTTCTTTCTAAGAGCACAATCTTTATTAATAAGCCGAGTGTAAAGAGCCGACCTGAGACTGGTCGAGAGGAGATGCCCAACTATCTGCCAGTCTTGTCAGGACAAGATTGGGCAGTTCTAACTAATAACTGAGTAGCTCTATTAGCTTATCGTTTAATATAATAAACTTTAACATTATAAAGATGGCATAGAAATATTCGAAAATAAAAAGTAATAGATGTCGAGAAGGAAATATGAATCAGACAAGCAGGTAGTTTGAATCATGAACATACAATATGCGAAGATAATGTCTCTCCTATAAGCTCTACTGTTGACCGTAAATCTTAAGAAATCACAGATAGAAAAATAATTTCAATCTCAAAACTACACAGTAGACAATACTCATGAACATTGACACACTCGTTCTTAAAAAAAGAGCGAACAAATAGATAACTAAATAAACTTCGCCAATTTAAGCTACACATTTTTGATCCCATCTTTTTCATTAAATGTATGGATGATACAATGACATGTACCAAATAAAGATATGTTCACTCAGTTTCTAAATCCAACTCAACATTTTTCTTTGAGAAAACAAATTTTGATCAAATTTATAATTTTCGGTGCTGAGACCAGAATGTCTCGCATCACTTCCATTACTAATATACTTAAATTTTCTTATGTGTTCATTTCGTAAAATAGAAACATAATTGTTCTTTTTATAATTTGGAAGGACTAAACTCTTATTGTCATCTAAGATATTTATTTGGACCGGGGCGGGTCTTATTTTACCCAACCCGCGAATGTTGAGGGGGCTGTTTGGGTGCAGACGTACAGTCAACATTGGTCAGGATACATAAACAGTGCGTCCAAACTGTCCCCAGCTGGAGCTGAGCTCAAATTTGTTCACATTCGATTCACAGACGCGAACTCGCGTTAGAAGAAGAGAAGCTTCTTTTGCTACAAAAAGCAAAAGCTCCACAGAAGAAGAGCTTCTCTGAAGCTTTTTTTTTCCTCAGCTCGCAAATCGGCCGATCGGTCAAGGTACGCGTTTTTGTACACTCTCTCGCTGATCTTCGTGCACGATTATATGTTCCCAGATCGCGTTCTCCGATTTTTATCTGATTCGTGAAGTATAGATTCAAATCGTGTGTTGGTGTTGATTTTCCCCTATGGGTTCAAGGAAAGTTGTGGTCTTCAGTTGGGAATTATCAGATCTAGGCGATGTTGTCATGAATCTCAGGTTTTTGGATTGTAGGATCTTCGCATGGGGTTGATGGAGATTGGTTAATGGTGAATTTTAGGGCTAGGTTAAGGTTATTTACAGATGGGTTTTTGAATTTGAATTGCCTTTGCTTGTGTAGTGTATCTGGTTCATACTTTTCGAAAAAATTATAGCTTTTTGGAGTTCACATTTTGGCTTATTAGTTATTGATGTGGATTTCAGCTATCTGGGGACATGATTACAATTTAAGAACAAGCTCCAACACTTACATATAATTCATGTCTGTATTATTGATAGATATGACGGGATATTCTATTTAACTATGAATGTAGTGTGATGGTAGAAAAGAGAGGACCAGTCAAGTTGTTGAATCTTGTTATCTTGAGGTATTTGCTTATTTGTGCCCCCGAGCCGGTATGGTGGGAAAATGCCAATAGTCATCAGAAAGATTGTACGTGTAAAATGGCTGGCTGTTAAGAACTCGACTCAGTAGTCACAAATCACAATGATATTTTTCTGGGGTTTCCTTGTCTAATCACCAAAGTAAAAGTTATTTGTAGTTTCTTTTAACTTCATTTGGTATGCTGGATAAAATAACGGGCTTTTGATATCTAATATCTTAGGCGACAACAAATGGCCCCTTTTGTGATTGCATAGATCTCGGAGATGATATTTCACCCATTCCAAAATTAATGTCCCCTTTAGTTTTTTTTTGTTGCAAAAATTAAGTAGTGAAGTTCATGCTCTACTTTCCCACTATGCGCCATAGCCTCCCACTTTATAGCATGAACTAACGCCTGCAAGCGTATTAATGATAATTGATGCGAAATTCACTCTACCCAAAGGAAAATGGACATTTATTTTGGAACAAATGGATTATTTTAGTAAGAATGGAGCTTGCATTATTTGTGGTGATTCTTTTTAATAAGGTTTCTACTTGCCGAAAGGATTTTGTCGGTTTATATACTGATACAATCATTTTTTGATACACCTTGTCCTGCAATTTTGAAGTAAAACTCATGCATTGAACTAGGATAACAATCGAGTAGTTTAGCTTTCCTTTTGTATATCGTACTAATCTTAATAAAATAATAGTCGAGGACCTTAGGTTTGACTTTTGAGGACTAGTTAGGGGGTAAGTGAAATCAGTTGTTATTGTGATAGATTTGATGGTGCAATTGAAAAAAATATGAAGTCTGAGTGCCTACAAACTGGCTAGTAGCTTGGCAGGAATTTTAGGGAGAAATACTTACGTCAAATAATTTTCATGATACTATATAAATCTATATTTATCTCTTGCAATGGTTTGGAATTTCTATTTAGTTTATTTTCTACTGATTATCATTCTTCACAATATTTTGCTATTCAGAGGAAGATATAAGTATTCCGACACGGGCTGATTGAGAAAGGAACTGCTAGGGTTGACAAGGTTGTATATTTCAAAAGATGCCTGGACAAAAGATAGAAACTGGTCACCAAGACACGGTCCATGATGTTGCCATGGACTACTATGGGAAGCGCCTGGCAACAGCTTCATCTGACGCCACCGTCAGGATAATTGGTGTGGGAAACAACTCTTCACAGCAGATTGCTATGTTGACCGGCCATAAAGGCCCTGTTTGGCAGGTTGGCTGGGCCCATCCCAAGTTCGGATCAATCCTCGCTTCCTGTTCCTATGATGGTCAGGTAATACTGTGGAAGGAAGGTAACCAAAACGAGTGGTCACAGGCTCATGTTTTCAACGACCACAAGGCGTCTGTGAACTCCATAGCTTGGGCACCTCACGAAATTGGCCTTTGCTTGGCCTGTGGATCCTCTGACGGAAACATCTCCGTCTTCACTGCCAGGCCCGATGGTGGCTGGGAAACCACCAGGATAGACAAAGCACACCCTGTCGGAGTCACTTCCGTTTCATGGGCCCCGTCAATGGCCCCCGGTGCTCTAGTGGGACCGGGCCTCACGGAACCCGTTCAGAAACTTGTCTCCGGCGGCTGCGACAATACTGTGAAAGTGTGGAAGCTGCACAACGGGAGGTGGACGATGGATTGCTTCCCCGCCCTTCAGATGCACACCGATTGGGTCAGGGGAGTGGCCTGGGCGCCAAACTTGGGTCTCCCGAAGTCTACAATAGCAAGCGCTTCACAAGACGGAACAGTGGTCATATGGACTGCGGGTAACGAAGGAGACCGATGGGAGGGTAAGGTCTTGAATGACTTCAAGACTCCGGTTTGGAGTGTCTCGTGGTCACTGACCGGAAACTTGTTAGCCGTGGCCGATGGGAATAACAATGTAACGCTATGGAAAGAAGCAGTCGACGGGGAGTGGCAGCAAGTGACTACTGTTGAACCCTAGATTTCAGGTATCTCCTTCTTTGTTATCATTCGATGTCTGTTCCGCTTACAAGACTTATATGTTGGGTTTGTGTTGAAAATACTTTTATTGTATTGGTTATAGTGTGGAGATTGACTCTATCAGATTTAGGAGTGAAATGAAGGAAATTACTTGTTTTGTGTGAACATATAGTTTTCTGGTTCGTCTCTCATTTTCTGATACAGCCAGATAAATAGATTTTGAATGTTTGCACTGTTGTATCTACTTAGTGTCTTATTGAGAAACAACACACATGTAAATTTCCCCCAAAATGCTGAGGCATGCAAGGGCAATCGGGTAAATATGCACACAACCCGCCGATCCCAAATTGGGTACCCGAGAACGAGCGTCGATGACGATATCATTTTGTCATTTCAACCTAAAATCTAACTCTAACAGTAGTAACTTGAAGGACGTATTGAATTTATTTGATATTTATCCTAAGAATTTATATTTCCTCAAACTATTCGAAAAGTATTTCCCAAAAAATGAGCATGAAATAGTTGAGGTGTCCTCTTGCAAACCAAAACACAAATAATAAAGTGTGCATATTTATTTATTAAAAAATATTTGTGCATATTTGTCATTTTCAATTTTTATAAATCACAGATTAGAATACCACTTGTTAGAAAATATGACGAAAATGCCCCCTGCACGTCATGTCCAAGAAACCCAGAAACACACTGCCAGGAAAGGGTAATACAGTAAATACGCACTAAAACCGCCGATCCCAAATTGAGTTCCCGCGAGCCACCATCGAATCGACGACGCCATCATTTTTATTTCACGAGCCCGCGAAAATTCCCTCTCCATCGTCCCTTATTAACGGTCTCTCTCTCTCTCTCTCTCTCTCTCTTTACCCTTTACCTTTCTCTCTCCTAGGTCAAGCAAATCCCCAAAAATCGCTCCCTGAACCACCCAATCCAACGGATCGATTTCATTTCCGGGTCCGAGCCATGTCGTCGCCGTTTGGGTCTCAAGATTCTGGAACCAAGCTGCATTCCTACAGCCGCAAGGAGAAATCGCTAGGGGTTTTGTGCGCCAAGTAATAGAAATTGCTCATCTACTGTCTGTTTCTTCTCTTTTTGATCGGATTTGGTTTCGCTCACTTTCTGGGTTTGTGGGTTTCAGTTTTCTGAAGCTGTACAATCGAGACGGGATCGAGTCGATCGGGCTCGACGACGCGGCTACACAGTTAGGTATTTGGGTTTCGATCTGTTCTGTTGTTTATGAACTGTGGGTGTTTAATCGGTAATCGGGTTGTTTTAGATGGGAAAGTTTGGAAAATGGAATTGATGATAAGGGAAGTTATGGGTCTGGTTGATTTGGTTGGTTATGTGTGCATTTTAAAGTAAAGGGACCATTTTTTCTTACTTCTGAAGTATTTTATCAGTAAACAGTTCATTTCAGATGGGAAAGTGTGGGAAGTGGAATTGACTACAACTGAACTTTTCTGGGTTTTGTTGATTTGGTTGGTTATGTGTATTCTTTAGTAAAGGAACTTTTTTTTCATAGAAAAATGGGTTAAAGGGAATGAATTTATTTGGGGTGCTTAGAATTTTCAAGTTCATGTATTTTCTTGAGCAGCCAAGCAGAACCTTTTATTTTCATCTTCTAGTTATTAATTTATCATTTGATTTGCAGGAGTTGAGCGGCGTCGGATATATGATGTTGTTAATATATTGGAGAGTGTTGGGGTAATACTTTCACTCTTTTGTTTCATTCACAGTTTGTATTTGTTTGTATGTTTTAAATTACAAAACAGTCTGTTATGGAGTTGAATTCCTGAACTGGGGTTTTTGAATTATCCAGGTTGTTGCAAGGAAAGCAAAAAACCAATACTCATGGAAGGGTTTTGCAGGAATTCCGAGGGCTTTGGAGGGGCTAAAGGTACACCACGGCTATTTTTTGCTTTAAGTATTTCAGTCGTTTTGGATGAATAATTCTTATGTATACTGTTCTTGCTTTTCTGCAGGAAGAGGGTTTCAGAGAAAACCTCAGCATTTCGGGCTGTTCGAGTGTTGCAAAGGTGTGTGACATCTATTTTTGTTTTTGAATTATTAATTCGTTTGGTCATGAGAAGCTGGATGAAGAACTTATAAACTACAAAATTGTTGAATTATAGACTTGATGTTTAGAATTTGGACAATGAGTAATGGTAGCTTAATTTTGTTCAGTTTAGTGTTCCACTGGTGGTTATCTTTTTCTGCAACAGGGAACTTGACTCAGATCTTCACTGTCTCCTTGTTTTATATCCTTACTATTTGAATAGGATCGGAGTGAGAATGAAAATGGAGAGTCTTCCGCAACTACAAAGTCTGAAAGCCAAGAAAACACATCATCAAAAAATGGTAACTCTTTTTGCATTTAAGTCTGTAATCAATTAATGAACTGGATAAATATTGAGCTATTACTGAATCAATATTGGTTTTTGTTTTAGACTGCAGAAGAGAGAAATCTCTAGCACAGCTCACAGATAACTTCGTGAAGCTTTTTCTTTGTTCAGATGTAAGGGGACTTTGACTTTCCTAGATGAACTTTTCCAAGTTTTGTTAAATTTCATTTGGTTTGATCCTTTTTCTCCATTTTAGGTGAAATTAATCACACTTGATAATGCTGCGGCTGCATTGCTCGGTGATGCCCACAATTCGTCAGCTAGTAATTAACCTTTACCTTCACCTTGTACCATTGTTAAATTTCTACTTCTTAAGTTTTGAAGCAATGAGTTAATAGTTCAACTAATTTGAATATGCAGCAAAAGTAAGAAGACTTTATGATATTACAAACGTTTTGTGTTCCATCAACTTGATTGAAAAGGTAATCCATTTGTAGACAGATCTTTCAAGTGATTGTGAATAAGCTATCCTTGGATGTTGCGTATTTGCCATAATTGACTCTTAGTTTGCTCGATCGATACTTTTTAGACTCACGATCCGGAGAGCAGGAAACAAGCATTTAGGTGGTTAGGATGGAGGGGAAAGCCCAAGACCGAACCTCTTGTTGCTCTCCTTCAGAATGAATCGAAGAAGAGAATATTTGGAACCGACATTACAAACCACAGTTTGAAGAGAATGAAGCTGGACAATTCAATTGAGCAGAAGTCAAGTAAGACAGTGAACACGCTAGCGAAACATAGTAAAGACAGCAACTTGGAAAATGTGCAGGATGGAAACGAATCAGAACAGCACCCTAAGCATAGTGCAAAGAGTTTTGCATATGGCCCATTCAGTCCTGTAGGTGTGTTCCGGGGAGGAAATTCTGGAAATAAGAACGAAAGACAGACTCAAGACTGGGAGAACCTGGCTTCAACTTTCCGTCCTCGGTATCATAATCAAGGTATCTTGGATTCTATTCTGAAAAATTAAACAGCATGCCATGCTACGGAGAGTAGATTAGCAAAATGTTAGCAAACTCATGCATCATACTTTACAAGATCAGTAACAATGTCAGCTAGTGATTCCACCTATGAAACATATCTGTTTAACTATAACATAATCATATTTTGTGGAGATCTTAACTAAATTAAGCATTTTCTTTCATCTCTCTGCCATGCCTTTGTTTTCTCAGGAATCAACCTCTTGTGTAACCATAACCAGCATCATATCCATATACGTTATTTTGTGAGTTAGAAACATCCAATGAACTTGTTAGTCTTTTTTATTTCTAAAATTACATATTATAGGATTACAGGAAATCACATAAAACATCCCTACACTAACCCTTACCCAACACCTACTCACGAACAGGTGACCCACTAGGATTTGAACTTGTCAGTGAGGCGCTATAGCTAAGAAATGGCCAGTTATCAATCCCATCTTCTTTTGTTTTTAGATTATGCATCGAATGTGATGCATTTTTTCTCCAAAAATGGCATGTTGGTCTTTGTGCACATTAACTGTTGCAGCAACTAAATGTTGGAATTGGTTCTGTTAATCGTGTGGCAGCTCTGAGTGACCTCTTCGGGCATTATGTGGAGGCTTGGAAGTCATGGTACACTGAAGTTGCCGGAACGGAAGAGACACAGCACACACCATGATGGCACAACCCATCTCTCAAGTCAAACTCCATAGCACCAAAAGCACAAATATTCAACTTGGGGAAGATAATAGCTCTGCAACTCAAATGCGATGCCCAGCTACATCTTTCTTAAACCTTCAAGCACCCAAGTCTTGATGCTTGCTGGGGCTCAGTTTCTAGGCACACCCCAATTTTTCTGTTCTATTGCAAATTACATGCAATAAATACTATATATTCCATGTTTATTGAGGCTAAATTATATTTGTACCAAGTTAATGAATGAAACAGAGAAGATAACCAAGTTGGTTCTGATAGCTTGCATATTCCATATCATTTTGTCTTGTTGATCATGAGATTCAATATTGTCATAAAGAGATTTATGCAGAAAATTGAGTTTACATGATTCATTGACAATGTGTTGATTATCAAATGAATTTGGTTAGATTATATAAATAATTTATAGTATATTAAATTGTATGTGAAAACATGAAATCTTAATTAGAGCGGTCTAAATCAAGTTTAAATTAAATTGTCAAAACACGAATATATTCAATATTGTAAGATCTTTTCCACCTAAACTCAAGATCAAACGCTTCATATTTGAATCTTGACTTGTTGATTGGTTAACGAGTTTTAATGCTTTATATCTGATTTAATGCATACATATATGTCATGAATTTTTCAATTTTAAATGTATCACCTCTCAAGATCACTGTTGAGAAGGTGACTACACTCTTTTATAGTTGAATAATTAATGTTTTATGTTCAAGAATATTCTGTATAATAAACATAAAGCTAAGCTACGCAAGAATTAATTCGTTGAGAATAAAACCAATCTATTTTTTGTGCCTTAAATTCAACATTATAGCTTTTTATCCATTTGTTCAAGCATTATTAATTGGGTGGGAAAAAACGGTGCCAACCAATTAGTATCCGAGGACAAATTTGTAGTTTTCATTTTATTCTAAATTAGTACTAAACCAAGACAAAAGCACGTTATGGCTATAAACCAAAATTTACGTTAATTAATTACAAAGAAACATGAATTAAGCAGCAGTACCTGGCGGCTAAACAGGAGGACCCCACACAAATTAGATCCTGGCCGTCCATCTCATCTGATTTCTTCTCCATATAAAAAATTGCAAAAACAAAAGGGGTAATGACAGTTGACTACAACCAACTATGTCGCGTTTCAAATTTAATATCCCAACTTCCAGTTTTTCGAATAACATACCTCAAGTTTAAATAAGCGACACATAGCCCAACGTCTGTTAAATCTAACTGATTTGGTCTGTCAAAAAGTCTAAAATGCCCTCAATGGTTTTGGTCTGTTAAACTGGTCTGGTTGGTTCAATTGATATGATTATAAAATGACTATTTTACCCTTAATTGAATATCAATTTAACTAATAAATTGAGGACAAATCTGACTTTTCACATACACAAATAATAATAATTATTTAATATTTTAAAAATATATATATATATATATATATATATTATTAATATTATATATTATTATAAATCATATTAATATTAATAATAATTATTAATTAACTCTAATTAAGACTAATTAACCCCTAATTAACACTGATTAAACCCCACCCCACCCCACTCCCGTCTCCGACCGCCCACCCACCTCCGTCGCGACGTCCCACCTCCGTCGAGCCACCACCTCCAGCAATCTAACCTCCGTCGAGCCACCACCTCTAGCAATCCCTTTCGAGGCTCTTCCCAGATGGGTCGCCGACCCTTCCGGTGGCGCTGCCGATCAAGGCGACGGCTTTGTGGCCGCAGTGCTGGAACCAGGAGAGGACCACGATGCCCAATAGGTTGTCCAAGTGGAGGCTCTCGGCGGTGGGGGTCGAAGCCGCAGTAGACCTTGAGGGGAGGGAGGGAAGGGTCGGAGCAGGCGGAGGCGGTCGCTGGTGGTGGATTCGAGGAGGCCTCGCTGCTCGAGGACGTCGACGACGTTGGGGTCGTTGCCGGGCTAGGCTGGTCGGGGAGGAGGCGGAGGGTCGACGGAGGGAGGAGGGGAGGTCGGAGCTGGGTCGAGCAGATGGAGCTCGAGCTCGAGCTCCATCCGACCGCCACCTCCTCCCCGACCCTCCTCAACCCCCGCCCACCTCCTTCAGCCCAGCCTCCGCCATCGCCGGAGCTCCC